>JAFISB010000159.1:0-84868 GCA_022560015.1 Diplodia mutila | reverse complement strand
CCGGCTTTAGTTTCGTCTAAACTAAGCCGTAAATAAAAGAAACCCGGGCGTAAGCGGGGGTTTTTCTTAATTACTTACTTCTAAGAAGTAAACGAAGTATCTAATAGGCCGGGCCTTTTTAGAAAAGGACTAGGGGGGTTTAGAGAGGGTTTAGCGTTAAGTACGTAACCTTCGGAGGTCCGAGGAGCGCGTAAACTCTATATAGAAGGGTAAAAAGAGGCTTCTACTAGGCTATAAAGTAGATTTATACTATAATAAGAAGCCCGATTATAATATAAATTTATACGGTGCTAGCCCTATATATTCCCCTACTCTATATGTAATTTTAGCCGAATTCGCTAAGGTTTAGATGGGTGGGTAGACTATAGAAGTTATACTAGCTAGAGACCTTCTAGAGTACTACTTCTTCCACGTATAACGTAGTAGCGCGTACGGCTACGAAGCTAAAAATCGAGATTCTAGCTAAGAAAATCGAGGGCTTTCGAACGGTACTAGTCTTAGCGCGATTTTTAAGGGTCGACTTCGGGTACTTATCTTTTTCTATTAAAGTAATAGCTTATAGTAAAAGAGTAACTAACGCTACGATTAAAGACTTTCTCTTAAGCTACTTTATAAAGGCCTTATTAAAGGCGTTTCGGAGGCCGAAGAAGAAGAAATTCTTTATTTTAATATTAGACTTAAGAATAATCTAGCGGCTAATCTTTTTTAAAGGTTACGAAGCCGTTTTCGTTTTAGTTTTCTTATTAGAAATCGTAGTCTATTAGTCTTCTTCTCTCGTAGCTATCTCCGCGTAAAAGAGGGCTTTAGAAGATAAAGATATAGAAGAAGCTTCGAGTCTAGTTCTCGCGCGTAAGAGAAGTAAAGAGACGTTTTATCTCTTTTTATTTTTATATAAAGAATTATTTAAAGGCGTAGACTTACTAGAAGTCTTTACTATTACTCGTATAGTCTTTATAAGGGTTTCCGCTATTTTCTTAAGTACGCGAACTTATATAGTAAGAATTAAGACGGCTCGATTCTTAACTTTTTTCTTATCTATATATTCGCGGACTATATTAATAAGGTTTAGAATAGACTCGTTCTTCTTTCGGTCGTCTTCGAGATACGCGGCCTATAAAAGATAGTTAATAGCGGCCTTAATAGTCTTAAACGCGGTTAATAAACTCTTTTTAGACTTATATCGAGTCCGTTTTCCCTCGAAATAAAAGAAAATTAGCGCGTATCTTAATAAGATAATTCCGAAAACTATCTTCGCGGGTACGCTAGTCTTTTATAAGATAAGAAAAACTTTTATAAAGCCTCGCTTTATATTTATAAGAGTAGGCCGGACGGTAGTAGCCTTAGAATTAATAAAAAACGGGTTCTAAGGCCTATTCTACGCCGGCGTTAGAGTACGTAGAGGTTCTATTATAGAATCCTCTATCTATATATCCTTCTACCCTATCTATAGAGTAGGAGAGGGTAGCGTAGAGTCTAAGATTTAGGTTCTAGAGTCTCTAGAGTCCGTTCTAAAGAGGTTTTAGTCTATTTTCTAGCTCTTTCTTAAAAGAAAACGTGTAAGAATAAGAGAGAAGATAGAAGAATAGACTAAAAGTAAATTATCGGCTTTAATTTCGTCTAAACTAAGCTATAAATAAAAGAAACCCGGGCGCGAGCGGGAGTTTTTCTTAATTACTTACTTCTAAGAAGTAAACGAAGTATCTAATAGGCTAGGCCTTTTTAAAAAAGAACTAGAGAAGTTTAGAGAGAGTTTAGCGTTAAGTATATAACCTCTAAAGATCTAGAAAGCGCGTAAACTCTATATAGAAGGGTAAAAAGAGGCTTCTACTAGGCTATAAAGTAGATTTATATCGTAACGAGAGGCCCGATTATAATATAAATTTATACGGTACTAGCTCTATATATTTCTCTACTCTATATATAATTTTAGCCGAATTTACTAAGGTTTAGATAGGTAGATAAACTATAAAAGTCGTACTAGCTAGAGACCTTCTAGAGTACTACTTCTTCTACGTATAACGTAATAGCGCGTACGGCTATAAAGCTAAGAATCGAGATTCTAGCTAAGAAAATCGAGGGCTTTTAAACGATACTAGTCTTAGCGCGATTTTTAAGAGTTAAATTTAAAGGCTATTCGGCTATTTTTTAGACTTTAAAGATAGATAAAATTTTAAAAGTACTTATAAAAGTTATTAAGGTCTAGAAAAAGATAGTAAGAGAAATACTAAGCGTTAATAATAGTATAAGCTAGACCTTCGCGAAGGTTAATAAAACGCGTTCTCTTATAAGACGTAAGCGAAGACTTCTTAATACTAAAGAAAACTTTAGAATACTCTTTAAAGACTATAATCTTTTCTTTATTTACTAGAAAAGTAGTAGAAGATTTAACTTTAGTTAGTATAAAGACGCGGTCTATAGCGCTAGATTTAATTTCTATTAATAATATAGTTATTATTACTATTTCTTTACGCTTAGTAGTACTAGCGCGGCTTTATTAGCGGGTAATAAAGTCTATATAGACTCTAGAGTTAGATTAAGAATTAGAGTCTATAGTTAAATTTAGAGGCGAAGAATAATTTAAGCTTCGTAACTTTAAACGTAAAAAAGTAAGTTTACTTTTATATTAGTCTTAAGAGGTAGTAATATATTAGACTACTTAGAAAAGTAAACTAAAGAGAAAAGAAAGAGAAAGAGAGAAAGAAAAAACTATATACTAGAGTACTAACTAACGTCTAAGCGGTAGTTAAATAACTAGATTAGATAACTCTAGCGATTCTTCTTTCTAATTACTAGATAGCTATTTAGCGGTTTATTTCTTAATTAGACGTAGGTCTAATAATATCTTCTTAAGGTCTAGTATAATAATAAGTAAATACTTACGCTTATATAGAAGAACGCTAGTAAACTAAATATTAAGCTTCGCTATATTAATATCTACTACTACTAGTTACGATAAAAGACTTAATTAGATAATATTTACTTTCGCTAGATACTAATAGTAGATATACTTACTAACGAACTTACTAAGATATTATTTAAGTAGAAGTACTAAGCGTTTATTTAATACTTTAAATTTATATATCTACTTAAATAGTCTATCTTACTATTATAAATAATAATAGTAGTTTACTCTTTTAACTAAAATTAGCTAGATAGTATAGAATAAATTAGCTTATAGACGGTTTAAGCGTATCTATTATATTATCTTATTTTATAATAGACTACTTTAAGAAACCGCGTATCTAAAATAATCGTATATAATTAAATAGTATACTTCGTTAAGTAAACGGCGAGGTATTTATTTTTTTAACTACTATCTAAATAGATAATCCTCTTTTTTACTACTATATAAGTAATAATAGCTATTTATTTCTTTACTATAATAGTAGAACTAATTAAACGTGTTTTCTACTAGGCTACGTCTACTTAAGTAGTCGTAAAATAAATTCTTTTATAATTACTTTTTACTAGTTAAAAGGTCGATTCTTATTATAAGTAGATTCGTTACTTATTTAAGCCTTAATACTATTCTTTTATATTACGTACTACCTAATTAGGCACTACGCGAAGGAGGTATATTATAATATAAGCTGTTTTAGTACTAGTAGATAGCTTAGTCATCCGTATTAGGTTATAAAGGCACCTTCGGGTGACCCTCCCCTCTACTCCTCATGCCACTCCTTAGCAGGAGTCCAATACGATCTTCTTCATCGTTCATTGCAACACTTACGAAGGATTTGGCGACGCGCGGCCTCTGCTAAATGGTGTCGTGGCGGGGCAAGGCTTTCGCAAATGGGTTATACGCCAGCCTCGACTTCATCTTCCTGTTTTGACACTCTTGCTCGGTGTTTGGAGTTTGGTTTCCGATATGCCCCTCTGGCATCCACTCGCGACGGCAAAGAGTGTAGCACTGTCAGATTTGTCGGGGGTTCTATCACGGTACTATGCTCCGAGAGCACAAACCACTCCGTACGGCAGGTCGGACATGAGCATTTGTACTCCATATGTAGCGGCTCCCAAGTAGTCAGGCAGACAAGGAAGCATGAGCGATGGGCCTTACTTTCTCCCAACCTATAGCTTGAGATGTGACATCAGCGTTGAGACTCAATTGTGATGAGCGCACGTATCTGACACGCCGCCCACAGGGGAGAAAGAAAGCCAGATTGCACTGACATTGGCTGCGTGAAAGCACACCGCGCTTGTCCTCGTCTCCATTCCCAACGGCAGGTAAGTTCTCTGTGCGAGCACAACACGTAATCATGATACCGTAGTAAGGGTCTTCAACAGCACGCCCTATGGGGACACGGCCGTAGAAAACCGGCCGCGAGGCATCCGCGCATAGATTCAGCTCAGCTGTGGCACCGGAAAGTAAACTTCTTTCGGCAGTGCCGCTTATCCATACAGTCAATACGCGTTACATGCATCTCTCGCGCGGAGCGCACACAGGAGTGAAACCGGGTATTTCAAACAGCTGCAGTAAATGCCGAAACGCATTTGAAAGCTTTCTACGCAGTGTTCCTTTGTCTGGAGGGCACAATAACAAAGCGGTGCACCTGCTATCTTTAGTGATTCTTTGTTCCTACAGTGTTCTCAGCACTGTACTTTGCTCCTTTGTTCACAAGATTCTTGGGTGTTGATGCCCAGGAGGCTCTCATTATTACCACTACAACATCCAAGCCGTTTGAAAGTTGAAGGGGTCAATGGAGGAATATATGGCTGCTTTCAAGTTCGCCCTGTAGCATCAAATCTCTCATCGCAACCTATCATTTGCTACAACACTTCAGCTCTTGTCATGCTGTCTTAATTTGTTCTCTACTCTCCCCGTTCAAAGCCATGCTGAGGAGCGGCTCAGCCTTGATGGCGTTGACCTCGACGGTCTCAAGCTTGTCAGCCCTGAGAGCTTGTCCACCACATGCGCGATCCTGCCCAGTGCACCCACCGCAAGCGTCTGTAAAGCGGACAGACACCTTCCCCGCCGCTTCTGGCACCAAGCAACGTTGCCCGATGTGCAATTCCCCCCTTTGCCATCTCCGCTTCTGCCTTCCTTATACCACTGTCTCTATATCTGCCTGCACCTTGCTTGCTCTCACGGCTGTAGCCCCGACCGCCCTTGTGCCTTCACAAGGTAATACTCTCGAGTCACCGCGTCGAAGGCCCGGTGAAAGTCTCGATATGTCGCTCTGGAGTCTTGCAAGCTGCATATTTCAAGCCATTCCGCATAGTAGAAGCCTTCGTGGAACAAGCAGCGAAGGCCGGAAAGGTGGTCTACATCTCGAAACCTGGGTACGACGACGTCCTTTCCGGCGTCACCGCCTCGCAAGCCCCGTCACAGGCGTTCCACGCGCCCGAATATATTTGGCTATAAACCTCGAGTTCGTGCTGTAGGAGATGGGGCATCACTGGCCAGTGCCGCCGTCGAGAAAGTGGAAGGGTTGCAGGTCGTCGACACCGGTTTCGATGATGGGCAAATCGTGTGTTCGAGGCGGGAAGACGGCGCAAGCCTACATCGGTCCTGTAGAGATCAGTCCACAGTCGTCATAATGCCCTAAGCTCTACTAGCTGTAAACGTACCAGGATCCTTAATGGCATTCTCCAGCACCACCGTCACATCGTCCCCGTTGGCGCCGGGGGGCCCTTCCCGTCCCGGCTGGCGGTAGTGGTGGTGGCGCCGGTGGGTTCGTCGTCGTCGAAGCGCTTCTCGTTCCCAAGGCAAGAATCAACGCACATGCCCAGCATTTAGACACTCTTCGGTGTTGGTATCGCAGACGAGCTCATCGTGTCTTAGCGCAACGGCATGGTCGTTCGTAAGGCCGTGGAAGACGCCTTAGACAAGAATTTGTGGCGCGCTCATACCCTTATGTGACTACGAAGAGCGCCAACGACCAGAGTACAAGGTTGTGGTTGTCGTCTTCATCTTCGTAGTCGTCGTCGGCGGCCGCGGCAGTGATTCTGGCGGAAGGAGCCCGTTTTCTCCGCGCGGAATGGCATGCCGTACTCCGACGGAGGTGAGTAGGTCCGCCGGCTAGAATGGCGTAGTAGGGCTGTTTGGTCTTGAGAGGAACTCCTCCACCGTTGTTTCGTTGCTAGGAATGGAAAGGAATCGATTCAGGCAGAGGGTTGCGCAGTAGAGGAGGGTGAAGCAGGTTCGGACGCAGAAGAGTAGAGGAAAAACAAACGGTGTTCATGGAGCCAGATAGAGGCCTAAAGGAGAGTGCGTGTGGGTTTAGTCCATGGAGATGGTGGGGGTGTCAGACGGCGGTATCGGTGCAGCGTCGGAAGGAGTTTCGGATCTGGGATCGGGTGTTTTCGATGGTCTGTGAGGATAAAAACCAGTGAGTAAGATAGCGGGATCTAGATGGCGTACTTATCCGGCACCAACTTCGAGGCGAACCTGGCGATTGGGGCCGATAGAATGGCGTTGAGCCTGGCGGCGGGCGTGGTAGCTGAGGCGCAGTTGATGGCCTACTCCCGCTTGAGTCACTACGAGTCAACTGAATGGAGGGTGGATGAGCATGTCGATCAGCATCGGGCCCCCAGCGCTTGGGCGCTTCAAGCCGAGTACCGAAGAAACTTCACAGTCCACTATCCTCCGCAAAGGCTGATGCTTCAAGCTCTGCAGCAGCACGCCCTCGGCTGCGCCATACGTTGCCGGGGTCGCCGCTACGCTGTCCCCAAGGACTTCCCTGCAGCCCCAGCATCTTTGCCATCACAAGCAAGCCAACACCTTCAAACAGCGTACTAAACCTCTCACATGCAGTATCACTGCCGGTCTGGAGACAGAACGGCGGCCGAAGCGTTCCCAAGACCCTCGTCGACACCAAATCCCTCATCCGGCAACGACGCACGCTCTACTTCGCCATCCACATCCCGCGCCGCGCTGGAAAGGTGCCGCACCGTTCCACCACGAGCTCTCAGCTGCCGTCCTCGCGAATAATTGTCCCCACCCTCCGCGGCAACGACGGCGGCCCCGTTCCAACGCCCCTTCTTTCCCGCCACGCACTCGAAAACGCGGAGTTGACGTTTGAACACCGCCGCGCAGACCTGCGCCCGTATCGCCCATCGCACCGACGACGGCTCTCCACACGTACATATGCGGCGCGGCGCGAAGCGGACGACTGCCATTGCTGGGGTTGGCATCGACTCGTTTTGGCGTGGGTAGCTGAGCGGGCGGCGGGACCCACTTTTCGGCGGGTGCGTCGGACACGGATAACGCGTACAACTGGACAAAGGCAACGGAAGAGGCCAAGACGAAGGGGGCTCAACGGCATGCGGACGAAGCGAAAAGGGAATGTGGAGTGGAAGCGGGAGGACGGGACGCGATGGAGCGGCGGGAATCGCTGGGTGGCGCTGCCGTGCCGGCGGCCTGCACCCGTCGACCGTCTTCCGCCTCCGGCTTCTCGGAGGCGGTAGGCCCATCCACGCGGTCGTTTCTGTTGGAGCGGCATTCGCGTCGCCGAGCGTTCTTGGTTGACTCTGCGTCCTGGACCATGTGGTCCGTGCCGTACCTATCTTCCGCGGTACGTGTACCCCTCATGTGCACTGGACACTTTCGTGCTGCCATTCAGCTTCCCAGGTGCTGCGCAGCCCATGCGCTCGCTCTTTACAGCCGTGGCTCCCATCCATGTGTAATTTGCAGGCCGGGACTGGTGAAACTGGGGATGAGAAAGGGATGCGTTGTTAAGGGCGCAGCGAAGGTCATGCCAGGCCGGCCTCCCTGAAAGGATCACATTCACGGGTAGTACGCTCTTTCCATTGGCCTTCTTCGGGGCGTTGTAACGCTGTAGATCGCGTGGATCGCGGTAGGTTTCTGGGGTTTTGTGCCATGGCCCCTCCGACCTTTTGCTTTCTACGCACGGCTTCTTTGGCAGTTGTCTTCTGCGGATTTGCTCTGGTGCCTACTCAAGCCCATGTGGTAAGACTATGGCGGTGTACATCCTCGAGCGGTTCTCACGTCGTCGGACGCGGTCGGCCCACCCGACAAGCCGGAGTCCATTTTGTAGCTCAGGGAGGCAGTGAAGTTTCGTAGTCTCGAAGAGGTTTCTGTACTGATTAAGTAAATCAGCAAAAAGCCGTTAGGAGGCATGTTGTTCACATAATAACGGGATATCATGACGGTTGGGAAGCAGTTTTATCTTCTGCAGGACAGTCCGGCTACCGCTGTCGATCTCATCTTACCGCCGTCCTTGCCATGCACGACGGCCTTCTTCACATTGAAGTTGGAATTGTAGACAACTCTTGCCGAAGTATGCAGCATTGTGATTTCTCCGCTGGCTACGGCGCTTCCCAGCATTGGCGGTTGACTGTGTGATCGTGAGGGATTGAACTGGTGCGAGAAAGATGCGGCGAAAGCTACGATGCTGAAGGACGACAGTGAGCCGCTGGATGCGGATAAGCTGTCCTTTTGTTAGCAGAGCTCTATGGTATGGCTGCCGCGGATCGACTCATGGGCGATGAAGGGGAGGTATTGGCTCGGGCTCGGCGAGGGGAGGCTGCGTAATGATGCAAGATGGGATGAGGGGCTGCGAATAGTTGACCGTTAGCTTTCCGTTTCCTTTCCTGTGCTATGATGGTTGCAGACGGTCTTGAACCACCTGAAGAAGGCTTCCTGGAGCAGCAGCAACGAAAGCCTTCGCGCACTGAAAATGCAATGAACACGGAGATACGTAACATATGCCTGGTGTCCTGAAGGAGAGTCGTTGAATGACCAGGGAACTTAGGATGTGAGGAGTTGAGTCTTCAATGAAGAATACGTGAGTAAATGGCTGTCCGTCAACGACTCCGCCCTTATCTGTGTCAGTTTCTGTGTCCATGCTCGGCGCTTCGGCCGCTGAGCGTTCTGGCGGAGCTGAGAGGGAAGTCCAACATATCTTCCTGCTGGCAGTTCCGGAGCCATTTCTGCCTTCGTGGTGTTCCGAGGTCTTGACGATGGGAAAGGTAGACCTTTAACGTCAAAAGAATCGAAAGCATGACTTTCAAGAGGAGGATCGAGGGAGGCAAATCTCACAAACAAGAATCGATACTTGCGCTTTTCAAAGCAGTCTATGGCTGCTGGTCGCGCAAGATGCTGACCGCGTTTGGAAGTGAGGTGTCCGCCTGGTCACGACGCCGCGCTGGTGACGAACGAGGAGAAGAGGTCCTTATGGCCCGAGATGAAGGCCGTAGCTAACCCGCCAGCAGCTGCTGCTGAAAGCAGAGCGGTGAATCTTCGATCACTGCGCTCGCACGCAATATAGCAGCGCTTCGCGTAGTAAGTAGTAATGTGCATAGGCCTTCAGCCTGAGCCAGATGTGGGCCTGTAATGGGGGATCAGTAGCAGCGCGTATGCTTGGCTCCCGTTGGAGCGCCGCTTGTCACTCCATGGCTACTCTGCCGCTATCGCCAGCTTCCGTGGCGTTTCATGTCGCCGTCGGTCTGCTTCGCGTCGCAAGGAGCCAGTGAACCGGGCATCCATGCCCCAAGCCTCCCCCACGCAGCTATCCTGGCGACGAACATGCCGAAAAGCCGCACCATGCACTTGTCCAATTACGCGTTGGTACGCGTCTCACACGCGCGCGTGGTGCCGCGCCCCAAAGATCACCCCGTCCGCATTGGGCTTAGCTGGAGCGGTTGCCGTGCCAGTGGCCCCGGAGCCGACCACGCGCACATCCGAATCAATCACTGCTCCGGCTGTGCATATAAACCCTCCCGCTCCTCGACCTTTCTTTCTTCTCCAGCTCTCTTTGCCTTTTGGCTTAGATCAAGTTGCAGTTACTGTTCTTTTTAGTTTAATCTCTAAAACGCCCCACGGGGTACTTCTCTGGATTAAACCAGTTTTTAGAAACCGCTCTGGGGGCTCTTAGGCTCCGCCTGTTCCTCTGGAGCACAGTGTCGCCTCTATTGCACTGCCTGAGGCTGATGCGACCTTTTTTTCGTTGGTCGACTCGACTTGCTCGGGTCGCTGAGGAAGAAAAGCCTTCTTTAAAATCTTGCCTTGTGATCGTGACTTTTCGGCTACTTGGCTTGGATGTTGAGATCCATCGTTACCTGACTGTCGCTGCTTGTGTTCGCGCCCCAGCACGCGTTCCAAACCAGCAACCACGACCTGAGACAGCTCGACGGGCACTGAGCGCGATGCCAGTCGCCGCTTGTGCGCCTGCCGTCCTTGGTGTTTTGCGCGTTCGCCATAGTCCGCCCCAGCGGCGATGGACCTCCACCACGGCGTGCTGTGCGCGTTAGCCATTCGGCTAACAACAGCCTTGCCATGATGATACAATTGACGCGACGGCGAGCTTGCGTTTCCATGGCGCTAGACTAGACCTTTGTGCGTGCGGCTTTGTGCGTCTCTCAGTCTTTGTCGTGAGGCGTTCGCCCCAGCCGACCATAACTGGCGCTTCCCGGGTCTTCACAACACTGAATGGTTCCGGACTCACCCATATCCAGACTGCTGCGCAGCTCACCAGCGCAGAGTCACAGCGACGTCAGTGCCGGCTGAAGCACATTGGGAAGCGCATTGATACCAACCTCCACCGCCCGCTTCCATTCGCGTCTGCGCGCTTGGCCAGGCCAATGCTGCCATGTCTACGGCTCCAACCTTCTGAGGCCAGCTCACACGCACCGCTGGCGGCTGCCGAGTCTCAGACCCAGTGGCCAGGCAGCTCTGCGATAGCCTCGCCGCCGCCGCAGTCGTAGCCCCAACGTCGCCAGCCTCCACCCCCGACCCAACAGCACCGATATGTCCAGCACCAGCGCTCCGCGATGACAAGCTTCTCACCACCAACTGATCCATTTGATGCTCCTCCACAAATCGTTACCGCCGCCGCCGCCACCGCCGCCTTCCCTATGAGCTCTCCCGCAGCACGCGCGGGCATCTGCTACAGCCCCAATCAACCGCGTCGCTACCACCACAAGGCCGAGCGCATGCTCTTCCACGAGTCGCTGACACTCTTCCAGCAACCGCCTCGCCCATCCGCTCCTCCGTGGCGCGCGCGGAGAACTGGCGCCGCCCTCACCTAAGACGTTGCAGAATCTGTGTGCTTCGGGGCGCTCTTTCCCCTGTGTATCTCCAAGAATTCATATTCCCCAAGCGTGCAAGGATCGGACGGTTGGATAAACACTCGAGGGCATCGTCACCAAGGTCGGCCACGGCAGTCGAAGCACGTAAGACCTGGGTGTTGGACTCACGATGTCGGTGCAGGGGTAGGAGGACCCGTCCTCGCCATGCTCGTAGCTCGACCAACACTCCAGCTGGATCATGGAGGTCGTGCCTGTGGGGAGGGAGTAAAGCTCGGCAGGTATCTTGTTTGCCGCCGGAGGCAATGTGGGACGCATTCCGTTACACGGACACCCGCGCCGCTAACTACGAAGCAGTGAAATCCATCTGCAAGGCCATGACCGCCTACCCCCGCGGAGATGCCCTGAACGAGGGCCTGATCCGACTGATCAGTGAAAACGACTGCTGCCATCCACACGAGCGAGGATGCAGATACTCCTGCCTGGGTTATTGTTCAGGCGTTCTATATCGCGCTGCCGCCCGCATGTCTCAGAAGATCAAGGGAGGCGCGAAGTCAATCGAGTTGAAGATGTGCGCGTCGGCCTCCGAAGCCGCGGGGATGGGAGGCTACAAAAGGTTGGAAGGTTGCGGCAGCGGCTTCTTGGGAGGACCATGGAAGCTCATGGCAGCTTTGCCGCGAGGCATGGACAGTAGCGTTCCACTGCGTGCAGAACCACGACCCATAAATCGTCCGCCACTCATCGAACCATCTGAAGGCACTTGGCCGCCGAGGCGTGGAGGAGCACGAGGAGGAGTCATTGCACGACGAATACTGAAAAGTTGGCAATTCGCAGCCGAGCTCACAAGTGCGATATAAGGGATACGGGGAGGGCCGACGTAATGGATAACAGTAGGTTATGGATGATGCTGAGGCAAAGCTAACTAGGCAGATAGGTACGTCAAGCATGCCTGGTACGCGCAATGATCCTGGCACACCTGCTCCTTGCGAAGGTTCTCTCGGCAGAGCAGTAACGCATTCAGTCTTATGAGGTAAAGCGAACGATGAGACGTCACGGCTAAAGCCGCAAATGCATCGCAGCGTCTTCATTTGCTCTCATGTGGAAAATCCTAGCGCGGAATACCTCTACATGACACGAGCGGTTCTTGACAACCGTAGCGTCTGTCTCCCTTGTCTTCGCCGCCTTCGCGTGACAGCGCACCATTGAATTCGGATGATGTGCCACTCAACTACTTTCAGGGCTCCAACAGCTGCTCCGACACGCACATGCAGTATCCTGCGTGAACAGCGGATCTGTGTTCACAAGAGAAGCGCTACAGCGATATTTGCCGCCCCGCAAGTGTCGTGGCGCCAATACTATCAGTACCGTAAAGGAGGATGCGGCCGCGTAAAATCTCGACGCCGTCTCTCCGTGCATTTGAGTGTTCACTAATGATATATAGAAGTTGAACGATGTGGTTTGCGAATTTCAAGATAACAGCTACGTCCGGGGACTGCTTGCATTTCCATCTCGTTGCCGTATCCTTCGTGTTATGCTCTATTGCGCCTGCCCCCCCCGCTGCACGCCTGCATCGAATGAATTCCCAGGGTTGTGAATATGGCTGGGTTGATTGGGAGCGTAGCAAGCCGGCCGCATATCTATCATCGACCTGGCACAGACCCTCGTTGATCCTCGCGAAACCGGTGCCGTGCTCCACACAGTCCTCTTCCTTGTGCCTCTGGGTGATTCTCTGTTATTATCATTTGAATTAGTCTTCCTGGAACTCCACACGGCCAGGTCGAACAATTACCCCGTAGTCGCCTCTCACGAGACGCAGCACCTGGCCAAGGTGGTGAGGGAGCGATCGCCGGCTTTAATACAAATGCATATGGGCTTCACGATCTTGAGTAGCGAACCGCCGCATCCTGGGGTTGGAAATGAGATTGCGTCCCAAACATTCGAGCGGAGAGGTCCATTGGGGATGTCAACTGGGAGTTGACTGACCATGTCTGCCGTCTCCCAGTTGACGATGTCCGTATCTTCCTTTGAGGGGAGTTCTCTTAGGTCCTGTCTGGAAGCGGGTTAGAATCTTCGGTAAACCGAACAGCAGCGGGAACGACAGTTGGATGTTGCAGTAGGAGTAGGACATACACGGTAACTTTTCGTTGATGCACAGCGCAACAGCACATAGATCCGGGGAAGCTTTCCGGATTCGAAAGCTTGCGTCTCTTATGCAGCTCGATCGTATTCCCTAAGCGCTCGCTTTCACCGTGCTCACACTAGATGGTGGTATCATAGTCGTGCTGGGCCCGCGTCGCTCACACTGCTGCCGAAGTGGCCGCCGCGGCCGAAGAGGCGCGAGGAGTGGTCGAGGGAGTCATGAGAGTGCGTCTGTCGGTCGCCGCCTTGCTTGTTGCAACTCTGCTTGTGGTTCCTCGATCACAGTGACGTAGCGCTCTTGCGCGTCTTTTTCATCACTCCAAGCAGGGCAGACGGCGACGTGAGCTGGGGGAGAGGCGGTGATCATGGTGAGCTTGCCAATGATTGCACGAGAACGAAGTCGATGCGGCCCAAAACTTCCACCACAGTATGCATTACAAGCAGCTACAGAGCTAAGGTTCGACAATGGATGGAGTTAGCACCACATTGGAGTTCAAAGAGAGCATTCCAGTCCAAGAGTACTATCAGTCTATCACTGTGGTCCCAGTGGATGGCCCACGCCGGCTGGCGCGACCTGAAGAGATGCCTCGCGTCATCGAGGCTCTAGGGCCTCAGAATTTGCTGTATCTCTTTCCCCGATGAGTCAGCGCCATAGCAGACTCTACGCGTTCACCTTCGCGGAACCCTCCCAACTCTCACCCGCTCGCCGCGCTCCACGTTCCACCTCACTAACCACATTCGCAACTCGAGCGCCCGACAACGCACGCGACAGCGCACGCGTCCACCATGGACCCGATCGACTACAGCCAGTGGACCGTCCCGGTGGAGGTCCAGGCGTCTGACAAAGCGCAGCGGGAAGACCCCAACTACAGACGGCCGCGCAAGCTCCCACCTCGCATCGTCTTCACCAACGTCGTAAGCTTCCTATATTTCTCTACCTGGTTCACGTCAAGCTGATACTCCACCAGGTCAAGAGAGCGCAGCAAGAGAAAGCCGCCGCCCTAGCAGCGAAGGAGCGGGAAGAGCCCAACCCCAGCGTCTCCAACCCACAGGGCTCGGCCCACGTCTCGTCGCGCACATTCTCTACTCCAAGGCCGCAGCGCGCTCAAGCCACCGGTGATCAAGCCAGCGTCTCCAGCGCCGCCGTCAACCCAGCCAGCAACGAAGAAGACGCCGACGACCGCTCCGCTCCTCCCTCGCCCGCCTCGAGCGCCTCGAGCGCCTCCTCGGATGACTCCCTCGACTCACTCCCGCTCATCATCCGCTCGCACCTGAGGAAGTTCGCCGCCGCCCTCCATTCCGATTCGCGCGCGTCAAGCACCTCTTCCGAAGACTCCATCCCGCTGATGACCCTCTCCCGCGCGCGCAACACCGCCACCGCCAGCGCCCCCCACGCCACAAGCACTCCGCCGCAGCCGCCGCCGCCGCCGCCTCGCCTCCCCGCCAGCGCCGCGGCCCCGCACCTCTTCGCCGCGCTATCCACAGCCACGGACCTAACCCCCCTCCCACTCCCCGCCCCAACAAGCCACCACCACCGCCCCTCCGCCATCCACCCATCCATCCCCCTCCCCGCCACGCCCCCGGCGCCGCTCCCTCTCGCCGACGCGACCGACCGCTGCGGCCCGCGCGCCGACAGCTGGACGTGGACGGAAGCGTTCGCGACGACGTCGCTGATGATCTACGTCTTCGACGAATTGCCGCACGACAGCGAGGCCTTCGGTCCCGGCGTGGCTGGGTTGACGGTGGATGAGAAGTTTCGGCTGGTGGCGGAGATGTTGGGGGCGGTGTATGGGGTAGAGAGGGGGGTGGGGGCGGTGCGGAGTTGGTGGAGGAGGGAGGGGAGGGTGCTGGCGGGGATGGGGGGTGAGGGTGTCAAGCGTGAGGACTCAGCTGGTGAGAACGGAGGTGGGGCGGCGGTGGGGATGGACGTGGACGGCGTTACGTAGCGTGACTCTGGGATTTGCGCGGAGGGTAATGGAGAGATGGACGGATGTTGTTTTGGCCTTGTGGCTGGGTTTGCTTGTATTTTTCGGCGTGGTATACCATGTAGGCCGAGTTTTCTGGCAAATGGCGAAACTGCCTCCAGGGCAAAACGCAATCGGTGTCAAGGCGCGGCAATTGTTTTGCATGTAGCATATAAAAATGGGAATGAATCCTAGCTTCAGCGCAGTAAACGCACAGCTTCTCTATAGCGGATTCATTTGAAGTCAGACTTCAGGTTCTATGGATGCAGTAAACTGATATAAGATTGAACAAAGCAACTGGCAGCCGCATCAAGCTTAACAATGCCGACGCCCTCCTCGACCTCGCCAGTAACGGCGACCAATAGGTACTTGAGTTGTACAAGGCAGGCTGGCAGTTTCCGGACAACACATAGCGTTGCGCCCGGCGTCATAATAATTCCCTACAGGGTGGCTTTTGTCGTCACCTGCGAGCGGGATTTCTGAATTGCAACGAGAGGAGCGCAATAGGCGAGGCCGATCCCAACGTCTCTTGGCTGAAGAAGGTGGTTGATATCGGAACGATGAGGATGTCTTTCCATGCCAGTTATGAGGACCAGATTCGGGAGTACAAGTGGCACATGGTGCTGTACGGTGAGCCCAGATATTCCCAGGTATATGTAAGTCATTCTTCTCTCCGTTGATCAACCATCTACCACGGTCGATCAGCGTGGTCTCTCAACCAGAAGTTCAAGAAGCAATGATGCGCATCAAGTCCTCGCAATTCCGTCTCACAGAGTTCACAGAATGGCAGAAGAAGTGCCGCGATGGAAGCCTGCCTCCGCGGCTCAGTGAAGTGAGGAGACGGCTGCCCTTACCTTTCCCTCTCGATCACACGGTTCCCGCCAGTATGAGCCGCGTCAACCGGCGCGCTCGCGCACCCAGCGCGTGTCTTTCGTGCGCGCACCACTTAGTCAGCGGCCTGAGTGTCAGTTGGGCACCATATTACCTTACCACCCTTTTCTTCCGGACGCTCCCTCTTCATCTGCGCCCATTTTTCTGACCTTGACACCTTCCAGAACCTCAACCGCAAGTACTTCGCAACGCAGAAAAAATGGCTCCCCCAAATGCTCCGCCTGTCGGCCACAAGGTCGACTTCACTGCCTTCGCTCTCCAGCAGCAGGCCAACCTGCTTTCGCCTGGACTGGGCATGGTCAGCGCCGATGACGAAGCAGGGAGTGCCAGCGATTCCCCAGGCAAACGCAAGGCCGTCTACTCCGCCCAAAACGATGAAAAGATGCACCCACTCAAGCGCCCGTCTTTGGAACGCTTTATCAAGCCTGGAGAAAGCATCCCACAACAAAGCAGTCTCAGCCAGCCCGCGGTCGAGTGGTACGACCACCTCGGCACCCCCGTAAGCTTACAACCTACCATTATGCCAACTGTTGCTGACGCGGTTTCAAAGGACACACCCTCGGACATTGAGATGACCGAAGACGATCTCCCCGGCTCGCTCGACGGCTCGGCTGACAGCAAGCTCGCGAGGAAGAAGCTCAGCAATGCAGCGAAGAGGCAAAAGCAGAAGCTGAAGAAGGCCACTAGGATGGCCACGGTCGCCGCCGCCGCTTCTGCACCCACAACCACCACAACCCCCACCACAACGCCCTCAATCAAACCGCCTACAAACTCTATGAGCGCTCAGCTTGCCCCCTCGCCAGGAGCGTCATCGTCCGAGCTCCTATCCCTTGAGGACTTCCTCGGCTCTTTCCCAGGAGCATCATCCAAGCCCGCCGTTAAGACAGGCGAGAAGAAGCCAACTCCGCCCACCGTTCCAAAGCCCGCCGCTGCGAAGCCCGCTGCCTCGACTCCCGCCGCCTCAACTCCCGCCGCCAGCAGCCCACAGCCTGCCACCAAGGTCACCCCCACACTCGTCCTCAAGAAGCCTCAGAAGCTTCAGAAGTCCCCCCCAAAGAGCGTCACCTTCGCGCCGGGCCCCCCTCCATGCAAATCAACCGCTCCGAGCTCTGGCCCGCGCCTGAATCTCTTCAGCGGCAGCCAGCGGCCACGCGAGCTCACGCCCACCCCCGCACAATCTCCATACGCATACAGCATGCCGCGCGCGCTTCAGATGCTCTCCCTCCCATACTCCACCACGAAGCGCTTCGAGTGCGCCAAGTGCCGCGTCCTCCGCCCGATCCGCCTCCTCTCGCGGGATCCGGCGTGGCTGACCCCCTCGCTCGTCGAGGAAGGCTACGCCCCGCTGTGCATCTACTGCGCGGACCGCAGCGACACGGCGAACGATGGCGCGGCGCAGGTGCGGTGGTGCGAGCGCGGCGGACACGAGAGCTTTCGTGAGTGGCATTGGGGGATGTCGGCGGAGGGGGAGCGTGTCGAGGTTGTGGATTGCCTCAGGGAGAAGCACGCGGACGAGAAGGATGTGGGCCCGTTAATCAAGGGCGAGCAAAAGGGGGAGTGGGAGGGATGGAGGGCGGGAAAGTCGAGTTCGGGGCTGTGGGTCGTGGAGGGCGATGGAGGCAGGGCGGTGAGGGAGAAGAGGGATGAGGAGGAGGAGAGGAAGAAGGAGGCGTTGAGGAATGAGGAGAGGGAGGAGAGGATCAAGGAGAAGAAGAAGGAAAAGAAGAGGAGGCAGCGCGAGAACAAGAAGAAGGCGGAGGAGTAGGGGACCGGGGCTCAAGGGTAGGGATGGTGGAGGGGGTTTGATCATAGATACGCTGCGCTGCGCTGGGCCCGCGAATAGCTGTCGTTGGTTTCATGGCTGGATAGGGTGCGTGTAGTCAACGTTGGGTACTGGGCTTTCTGCACTGGATATGTGCGGATTTTTGGTTACTCTGTATGCTTTTCGAGGAAGGAACCTTTTACCGCGCTGGTTTTTGCTTCCTGCGAGACGGATGCGGAAGAATTGTAGTTCGGCGGTACTTAAGGCACTTCAGTAACAAATTTCCATCAAGGACTGAAATTTTGTATACGTAACCAAGCTGTCGCCATTAGTCTCTATAGAGTGTGATGCTACGCGACGCTATGAAGCAAGAAAACAATGAACAGCCTACCGCAAAGGCCATCAGAAAGAACCCAAGCCCAAGTTTGCCCGTCTGCAATCGCTGAAAGAACCCCCCATCCAATCGCCCCAACAAGGCCGAACCCAATCCCAATCCCACGTCGGAACAGCCCAAGAAAAGCTTCTCCAACGATCCAACCCTTTTCAGTTGCCAAGAAACCCGTCCAACGATGCCAAAGTCCAAGAACCCCAGCACTACGAGACGAGTCGCGCAAATCCTCCCTGCTGCTCCCCACCAAACGAGCCCTCTCATCCCCCTCCCCTTCCATTCCGCCGCTCAAGCAGCGCACCCCACCTCCCCCGTACCCAAGTACAAGAAACTCACACCCTTACCAATACATCCCGCCTCCAACCTCCTCCTCAGCTCCGCCGGATCCTCCTCCTCAACCACGTCCATAACCTCAAACGCCGCGTCATCCACACCAGTACCAACACTGCTGCTGCCACCACCACCACCAAGACCCCCGAAACCCCGCCCATCCCCCTTCCCCACCGCCGCGCCCCCAGCCTCCCCCGGCGCCGCCAGCGCGTACGGCGCGAACTCCTCGACCTCGGCGCGCAGGATGCCCTCGGCGTCGCGCGGCAGCGGCCGGCCCGTGCCCGCGACGAAGGTGTCCAGGACCTTCTGCCCGACGACGAGCAAGCGCGCGTTCATGGTGACGGTTGGGCCGCCGAGGCCGCCTGCGTTGCCGGCGCGGGGGGCGCGGCGCTGGCGCTTGGCGGGACGGTTGTCGAGGCGGAAGGATGAGGTGAAGGGGATGCTGGAGCCGTTGGAGGAGGATGAGAACGAGGAGGTGAAGCTGTTGTTGGCGCCGCCGCCGCCGCCGCCGCGGGTGGAGGACGAGGACGAGGAGAAGCTGTTGTTGCCGCCGCGGGTGGCGGTGGAAGTGGCCTGGGTGGTGTCGAAGGCGCGCTTCTTGCCGGCGGTGGAGTCGATGCGGCGGGCGGGGAAGGTCTTGGTCCAGGAGCCGCCCTTGAACTTGCCGTCGCTGGACATGGAGGAGAGCTGGGGGTCGGCGCGGCGGGTCTTCTTCGCGGGCGGGAAGGTCTGCGGGGTGTTGGCCTTCGCGCTCGCGCTCGCGGCGCCGGGGACAGGCGTGGAGGGGAGCGGGACATCCGGGTCGGCGTCAGCGTCAGCGTCCGCGTCGACGCTGTCGAAGCTCTCATCAACGCGCTTCCGCTTGTCACCACTCGCCGCGCCGGCATCGAACGACTTCAGCTCCGCGCGCTCCTGCATCACCTCGCCATACTCATCGTCCAGGCTCTCCAAGTACCTGTTCGCGCTGACGAGGTGGATCCCCATCCCCGCCGTGTACTCCTCGGTGATGTACCTCTCCCAGCGCTGGCGGATGGCGGCGCCGGGGCGCAGGACGCTGTAGTGAGTGGCGAGGTGCTGCGAGATGAGCTCCCAGCGCCCGTCGAAGGGCGTGGTGGGCGCGAGCGCGATCATGCCCCACAGCACGCCGTGCACGACGGCCGCCTTCTCGCGCGCCGACCACGCGCGGTGCCGCGACGCCTTCTTGATCTCCTGCGCGCTAGGCAGGGGGTACGCGGGACCGGGTGTGCCAGGGCCGATGGGGGTGGGGAGGGTGGAGAACTCGATGGCGATGGCGGCGGCGGCGTCGTTGTTGTGGTTGTAGCCGTCGTTGGAGGTTTCGGAGCCCCAGTCGAACGACTCGGTCGTGTCGTCGTCGTCAATGATCTTGTCGGGCTCGACGTCGGGGATCGTGTCATGTTCGGCGTCTAGGTCGCTGTCATGGTCGTTGTTGAGGATGGTGTAGTCACGGTCGTCGTCGTCGGCTTGGGTGGTGGAGCCGAAGGACATGCCGTGCATGTAGTACTCGGGGCCTACGTCGAAGACGCTGGTGTCGAACGAGGCGTTCAAGCCGCGGCTCAAGGCGCCGTCGGGGCCGGCGAAAGCAGCATTGCTGCGGAACGATGCGTTGTTCATGGTGTAATTCTCAAGAAGCGCGTTCTGCATCCCACCATCGGCCATGCCATACCCCTTGGCACTTGGCAGAGCAACCGCATTGTTTGCAAAGTAGCCGCGGTTGGCAGGCTGCGGCGGCGGAGGGAAGACGTTGGCAGGGGACTGGGAGTAGGCGCCATTGCTCGGATTGCGGGCGACCAGTTGCGACGGGTTAGGAAACACGCTGCTGGGAGTGGAGGCATGGCCAAAGACATTGGCCGGGGCCTGTGAATAGGCCCTGCTGTTGGGAACAAAGACAGGAGAATTGTTCGCGGCGATGTAGGGGCTATTGTTCAGTCCCATGAAGGTTCCTCCAGAGTTGCGGTTGGCAGCCTGGACCTGATGGAAGTTCTGGGAATCATACGTCTTCTCAGAATCCGAGCGGTGGCTGTACCATCCAGCAAGATTGTTGGACACACGGTTCTGGTACATCTGCTGGTACATATCCGGAACATAGTGGCCTTGGAACGGGTTGTTGTGGTTGATGTACGGGTTGGGGGGCGCTCCAAAGCCGTTCGAGTTGAAAGCGTGGGATGGACCCGGCGGGAGCATGCCAAAGTTGCCCAGAGGGTTGGAAGTGGTACCAAAGGGTGACATCGTCTGTCTTTGCGCCTGCGGGTTGGAGGCAGGAACCTGCGCCAGCGAAGTGAAGGTGGAAGCTCGCGCCATCTGGTGGGCGGGCGCAGCCTGTGGAGAGTTAGCAGTGGGCACATTTTTGCAAGACCAGTGTCGACTCACTAGGTTCTGGTCGATTAGCGCCTGGGCCATGCGCATAACGCTGTTGTTGTCGTCGTGACGTTCCAGCGTGAGACGCGGGTGCGGCAGCTGGTGCTCCTTATGGTTGTAAGGAGCCATAGCGCGCGGATTGAAAGAGTGGCTTTGGTGAGTATACGGTGGCTGCAAAGCGTGATGGCGACCGGAGAATCCACAAGAGAGAGGTGGAGGATGAGGTGGTGGTGATTAGCAGAGTCGAGAAGAGATTATATGCGTCGCCGGCGAGTGGCCGCTTGGACCAGTCCGCGTCTGCAGGGTCCAACGCCGCCTCACGCGAAGCCGCGCCTGTCGTGTTAATTGGTGGAAGAGCGACTAGCATTTGGTCCAATGCATCACTCTGTTCGAGCGCTCATTGGCTCACATCAATCACTGAGTGAGTCTTCTCTCAACCTAAGCCGAAGCGCGTATCCATGTCTATCCGAAGAGCAGTGAACCTACGACTCCCATCCACTTGTTGTCAACTCTGTTGCGTTATTTTTCTGGATTTGACGCTGCGATCATTTATGTCTCCGTCTGTCCGAAGAGCATTCGCGTGCATAGCTGACGAGGCCATTCTCGAGGATGAATTGGTCCTTGCCAAACGGCCCCCCTTCCATGCTGCAAACATTTTCCCAGGAGACTGATTTGTGATAGAAAGCCCTTTTGATTGATTCTGTCCACCACAATCCCGCCAAGCTATATATGAGCTATTCCGTTGCGTAAACTAAATCTACCTGAACTCAGCTCCATAGATCTTTGTGTGGTACTCTGATATCATATAGCCATGTTTTTCTAAGCAGGAATTTCATGCGTTTCAACTGGCGAGTAGCTGGATAAAGGGGGCTGAATTATTTGCCTGGAAGTCGAAATACCCGTTTAGGTCTTCCGTCGGCGCAATCCACCGACTTATCCACCAATACCACGGCAACATTTAAGCAATACAAGACCCGCCGGTGAGGTAATATTCTTGCTACGTACGTAGCACGAGAAATGGTCTGGACGTCAATGTGTGGTTTGAATTCGAACAGAGACGTCTGTACGTGGGATCCACGACCCCCGTACTTTGAAGCCCGCGGGGTCTGTTGGGCTCAGCGGTTCAATAGTACCAAGCATGTGTTACTGGATGTTGTAAATGTCTTGTCGAGAATGATGCCCCGATAAATCTGTATGGTGTTTATAGGTATTTCCCGCAATTTCCAAGCCATATCAATCCCACCAGGCCGATGTTGATGTGCTTGCATTCACTCATATTGCTTAGAGCCGGTATACACATAGCCCGATTCGTAATTGCTGTGAGAGTACGGATTCAATGAGGATTGATTCTGTCACGTTGAATATGTATAGTACGTTGTGAAATGGTAGTGATTGGTCTCCGATGCTTGGTGCGCGACTGGCTTGCGTGTGAGTTACCCGGCATGGGACCACGTGACGAGCGCACGCGGATGGGAATATCTCCTACGCGCTCGCCCGCCAACCAACTCGGTTCCTCCTCCACCCTCCACCTCGCACCCGCTCAAACAGTCGTCGCGACGGCTCCCAGCAACGCGATGTCGGCCACATTCCCCTCGCTGAACGACCTGCCCACCGACATCCTCAAGGAGATCGTCGAGGTCGTGGCCAGGATCAGCGTCAAGAACCGCGGCGCGCGCAACGAAATCTGCTCGCTTTCTCTCGTCAACAAGCGCCTGTACGCGCTCGCCATCAAGCACATTTTCAGGGTCATCAACGCGCAGAAGACGGAGCACTATTCCTTGGAAATGCCGTATACCAGCATGCCTCCCTCCGCTCTTCAACACACCAGGTGAGATGATCGAAACTGAAAGAGCATGTATGCCCGGCTGACACTGGCGCATAGATACCTCGGCCTTGGTCTACCATCCCAACGCTTCTTCAAACCCTATGTTGGCGTGAACCCTGTCATCCGCGCCTCCCCATCGATTGCGACACAGTTCATCGCAATTCTTTCCACTGCGAAGAATGTCAAGGTTGTCACCATTCATGCCCCCAAGGACGTGATAGACAGCTTCGAAACGCAAGCAGAGGTACTGGGCGTCAAGTTCCACAGCGTGGTGGAGCTCCACTACTGCCCTGTGTACCCCGAGTTCGACTATCTCAGCTCCACACTTCCCACGCTGTTCCCTAACCTCACGACGTTGGTCAGTCCTGGATTTGGTGGTGGCGAACTTCCCTTCCTCATCGACGTATTCAACAGACATCAACTCCCGCATCTCAAGCATCTTCAGCTTCATCAAGACTTTTCTCTCGAGTTTTTGGAGCGGTTGTGGCTGATCGGAAGCCGATTGGAGACGCTCATAATCGACACGAACTGGCAGGAACTTTTCTGGTGGTACGGCCCTTCAGCTCGAATCCATGCGCTCTGCCTCGTCGACTGTCTCGAGGGATTCGAGGGCCTCAAAAACATCAGTGTTCCGACTTGCACTTTACGAACTCCTGCAGAGCGTCAAGCTTTCAACTACTTGTTGGAGAAGGTCTATGAGCGACGCCCTAATATCGAGGTTATCGCGCAAGACTATGAAGGGTTTTACGAACTCAGGCGCCGTTCAAGCGGGTTCCAGGAGGTAACACGGGTCCAGAAGTTTGAGACTACGGCGAGTGGTATCCACTCCAATGAGAGGGCTAAGACTTGGATGCGTTATCTTGAGCCTCTCGATCCGCACCGGAGGGTGAAGATGGCCAATGGCGCCATGAGCGTCGTCGACATCAATCCGATCTTGGAAACGCCTGTGCTTGTCGATTATCCGTGGTGGGACTACGTCTTCAGGTAGGAGATATGGGTTGGACGACTGTGGAATGACAGGCTGTCATGAGGCATACTAGTTGTAGGGACGGGGGTTCTTTTGGCGTGATTTTCGCAAATGCAGGGGAAGACAGCGACGTGGGAACCAATGACATACTACATCCTGCTCCCGTGACCTCAGCGCTCGAACCACTGGTGCAGTCACTCTCGCGCGGCTGCTGGGCATTCTCAGCGGGCGAGCCGGGGCGAGGTGCGTCGTCTGTTTGCTCCACCCGAACCGGCTTAGCGCCATCTGCGCAGCACTTCAACCTCGCCCGCCCGCCGGACACCACACTTTTTCTACCATATCTAAAAAGAACAAAAAATCGATGCCATCAGCTTGTGCGTGCTGAGCCGGCGCCGTCGCCTTGCTCCGGCAGGAAGGAGGATAGCCCCATGGCCTTCAACGTGCTGTATGCATGGCTAGAACAAAGCGGATCGTGCTTCTAGGCAATCGGACTAGCTTTCCTGCATTGCTGATTACATGATCCAACATAACAATAGAATCAAGCTGGTCTCTACTGCCGTCGTGACTCTTCCCAAATACCCTTCCTTTCCGCGGCGAACATCCGCGACAAGCGCACGCCCCCATGGTTTGGCGCCGTGCCCTCTGGCCGAGCGGAAGCACCGAAGAGACTGAGTGGCCCTGGACTTCTTGCAACACGGGAGCGCGCATGATCAGCTTCGAGAGCCCGAGGTAGAGGTGACCTTGGGCCCGCGGCTGTAGCCGCAGCGCAGTTGGTATCATATGCGTCGAATCAAGTAAAATAACACACGAGCTTGACCGGAGCCTCATTTCCGGCGGGAGGAAAGCTGGTACGGTGTGCAGCAACTGGCGCTCGCAGACGCTACCCCGCGGGTTGCATATCGCGGCGATGGTGGCGTCGTCGCGGGCGCGGACACTTACAAGCTCTGCACGGCGCAGGCGCAAGAATGCTTCTAGATCTAGTCTACAGTTCTCCAGAGACACCGATCGCTCATGCCGCCTGACATTGGTCGAACTGTCCGCCAACGTGGCCGGGTCGTCGCTGCCGGATGCCCTACTTCCCAAAGCGGTCGCACAGGGCGACAGCAACAACACCGAGTCGCAAGCCAGCCCAACCACCAGACCCAGCGCGACCAGCTTCATCTCACATTGGAAAAGGACCTCAGACAGCTCTCGTACACTCCAAGCTGCTGCTGCGCGTCTGCGCGACCCATACGCCCGCGGGCGTGGGCGACTCCCAGCGCATCAACGCCGCCAACCTGCGCGCGAACCTTCCACGCAGTTCCACCAACGCGCGCATCAAAACAAGGCGCCAGGTAGCCGCGCCCGCCATCAACCGGCTTCGCTTAGCAGCCGTAAGAGAAGATCTTCGGCGCACTCCAACCCTCTCCCCCGACATCAACTTTCTTCCTCGCCACCTTCGCCCTCTCTTTCTTCCACTTGCATACATGCTTTTCCTTCCCTCTTAACATTCCTCCTCCGAGACAGCCGCGCTTCGTCTGCGCGGCTCTGTCGCGTCTTTTCACTTGATGCGTTTGCGCCAGTCAGACTCGTCTGGCACAGTGCGACGCAGCACTTCAGAGACATGCATGCAAGCTCGCCAGAGCTATCCAAGCTCGCCTTTGCGCAAGTAACTTTCCTCTGTCTTCCTCTCTCTCTTTCTCTCTCTCTCGCACGCGCGCTTTAATCAAAAGATCTTCAGCTGACTCTCCCTTAGCTTTACCTCACCTCCACCTTCGAGCTACCCAACGTCCGCGGCGGACACCCTCTTGACGGTCGTCGACCCGACCTGCGCCATGCAACTAGGCTTCATGATTCAAGATCAACCCATGAGGCTAAGAAAGATTGGCAAGATCCACAGCGTCCTCCATGTTCCGCGCAGCTTGAACCAGTGGCTGTGCGGCGCCATTCATTCAAGGACAATTCGATTTTGACTCGATAGCAACATCAGTCATCCACAAGATCTTCTTCATTTTCGTGAGTCACTTCCCTTTCCCTCACCCTGTCAAGATCTTCCTTCTGCGCGTTCCACCAAGCTTCCTCCTCTTCCACCTCCCAAGCCCATTCTCACCACGTTCTGGCAATGCTGGCTCTTCGGAGCGGGCATCTCCATGCCTGCGCGTATGGTGAAGTCCGTCAGGACCAGGGCGAGAGTGAGACTCGTACGGGGAAGCTGGTTTTAAACTCGGGCCGTTTTTCAGACTCAAGCGCGCTTCCGCAAAGATACTGGCTGACAAAGACACGCAGATGAATGCCGCATTACTCGCTCACGCGCCATCGTTCCCTTTGCCATCCTTACGAAACCCTCTTCAGAGAACCCACAGCCATGCTGCCCGATTGCCTTGCCTCCAAGCCAACCTCCGTCACCGAACCGACTTTCTTTTTGCCTTGCCGTCCACAATCTTGCAGCTTCCCTTCACCATCGCTCAACACATTCATTCTCGTCCGCCCGCCATTGGTAGATCGCCAGCTTGCTAGCTGGAAAGGTCTGCTGATAAGGGCAAGATGCATCATGCTGAGCTTGCCACAAAGCCAGTGTGGGTGCGACCTCACAGTATCGGTCATCGCTTCGAGAGAAAAGCGATCGTCCCACAAAGGCGCATATATCAGCGTCCGTCTCTCATCACCTTCCCATTTCTCTCCCATCCACATTGCTCCCCCAATCGCCTCTGGTACTACTCCTGTCAGCTCCGGCTGGCGGGTTGCCACCAGTTCAAACTCCATAGCTGGTTGGTTCTAAAAGAGGCAAGATGTATCACCTGTGGTTTTACCCGAGGCCACGGTGGGTGCGCTTCAGTGGGATCTCGCTTCAAGAATTGGCGAAGGTTTATAAAAAAGCGCATACATTTAGCTTTCGTCTCTCTTCACCTCGTCATCCTCCTCCCCATCCTTTCACATCTGCACAATGCATCCACTCGCCTCTCTGTTACTATTCCTGCCAGCATCTGCTGTCCAGGTTGCCACCAGCTCAAACTTGATAGCTGTGTCGGTTCTAAAAGAGGCAAGAAAAATCATCTATGCTCGACCGAAAGCTAGGTGGGTGCGCTGGCTCTGACGGATCTCGTTTCCAGACACAAACGAAGTTCTTAAAAACAGCGGATACATAGCCTCCGTCTCTCCCCATCCTTTGCACCACCCCAACTCATCCTTCCCCACCTACATGGTTTGTCGAAACGCCTCTTGTTACTATACACATTTGGATTGCCACCAGCGGACTTTCAGTAGCTGCGTCGGTTCTAAAAGAGGCAAGAGACATCATCTATGCTCGACCGAAAGCTAGGTGGATGCGCTGAGCATGGACGGCTCTCGTTCCAAAACACGAACGATGGCCCAACAGACGCGCATATATTAGCCTCCGTCTCTTTTTTTGTTCCGTCCTCGTTCTTATCCCTCACTTCTCCTCTTCCCTTTCCTTGTTTCCTTTGCGCCCATTTATCCGGACTGTAGAACCTTACACCGTGGCTACTGCAGCGGACAGTATGGGCAAGATGAAAATCGCCGGCACTACAAGAGAGCTCAATCCCAGCGCTTCAAGAATCAGCGTGGCGTTTCCATCCGTGCCGGCGGACAAAGCTTCTTTGTCTCTCCCTCTTCTCACTTGCGCAATCATGCTCCTTCCTCCTCCCCATGCAGCTTCTTTTTTCGCGCCCTTCAAAGGCTCCGCCAAGCCTTACACCATGGCTTGTGCAGGTGAACAATACGGGCAAGATAGAAATCGCCGGTTCTCAAAGAGACTACGCCGTCCCAGCGCATTGAGATCGGCGTGGTGGACCAGTCTCTACCGGCGGACAAAGCCTTTCTTTGTCTCTCATTTGCAACCCAACTTCATTTTACGTTTGCTCACGCGCGGAGTCATTCGTCTTCCCTTCTTTCCACCCTTTCCCCTTACGCCCATCTGAGAACTGCCTTGCCTGCCGCGGCCTGCGCGGTGTGCAATGTGGGCAAGATCGAAAACCCACCGCCGGTACGAATGACGAAACGGAAAAAAAGCGGAGGGAAGTACATGCTTGGCGGACCGAGCAGCGAGCTTGACCGTGGGAGGCGAAGCGTACCGGCGGACATGGTAGATACTTCAAGGGCAATGGCACTTTCATTTTCTCTTCCGTCTTCTGGCTGAGAGATTCCGCGCGTACTGGCGATCGTGACTTCGACGAGCGGAGCGTCTGAAGGACAGAGCCGACCGAACCACTTCTCGCCCGCAATCACTGCGCCATGCGGGAGTAGCCTCAAGACGCGCTGCCACGTCCAGCGCGACCGAGATCGTAGGCATGTAGGCACGAAAAGCCGCCCAAGCGTTAAAGTGACGGAGCGGCGAAAACATTCGCGCGCCTCACCCAGCCGTTCAGAAAGCAGCCATGATCAGGAGCAGCACCCAGCGCACCCGTGTAGCTCCACTGCTTCTGAATCACTTGGCCATCCCGGTGCAGAGCGGGCCCGGCCGCGCTCGCTGCGCCCCGTTTCCAGGGCGGCTGAGCTGCAGGACTGGCGGCACGGGCATGGCATGGCTTCCGCGCGCGCAGTGCGTGATAGCATAGGGCACCCCGCTCCGCTGTCTTAGAACGAAGGTAGCTACTAAGGACCGACGAGGGGACCTTGGCCTTGGAAGCGGCTGCCGTCCACAGCCCGCGGAGTATGATACCGTGGCATGGAGCCGGTGCGCTCCACCATATACATGCCAGCAGCCGACGATGCGGTGCAGCGCACTCGCCCGCCGTCGTCCGGGCGAGCGATTTCTCCATGGCCACCGCTGCATGCCGAGAAATCTACGAGTACTGTGCTCCACGGAGGGGCGAACAGGATGGATTCGAGCGGCGCGCGGGCTGCTTTTCGCAAGCTGGCACGCGTGCTTGGAGATTCTCGCCGACTGCCCGCAAGAAGCTTGGTATAATGCCATCGCGGGACGCGGCACGAACGAGACCGCTTCCGACCGCTTGTCGGCTGCTGTAGCTGGGAGCGGCCATGGAACTTCCGGCGCATGCGTTATCGCGGCTTCAGAGCTGGCCGTGCCGATGCCTGTGAGGCGCGGGATTCACGGCCGGAGGAGGGGAGAGTCTGCGCAGCAATCCCGCGGCGGTTGCGTAATGTAGCGGGAGGAATTGTCATGGGATTTTCGATATGTTTAGACATAGGAAGCGGCTGGCCGCGGTCACTGAAGGCGCATGCGGTCTGCGGGACTGCCGGAGGGCTGGCTGTGGTAGGCATCGTGATAATTTAGCATAATCCTGAGGGCCAGTTCCCATGGCGCTGCTATATTGTGGTACAACGATAGACGCGGCATCGATGTTCGGGATCCTCTGGTTGCTCACTCGTTGGCCAACGCTCAAGGGAGCTGGTCCCGTCACCCAATTGCAAACACCTCAACTCCAAAGGAAGCCCAGTAGGCGTGAATACTCGACTGTTGTGTCTATCCTTAAGAGATCAGGCGGCTTGGTTGAGATTGCTTGTCGGGATAGTAGCAGAGCCAAAGGGCCCTCAACACCACGCCCAGCTTGCGAGAAGCCAGAAGCTCCCATATCGCCCACCTCCGCAGCCAGACGCAGCCATGCTCCCTCGCCTCGCCTCACCCCTGGCACGCAGCGCTGGATCACCGCCACGCGTAACAGGCCCTCCAGATCACCAAACGCAGCCCGCGCGGCCCAGATCATCGCCTCCAGGCTCCAACCCCGGCCTCGCCACCTCGGCGACCCCGATCAATCGCCCGGACGACCAGCAGGGCCTCAAATTTGGTCTAGCGCGGCCATCGCCAGGTGATCCGCTAAGCGATCACTCGGAATCGTCACGTATTTAAGGTCCTCTTCTCTTCCGCTCCTCCTCTTTTCTTCTTCTTCTTCATCCCCCTTCCCCAATTCCCCTCCCCCTTCACGGCTAGACATGGGTAACGGTTTTACAGGTACACAACTCCAACGGATCCTTCAGGGATCCTTCACAGCAGGGTGGAATCCTCCGGCGGATCACCCGGAGTCCATTGGCCCCCTGCCTTTGGCAATTTTTGGAACAAAACCCAATGGCTCAGCCATTACAAGACTTTTTTTTTTCGTTGATGACCTTCGCCTTGAGCGGGGCTTCGAGGAAGAGAACTGTGACTTGGACTTGAGCGCAATGGGTGACGACTTGGTCTGAGATCCCGGACTGCTGTCCTTTTGGCTTATCTGACTTGCGTGCTTCATGGTCCTTGCCGTAATGCTGGCCTTGGTGTTGAGTTTCTGGTTGCCTTTGGCCACTGTCTGCGCTGCTTCGGTCAGGCCGTTCCAGCAGCCAGAGTCGCAACGGCACCCGCGGAGCTCACGATGACCGCGCCGGTAGTTAAACCACGCAGCGTGTTGTCTTCGCTTCGATCGAGACGCTGTTTGCCTACGTCGGCTTTGTTCATCGCCGCGTCTGCGGCCAGATGGCCTCGTTGCCGGCGTTGCTCATTTGCGGGCAGCTTGCGACCGGCGCAGATGGCGAAAGCTCCACAAGCTGAGGTGCGCAGCCGCGCCGCTGCTCGTCTGCGGGAAGGTGGTGCGTCGCCTTGCCCTTGCCGGCTGGCCGTCGCGATGCCCCGCCTTGGTGGTGAGCTCTGTCCAGCCAGCTCCCGACCACGCGTTCTCGAGATCTTCTCGCTGGCAAGACGAGAAATCCACCCTGAGCCCGCCCGGTGACGCGTGTGGTACTCTGCTGCTGGCTGGCGGGACGTATGATCACTACATGCTGGAGCTATCTGATCTCGAGCTAGCCAGGAGCACAGTTTAGCTCTGGATGAGTTGAATTCCTTGCCTGAGAGCCCTACATATCGCCCGTCACGCACCACCCATGCGGAGCATTTGTATCTCAATGGCGCAAGCCGCGTAGTTTCACCAGGTGCCCCGAGTGGGGTAGCTCTCGCGCCCGTGTGGAAGGGTTCAGCTCATAGGCATACACTCGAGGATAACTGGCCGTAATGGAAGGCCCCAGTGCTTTGCGCACGGATTTTTCCGAAGGAGATCTTGTCGTGCAGTCTGCAGCTCGCGGATTTCAACTGGAGTTGTTGCCACTGACACGCTCACCCATGGACCTGCCAGCTGTTCGTGCCCTGAAGCACCGCGGGTCGCTGACCTGCGACGTATCATTTCTCAATACTCTTATCGTTCAAATCCTGTGACTAGTCCGCGGTCCATTGATTTGAGCATGCGTGGTCCGTTGGTTCGAGATTCCTGTTCCAGTCCAGCAGCCCGGCGGGCGCAGCTCCCGCGTATCACAGTGAGCGCGCTACTCATTGCATAAAAGAGGGACCGTAGCTTTCAGAGACCTGTAGGGTAGCCGCTAAAGGGAGATTGCCAGAGCTCTCGAGCTGTGAGAGCCAGGCGGTATGTGGTAATGGGCTTCCAGCTCCAGCGCTGCCTCACGGCGCAACCTTCTCTGAGCTTGTCTCCAAGACTCTCCGCCGCTCGGCACCGCGATAGGAAGCTGACCCAATGTGGCGAACGCAGCGAGGAGTTGACACACAGCTGGGCACAATGGGATGCAAAATTGGTCAACTGTTTTCAAAGCGCTCCCGCCTCAACGCCTGCGCCGCGGCGGCGTGGCCAGTACCTGTCTGACCGTTCTAAATCCGCTTGTTCCAAGCATATTGCTTGCGCTTCCTTAATGACAAGCCCGCATCCAGCCTCCCAATCCGTTGGAGCGGGACTTTAGCTCCACCCAAGAGCTCCGCAGCCGCGGTACCGGTGCGGCTCGCAGCTTTCCGCCCGTCAGCCCTCCGCTCACTACTGCTGGCTTACTGAATACCCATTGCGCTGCCTGGAATGGCTCCGCAAGCGAAGGACGTACAATCTTACGCTTTCGAAAGGGTTTAGCGTATAAATGAGCTCAGTGGATCAACCACCTGCGCTCCAAAAACCCTCCCGCCCTCGCGCCTTCGGCCCCCCTTCTTCATTACAACAGCGAATATGGAGTTTTCTCCATCATATATGGGTGACGCACGAAGGCAGTTCCTGACCGACCATAAATTCATGTGTACGCACTGAAACTCCAATTCATTTGGAGGTGAGTCGCCTGTCCAACTCCTCACACCCAACTCGATGCTGCTTATCTGATCGCAGTTTCACTTCATAGCCTACAACGCCTTTCTTCTGACGAGCCTCCTGCCACAGCTCCGCAGATGCATATGGGACATCTAAACAGAACCCGACCATGGCCGCCATGCGATTATTTGTCGCCGCTCAGTTCCTCGACCGCGCCTACTTCACTGGCAGTCGCATCGCCTCGGATTGGCTCATCTTCCCTGCTTCCGTATGCCCACTCTCTCACTCTCTCACTTTTGGAACTCTAAAGAGATGCCGCTGATATTGATTTCAGGTCCTTGGCAACGCCTGCAACGTCACTCCTCTAATGAGCTTCTCACCCGGGCTGCTATCTAGGCATATATGGGACATAGGCTACTGGGCTCGCAGAGAGCTCAATTCCAGCGAAAAGACCTTCTTCGTCCACAAGGGAATCCTCTGCGCGCAATCGCCATTCTTCGCCAACGCACTCGCCGACGGCAAGTGGAAGGAGTCGCAAGACAACGTCGTATCGCTTCCGGATGCCGAGCCGAGAATCTCCGCAATTCCTTTACCTCCGCATCGACTTTGCCAACATGTGCAACGGTCGTCACGCCTTCGTCGAAAGCGGCGTCTGCGCTGGCGGCGGCAAGCCCAACGACAACCATCCCGACCCGACGAACGCCCCCACGATCGATCGCCCAGAACGAGAAGAAGCAGCAGCAGCAACAGCAGAGCCGCATCAGAAACTCCAACTCCCCTGCGAATGCGCATTCTGCGCGCACTGCGACCCCAACGGGGGGCTGGTCCCGCGCCGCATTCATTTTCTGGGCTGCCGATGAACCTGCACGTCCACGAGGGACACGGCATGGGTGCGCCGGCGCTTCCCCGGCCTGCGTCGTGGTCACGATCGGTTGGCTCATCCTGGAGTGACCCGCGGCGCTTCACGCAGAGAAGAACCACAAGGGGGCGTGCTGTTTTGAGATGGGAGAAGCTGATCATCTGCTTCGCCCGCACCCGCGGCTGCGTTTTTTTCTGCCTCTGTACCAGTCCGTTGCAGAGCAGAAGCTCGGGTCTGGGTAGGTGGATGCGTTGTGAGCATGCCGATGACCATCGTCGATGTCAAGAACAAGCTTGACGTCCGGGGTCTGGCCTGGCTGTATGAGCTCCAGCAAGAGGGCTGCCATGTCCTATGCCACTGTCCAGGGCGTCGAGGATCCCTGATTGAGAAGTTCCGCAACTGGACCTGGAGAGCTGCACCTCAAGCCTGACTTCTGGCTCATCCACACAGAAATACCTGCGACTTCCTTCGTGGCCTTTGTGCCCCTGCGCGGTACAAGTGGTTTGACGGTCTTGGCCACCATCGACAGGAATACTTGCTGTCGGAAAGCGGAAGTGCCACACTTTTCTCAACCCCGAGGAGGTATTTGAGCTACCGCGACATAGGCCATGGCATGGTGAAAGTCCTCAAGAGCTACCGCAAGGATATTCCGGAGCAAGTTGTCGAGATTGCGAATGGCCCCAGAGAGGGCGGAGTAGCCACGACTGTGGTGTTTCTTCCGTGGAAGAGGACTGCTGCCAGTACTGGCTCTTTAATGTTATGTGTGACTCGTGGGTCTCCAGACTGCCGGCTCAGGGTACGTTCTTCGTGACTCCCTAGTGAGGCTGGTGTAGCTGATAGATGCAGTTGTTCTACACCTTCCAGGACTTCCCTGATTCACTCGTCCTGCATATGGTTCGCTGCACGGAGATCTTTTCTGGTCCGGCCACGAGCTCAAGCTTTTGCGCACAGCAGTAGATGTGCTGGCGTCGTCTGTAAGTACTGATCTGAGCCCAATCTTCTCGTTTTCTTCGGCTTCATTACTATCTATACAGGTGCATATGTGGAAGTGCCATGGTACGGCCGTTTCCATTGGCAAGAAGGCCAGCCGAACCGCACTCTGTGGAATTTGCTTGGAATTGTGTGTTGATGCACGTTAAGCTAGCCAGCCATGGACGTTGACGCCAACAACAGCTACGAAGGAAGACTTTGTATTGTTTACTTTGGAAGTCTTCTCTCACTCTGAGATCCCGAGGTGCATCTGCGAGACCCCTGGCTCCAACACAGCTATCGAAGCCCCCAGAAGAAGACCAAGATGCAGAAGTCGGTATGGATGGAACAGAAGCAGAGCAGAACGTCCTCTCAACCAATTTGCTATACCTTTCCGCACCCATCGAAGCGCCTCTGTTTGTGGAATATAAGGTTCCCTCTCCATCCGGTGAAGATGAGCTTGTAAGGGCGTAGGCATTAGTGATGCTCAGCTGCACCAACGACGGCAGGCAAGAGATGCAAGAATCTGAAGATACCTTGGTGCAGCTGAGCAGCGCCGACGACGACAGCCAGGAGGTTCGGAGCACCAACTAGCTTTCTGCTGCTGTCAATGAGAAGGACCCGGAGATGGCTCAGGAGTCCAAAGGGGTGAGAGAGCGAAGGAGAAACTGGTGACATGGGGAAATTTGCAGGCCATTTTCTGGTTCGAACTGCCGTGATTGCGTCCATCATCTGCATCGTAGCCCCACTTTCGCCCGTCACGAGGGTGAGTGCGCTTCCACTGACTCCAACCTTTTGACTCCAAGTGAAGATTTGCGCTTCCAGCCTGCGCTCGGTTGCCCGGTGACCGACTGCGTTTCTGCTGCACGAGGCGGCGCGGCCCGTTCATGTGCTTCTGCCCGGTGCGCGCGCCACCGCTTCCAGCACCTGCCACCGCCCTACTCTCTGCCCAACCTGACTTTTCTTCGCTGCGACGCCTTTGCGCTCCATCCTCCATCCACACCTGCAGACTCGCGAAGCTCAATCACCTACCGCATAGTCGCCCGCGTTCAGCCCAAATCCTCGCTGGACATCAGACAAAAGGCGCGCAGCCCACAAGCCGGCGCGTCACCTGACCCTGTATGCAACACTGCCAAAGCCCGCTTAGAGCCGTACTGACGTCTCGGATCCAGCTACTCTGCTGCGATCGTTTCCTGAACGCTAGTTGCGCCCGAAAAATCAAGCCTGGACACCCCGAACGCAGCTGCTCGCCTTCCGCTCCTGCCTCATTGCGACCACAACTTTTCCAATCGTCAGGCACCACCCATCTCACCTCACCGTAACATCACGACCGCGGCGCAGCCTCCTGCTCAACTTCGCCCACCCTCCAACATGACAGGCTTCTTCGACGAGGACGACGAACCCCCTGACCCTCACATTCCTCCGCTTCCGTGTCGGTCTCATCAAGATACCCATCTCTTCGATGAACCTGAAGATCTTACGGTAAGTCAACTCACCCACTCGATGACTGGCAGGCCTTCCCGCCGATAGTCAACAACGAAGCAACATCATCGACCGCGCACCCTTGAGAATCTTGATGATTATGCCGCTGACGAGGAAACAGAATGACCGCATCAATGCTGACGTTCTCCACACGCATTTCCTCTACAAGGCCATCGCGATGGCTCTTCTCCCTTCGCCAACCAAGCGCTTCTTCCTGCCGCTCGACGTCATGGTCCTCGAAACCTCATGCTCGACCAGCGAGAACCGAACAGTCGTGGCTCCTGTGCAGTCCAAGATGGCGCCTGAAGAAGACAATGACTCGGCGGTCAGGACTTCCGGCCAGGAGGCACTCGAAAACGGACAGGTGCCGTCCATTTCTTCTCTGCTTCCTCTACGTGCCATGTCCAGACGCAACGAGGACGAGGACGAGATAGAGCCGTCGAATGTCCAGTTTCACCCGACCTTCAAGCAAGCCGTTCTGCTCTTGCGAGCTGGTCGCCTCTTTCAGACAGTCTACGCCGGAGCGCAGGGTTGCCCAAGCACTATCCAAGAGGGACCTACGGCGATCGATCCTGACCTGCACTGCAACAACATCGCTGTGTCTGGCGGACAGACCAGGGGGGAACTCCCCGAGAACTTCCAGTACTACACAGCCCGCGCAAGCTACAGCGAAGTCATGCTGGCGCGCGCCATGGACAACCTCACTCCGCTGCTGTCGGGTCTTTCTATCCTCCCCTTCCTGCCAACTGCTCTCCCGTCAATTCCGGCCTTCCCCGGGGCACTTCTTTTGATTAAACTAGTTTTTGGAAACGGCCTGGTGGCCTCTGAGCTCCGCTTATGCCACTGGCCACAGCTCGTTCCGTTCGAGCCGACAGGACCAGGTCCGCCCTCCCAAGTCAACAAGCGCATGCGCTTTACGGCATGCACCTATCCGCTCTCTGATCATAAGAAGGATACGCTCACCCCGGCGCGTTGCCGCGCGCTGCCGCTTCCGTTCTCAATCTCACTCACAGTCCAGGGTGTCAGGACCGCTGTGATCACCAGCGGCCCGACATCAACGAAAAAGCCTCGTGGTCTTCCTGCCGTTGCAGAGATGATGGAAGAACATGACAAGATGGACGCTGTTCCGGCCGATTTCAGTCGCAAGAGTCAGGTGCGGTTGCATTAGCGACAGCCTGACATCAACGAAAATACCTGGCGGTCCTGCCTTCGGCTGCTGTTGAGATGTCGAGCTCATTGTGCCATCATCGGCCCAACATCAACGAAAATACGTTCGCTCTTTCTGCCCTTGCTTGGCTATGGGAGGAGCAGGAAGTCTTTGGGTCGTTGATGGCACCGGGGCCCGACATCAACGAAAATAATGTTTTTTCCTGCCGCTGCCGGGATGGCGAAGAGCATGGGGCATTCTGGGTCGTTGTGCTATCGGCGGTCCGACATCAACGAAAATACTCGGTGTCCTGTCCGCCGCTGCGACCGTTGATGGCACAGCGGCCCGACATCAACGAAAATACCGTTGTTCTTCTTGCTCCTGTTGAGATGATGGAAGAACATGACAAGATTTCGGTTCGGGGAGGGGGCGGAATGAATCTTTTGGGACATTTCTCTTAGTCTAGTTCTGCTTTTGATTTAAATTTTCTTTTCAATGAAGTTATTGAGCAGTGGCGGTTTCCCTTGATCTACTCAATTCTCAAATTCATGTTTGATCTGCTGGTCAACACCGAACAGCAAATTCTTGTCGTTCTAGTTTCTTCGTGTCAGACGTTACCCTTGGGCCCACGGCGGGTGACAAAAGAATTTGGCAGGCCCTCTCGACCTTATTATCCCGCCGAATATTCAAGCTACGTAGGCAGTTGAATCCAATGACTGGGCGTAAATGTGGGCATTGAAAACAAATAAATACGCCCGGACCATGGATTTCACTACCTACGGCGTAATCTGCATGTAATATTTTCGGCGGATCAGGGTCGAGAAGGGTCAAATACTTTTGTCACCCACCGTAGGCCTGCTGCAAGGTCTTCCTGATCCCCTCCATGATTCAACGCAAGAAACGGACAAGATAGTAGAATTCTACTACCTGTGAGAAAGATGAACGACACTAGGTCAGAACCACGCTCAAGTTTACGCCTCCGGGTATCCCAATTCAAGCCTTTGCTGGCAGACATCCCACAAACCCTTCCAAAGCCATCGAAGAACAGCTCGGCACGAATCCCATTAGCCAATCCCAACCCGCTCTGTCCACCCAGCACCGCAAGCCCGTCCAAACCCCAAAGCACCCCCATCGCCCCCCAGCCATGCCGTCCCACCACCCCCTCATTCCACCCCCTCGATGAACCACCCGCGCCCGCTCCAACGGGAACATCGTCCACCACAAATCAATCCTCCTCGTCGGAGGAATCCCATATCCTTCCGGCCCTCACGCGAGCCTCCCACATGTCCTGCAGCGCGGCCAAGCAGAACTTGTCCCCCTCAGGCACCCACGACAGGCGCGCACGGTACGCCTCGTCGCCCTCCCGCCGCGCCTCCCTCGCCGCGGGCGCGTCCCTGCCCACGTGGAACAGCGCGCACACGGGGGCCCGCACCCACTGCTCCCTACTCTCGAGCAGCATGACCGCGTCCTCCTCGACGATCTCGCCGCGCGCGGCCGCGGCCCGCGCGGCGCGCTCGGCGCGCAGGCGGGCGTAGACGAAACTCGTCGGCAGCGGCGGGCGGACGAGCACGAGGGCGGGGACCGCGCCGCGGGCGTCGGCGGCGGGCGGGTAGCGCGCGTCGAAGGCCAGAACGCGCAGCTGGTCGTCGTGCGCGGCGACGTCGCGCCAGAAGTCGGCGGGGAAGCCGTGCCCCTCGTCTTCCGCGTCCAGCATCTCGTCGCGGTCCTCCAGCAGGCCGAGGTGCAGGAAGACGCGGCGCAGCGGGCTGCCGGCGGGCGTGTTGGCGTAGACCTCCCCGATGAGGCCGACGTCGGGACGGTCGGGCCAGCGCTGGACGACGGCGTCGACGAGGGCGGTGACGGCGCGGTTGTGCAGGCCCGGGACGTCGTACATGGTGGCGAAGATGGCGGCGCGGGTGAGGGTCTCCCATGGCAGCGGGACGAAGCGGGCGGAGCGGTCGGGGACGGGCGACCACAGGCGCCGCGTGTAGAGGTAGCTGAGGCAGGCGGCGATGGTGGCGGGGTCTTCTTCCGGGAGGGAGAGCGTTTGCGTGCGGCCTTCGAGCCATTTGGGCGCGCCTGAGGGGTCGGTGGAGAGGGCTTCGCGGAAGACGGGGGATGCGTGGGCGAGGATGCCGGCGTGGACGGGGAAGGTCGTCGGGTTGGGGCCGCGGCCGACGGTGACGGTGATGATGGCGCCGAAGGTGGCGTAGGGCGGGAGCATGCTGTGCAGGAGGGCGCAGATGCAGATTTGGTCGTTGCAGCTGGTCTCGTGGATGATCCTCATCTTGCTGTTGCTGTTGCTGTTGCTGTTGCTAGAGGAGGAGGAGTAGGAGGAAGCCATTTGGAGCGGCGGTGGTGGTGGACGGTTTTTGGTGCGGAGGAGGTGTCGTTGGTGTTTGTGGAGGTTCGGTGTTTGGAGTACGCGTGGCTGGGGTTTTCACTGCAGCACACTGGGGCTCACGATCAACAATTGGTGTTTACAATAGCGATATCAGATCTTTTTTTCTTTTTTTCTGACGTAACTAACACACCCAAGATCATTCACCAGGACTTTCACAAGCCTTCTTCACGCTCGCCAGCTCTCAGCCAGCATTTTCAAACCACAAACTCTTCAACAAAACAACTCCACGCGACCTCTCGATCGACCATCCTGACACTCCAAAGCAACATGAAGACCTCCGACCTCATCCTCTACGTCTTCTGGTCATTCCTGCTCCTCCTCGTCCTAGTCAGTCTAATCCAGTTCGCGAACGGATGGGCGCAGACCCGCTACAGACCCACTCTCGTCAATCGTCGGGCTCGTCGTCGCATGATCCACAACATGTTCGGCTGATTCAAAGGAGATTCTGGGGCAGCGAGGCTCTGAGAGATGACTGTGAGCGATCTCCTACTTGCTTGACATACACCAGGCTGACGGTTTCGAGGCAGATAGTAGGCGAGCACGGTCATTTGGGCGTCAATCGCGGGGAAATAGATGGATAATGGGCTCTTTCTGAAGAGATGCCGCCGCGAAATTGGACAGATTCAGAGTAATTGCAGCGCTTATGACCTCCCAGCGAGTACTCTACGAGCGCTTGCTTCAATACTATACCTTTTCTGTTCATGAGTCTATCTTATGCACATTGCGCATAAGCCACTGGTTGCTCGCAAATTTGATACATCGCAGACGTTTGTGGGTGGCTTCTCGCTCGAGACTTTGCCAGACGCGGCGCGCCGCAAATTCATCCGCATGCACTCGCAGAAGTTTTCCGTAGGCTGGAAAAGGATTGACCATGTATATCTATTGTGCCACAGCCGGCTTCTTCCTCCGAAGCTCTCTACTTCCAGGCGCCACCAAGTTTCCCCAACAGCGAATGATGTCCAATTGCTCCTCTTGTAGCACGCATGAACGAGTACCAGCCTTGTGTTGTACGTGAGAGACGTCGATTTTGTATGCGAAGCTGACTTCAACGGCGTGCGGTATCTGGATAGGAGCTAGTTGGCGAGCAGCGGCGCGCCGCGAGCGCAGTGGCTCGTGAGGAGACTGCAGACATACGTAGTGGCTTGCGTCAATCATCTGGGTCCTGAGCGGGAGAGATGGAGCTTGGAAGACCAATGGGCATGGTCGTGCGGCTGGCTAGTTTGATCGGCGAGAAGTAAGCGGTCTGATCGTGCACCCAACATCAAGCTCGAGCCGAAGCGCTGGCACCACCTGCGCTGTGTTAGCCTGGCTTCTGGGTTGATGTATCAAGCTCGCACAATACTACGTGGACAGGCAATTATTGCGTCAGCGCCAATCATCAATTCGTCGCCTGTCTATCTCAACGAGGTCGCGGATATGGAAAGCTTCATCATTCTCTCTAGCCTCAAACGTACCAAGGCCTAAACCGCCAATACCAGACAAACCATCAATGTCTAATACTCATGGAATCATGTCCAGCACAGCATTGAGGATCCCTCACATCTCTGTCATGTAATAGCCCTGGATGAAGAAAGAAAGCGCCTGCCACATGCCGTGCTCCAAGACAACAGTCTCAAACAGGTCGCCGTCATCGTCATGGACCAACACGAGACCCCAATCCTGCGCTGGCTCATCCCAGGGCCAGCCCAGCACTTCCGGAAGCGTTACTAGTCCAGCGTCTGAAGCCGTAGTGTAGTTCCCATTCCAAGTCGAATAGACGCGGATTCCATTGCATTTGTTACACGAGAATCTGAAGCGCTGGAGGGAGAAGTCGTCCCGGAGAAGCTTCAGGATGGGCAGCCAGCTTCCCCCCGCGAGATTGATCCAATGTATCGACAGGTCTTTGATCTGGTGGTTGTTGTTGAGGAAAGCCCTCAGTTGCGGCATGCCAATGCAGTCCATCCCCAGCTCGACCTTCCGTAGCGATGGATACGCTGCGGTGGGCAATATGTTTGCCAGCATTCCTTGGCTCCTGCCATAGGAACGGTTCAGGATGGCTAGATGCTCGAGTAATGGAGCCGCCCTGACCATCTGCGCCTCGGCGGCGAACGAGTCGTGAGGTTCCCCATCTACAAACGTCAGTTGAGAATTCCGCACTACATCTGGGTCTTGCCGGTGACTTACGGAGGGGTACTGTGTCGGACCGGGCAATCACAAAGACCAACTCCTTTGTTGCAGATAGAACCTCCGTCGCAAGCTTAGGAACTACGGCACTGCAGGGACTGCCGCCGCATTCAGAGCCCAACCGCGCGACTTTCTCTTGTTCGAGTAACTCAAACATCGGGAGTTGAATGCCGCTGTCTTTGATGGCTTGGAAGATGGATGGAAGGACTTGGTGACGGCCAGAAGTAACAGGACAAGCTTGCGGGTCGCAAGTTATGTGGCGCATGTCGAAGGTGGATTTGCCGGCGCATACGACGACTTTTCGAAGATTCTGCATCTTTTTCAATGCGTGTGTAAGGATGTATTGCGCGTGCCCAGCCGCACAACAATAATCGGTCGAGGTGGCGGTACCAGGCGCAGAAGGGTTGGCTTTCTTGATGTGAAGCAGACTGATAGCTTTGGCCGGGGCCTCTGACTGAACCAGTTGTAGGAGCCTGAAAAATTCCCGAGGGTGGAAGTTGACAGGCAGGTATGCTAAGCAGCGGGCCCATGGAAATTCGGCCTTTTGCTTCATCTCCTTTGAAGTCATGCGGAGCTTTCCAAGGTCTTTCTGGCTCAGAAACTGTCCGATTCTCCCCACCAGCTCCGGCGGCAGGCTTTGCAGCGTTTGTTCCATGGTCAGCGGTGGTGGTGGGTGGTCGGGTGTGGCGTTTGTTGAAGGACGACGGAGCAGGTTGCGCAGTAGGTAGGTGTTTCAGCGGGCAAGGTTGACGGCAGTGTCCCGCGCGCAACGGACAAAAACACGCTAAACCAAACTGGGGTGACCGCAGGCTCAGGTCGCACTCAGCTCGGACCCCCAGGATTCAACAACTTCAGAAGATTCCAGATGCTAAGAAAATACCTGAGAATGTGAGTATGCGCAGAATGAGCATCCGCCAGATTCTTTCGCACATCGCACGGTCTCCCTGATGCTGATCCAGTCCGACCGCTGCCCCGATATATATAAAGATCGTCCCCTTTCAAGGAGACCTGATGCCACAATGACTCTTCTACAATTTGATACGCTTTTATACGGTAGAAGAAGGCTGGCAAACGTACTTCGGCTTGCTAACATGCTTTGATTGTGTGGCAACTATTCATTGCCGCTCGATTTGGGCGTCGGTGGTAGGCTGTTTGGCCAATCCATCCAGCACATGATAAGCTTGCCGTTATCCTCCGTACTACGCCGCCATATATGGCCTCTCTGAGGGCAAGAATACTAATCCGAGCCGTGAATACTGAGTGCGGCGGAATATAAGCCCCAGTCGCAGCTCGTCACGTCTTCCCCAGGGTCGGGATATTCTCTGTTCGCTATCAACTATGACATGTCATGTTCTGGCAGCGTGATCACACTTCTCACATGGTATGGCTTGCCATCCGGTCCGACGAGCCCACTGATTCCGGGGAAAACACCAAGGTGGTCATCGGGACATGAAGCGGGATCGTGATTCTGAACAATGCGTTTTGCCAACGACTGACCGACTGTCAGCATCAACAATGTTTGTGTACAATTACGCTTACTTGTGATCTCATGCCCCCATTCCAGTGACGATAGTAAGCGCATGACGACGCTAACCGGATTAAGTTGACTAAATGTTGGATCCGCCTTGCCTTTTTGCAAATGAGCAACCTCGTTGCCCGTTCCATTTACTGCACGCACTTCTTGATACTTGCAATCTATGCTGCATGCTTTGCTGACATGAACAGAGCTTCTAAACTATGAATGTGTGTTGTCGTTACCGCAGAGTTGGGATGATCCGTATCTGGCCGCAAATCTTCGTGCCTATCTCCCAATTGCCCTCTCGCTGTCATGGCTTTTCACCACGGTATTCCAGATTCTGTGCGAATTACTTGAAGACATATTGTTGGATGAAGTCATTGAGAAAGATATAGCTCCTCATTTCGCAGGCGCACAAAAGTACAGCAAGCAATTCACGTCCCGGGACTTACTTGAACTGTCTTCATAGAGGGGGACTGATTTACATTGGTGTTTTGTTATGTTCTCCAGCTACCTGCATTGACAATGCGACATATGATTTACTTCCGTCCTAATATTTGCTCAAATTGTGCCCGTCACAAGGAAGGCCTGTTTTCGAATTCTATCCAACGATCTGATCCAGGCGCCCGTGTGAAAGGACGAGCTGTTTCACAGTTATCTCCAGATCATTTTCTCTAGCTGACTATGCTGCTGAGTGACCTGTGCCTCATTTCCGTGTGGGTATCTTCGACATCCGCCCACATGTGGATACGTTTGGTGTCTACTCTACCAATCCAGCAGTATCTTGATCATTGCCTTGAGCTCTATGAAGCAATCTGATAGCCCAGTGAAATAAGTTGAAGAGATTGTTCATGTAGCCACGCACTTGTAGGCAAGTGCAATAGTATCGGATCTGATGGCTTTCGAAACAGCGTTGACAACAGAACTCCTCGCTGATGCATCATGGTATCGTCGAGGAGCAAAATTATCCGAAGCATGAAGGAAAAAAGGGATTTCAGCCAAAGACCAGACCAAACCAAACCGCACCATATCAACCCAACCAAAGCCACCAGCCCCGACCACCCCACAACTCTCCCTGCTCTCCCCCACCACCAGCCTCCTCTGCCACTCCCCCGAGCGGATAAACACACGCTCGGCCAGGCGATCCCACCCGGGTGTATGGGGCGGTTCTTGCCAGAGCTGTACAGCAGGTACCAGTTCTTACAGCAGCCCCTCTACTCTTGATAGCCGACGGGGCGGACCGCATCCGACCCGTCGCCCTCGACGTCCTGCTCGAAGCGGCGGTAGGAGCTATCAAAGAGATCCAGATCACACTTCCTCGAGCATCCGAAACCTTCACCCTTCTGCTCATTCACGACCCAGTCCTTCAACCGTCTGGTAATATCGAGATCCGGATGCATGGCACTCACGCCGTGCGAGCCCGCCCGCGAAGACCTATCCAGCATACGAGGAGTAGGCTGGGCCGCCGTCCTCCAGCTCCACGATTGCCAGGGTACACCCTGTAGCACGACCAACTTGAGCGGCTAGCCCCTTCGTGTCAAAATCCCTAGGCTATCACATGTGTGGTTGGCGCATCGAGAGGCCGAAACTAGCACCTGGTATGCGAGGTGCGAAGACAGCAACACGTCGGCGGGCGGGATGTACTTCTCCGACACGGTCGAGATGGCGAAGGCGGGACACTGGTCGCGCGGGAGGGTGGTGGCGCGGCGGAGAGGATGGTGCGGCCGACTCGCTGCTCGAGGGCGTTTTCGGGGCTGGCGGCGCCGGCGGCGGGCGGCGATGCGCGTGTGCGCGGGGGAGAGGAAGAGGTGCTGCATGGCGTTGAGCTGGGGATGGACGTGTTCAGGACATGGTCCGGGAGGGGGAGAGGGAGAAGTAGGGGAGGATTTCGGCGGCGGTGGCGGAGAGGACTTCTATGCGGAGGGTGCCGGAGCTCGTCACCGCGGTCGACAACGCTGTTCTCAACAATGCGCAGCGTCAGGAGGCCATTACTATAGCCAGGGATGACTGGTCAATACAGTACTTCTATTCCGCCACGCTTATGAGAGATGTGCTGGGTCGGTTTGGCGGTGCGTTGGAGATTCCGGCCCGTTCCGCTCGGCTTTGGAGTTGCTTATACTCCTTCATCAGCAGATTGCGCAGCTGAAGCTTACTGGCAATTTCCAGTATTACGAGCTGAACCCCTTGGGTGTTCCAGACAATCAGAACCATGCCGCCGATTGGCGGGGCTGAGGCGGATGGATTTGAGGTGGATGAGGCGGGAGAAGATGGACTCAAGGTCCGTGTAGGTTTGTCAAGATGCGCGATAGCTCTATAAGGAGCGCATATTGGCCCCTTAATTAACCGTCAGGTCGTTGTACAGGGGTTCGTCGTAGTTCGCGTAGCTGGACACAGCGGCCACCAGCATGTCGAGGGACTGGTGCGTGGGAATGCTAGAGGAGAACTCCAGGATATCGATATGGCGGATGAAGTCGCCGTGTTGCGCGAGGTGCTTCTGGTCCAGCCTGAATGGCTTCTGCTTCAGGACAAAGGCGAGGTGTGGAGTGGAGTGCCCTGCCAGGGACGAGATGGCGGCGCGGAGGGACAGGATGACGTAGACGGGATCCTCGCTCAGCTAAGAGCTATACTGGTTTCCGAACGGCAGATCGAACTCAATGAGCTTGTCGAAGAGATGTCGGACGAGGTCCGCTGGAAGAGTGTTTATGATAGTGGTGCTGACATGTAGCTCTGGTGAGCAGCAAAGAGAGAGCAGAAGAAAGGACAGACGTCGACGAAGCTGGATGGCTGGTAAAAGATCACAGGTAGGAGCTTAGCCGCGTGTTGGAGATCGTCTGGGCGTTAAGTTCAAGCTCATGGCTTATGACGGGACAGAAATATGCGCGGTCCGAGCGCCCCGACGGCGGCCGGAGCACTTCAGGATCATACAAGCATTGCGCCCTCTACGGGCTTCAAAACTCCATACACTATAGAACTATAAATTTTCTAGGCTCAATTGAAAGTGGGAAGCTCCTCGTAGAATTGCTGCGCCACCCGCTTGTTTAGACTTGGAGGCGAAGCATCTGCGCATAGTGCACTGCCGGCAGCGAGATCCACTGCCAATGGCAGCGCACACTGCCGCTCCCGACGATTGCTTCTCCCGCTCTCCCGCCAGTGGTCGGCCGGCAAATAGTTCTTCCTAAGATGCTCGCTTAATTAATGGGTTGCGCACCGGCGCTGCTGCAATGTCACACTCCGCCACTCCACCTCATCCACACTCTCCACAATCTGCTACCCCACTTCCATCAATCCGCCCCCGCCCTGAATAGGTTTCGTCCGTCTGGATGAGCCTGACACTGCAACTTCAAGAAAGTAGCTCGTCTCGTGCTCCAACTTACCCTGTTCAGCGCTCCCGCCGTCGCTCTCATTGCGCTTGGCACCGGCGAGCCTCGAGGTCCAAGCTGCGATCTACCAAGCGCGAAGAATAGTCAGGCACCTTAGCCACGGCACCCACTTCTTGCTCATGCATGAGGGATGAAAACAGTTGGTCAGGTGAGTCATGCCGGGTCTCGTTCAAGGTTGCTACCTCATTGCCATCTCAAGCGCTAATCATCAGTCCTATCTGCCTCCCGGTAGCAGCGCATCTCTCCTCCTTCCAAGTCGAATTCGATATGATCTCGTTTTGTCCGCAACAAGACTTTTTGGTCAAAGAAAACAAAATCTCGTGCTCCTATAATGTAAGTGCTACGCTTGACATGATGTATGGCGCTTTGCTTACACAAGAATCCCTTATTCAGCAGAGGCCCCCATCTTCTTTGGGTCTCCTGGTCCCGCTCGCTGCAAGGATCAAGTTCGACATGCTGTCTCAGGTTGAGGCTGCCACCCGCACCTGGCGTCCTTCAACAAGTATAAAGGCCAAATCCTTGTCAACATCACTCACGACCTGGTGGGGTCCGGTGAATGGCACCATGGCTGGGACGGACCAGATCCTTGGAAGCGACTCTCAGCATGCTGTCGTTTACATGGCACTGTTTAGAACCCATGATCGCGGTTCAGTCACAGCTCCGAAATCTTGGAAACAGTAAGTAATAGTGCCAATCGAATCTCGAATCCGTACTGACTGGTGTACTGTAGTGGGACTTGAGGGACATGCCCTTCCGCGTCCACTGCCGACAGCATCTTGACGCTCGACACCGTCCGTGCTATCGAGGAAGTTATCTCTTGCGGGAATCCGGCAACTACAGTGCTGAATGCACTCCTGCCAACTCGGCAATCTGGTCGTTCCGTAACAGGCCCGTTCTCACCAACAGAGACCGCTTCCCCTCTGCTAATTCCGCAAACCTGAACCACGCGATTCTCAACTCCACCGCGTCTGCCCCCGCCACCCCGACCCCCATCCCCACGACGGCCCTCACCATCGCGGGCCCCGCTGCTTCTTCCCACTTCGGCAACAACGCCGTTACTCATACCCTCCCGTTCCGCACCCCGGCACCCCATCACGCCTTTCGGCTATACCGAGAGCTACAATGCGGCACTTGCTCAGCTCGGTGGCCAGACTGCCAACGCTACCGCCGCCGCTGAGCCGAATCGTAGTGACACGAGAGTTGAAGCTGAAGACCAGGTCTCCGACGCTTGAAGCTGTGTTAAAGAGTAGCAATTTGGCTTCTTTTGCCGTGAGCTAACCATGTGCATTTCCTGTGTAAGCCAGCGGTCGCTCCTTCTCACCATTGCGCCTCTTCCAATCAGCATCATTGACAACTCCGACCTTCGCTTTTCTTGCGACGCATCTCTTGCGCCCAAGTCCGTCCTTCCACTCTACTGTGTCAGCTAGCTGTTGGTCTTTCTTGCCACCATGGCGTCGTACCTAGTCAGCATCATCGACGACTCCGATGACATTGTCATCCTCCCTCGTGGCTGTACTACTGGACGCGCCGGCGCCATGGCCGATAATACCAGGGTTATCTAGGAGCTGAACAAGGGCCAGCAGCCTGGGACTGCTGGTGGCTACGTTGTCGACGCCGACGGCCGCAAGAGCCACAGCCTGCCGCGCGTTCAGGTGAGCCCGGCCAGCGGCTCCGGGTGACAAAAGAGTTCAGACTTTTAGGCTTCGCAAAGGATTCCATGTTTTCCTATGTGTGTAGTTGAATCTGGACAAAGTTTTCCCTTTTTAAGACTCACATCTACATCCAGACACTGGAGTCCACGGAAGGGCCAGCAGCCCGAGGTGGCAGCCACTCCCGAGTTTTCCATGCCGTCGCGCTCCGCCCCTCCAAGCCACCACAGCAACTCCGCTCAGCCAGCGGTCTGGGTTGAATGAGCTCGCCAGCTCCACATCGCTGGCAGCCTTTCGGGGTGCGCTTCGCCCACGCCCGCTTACCATAAAGCATGACAGCCCCAGCTAGCACTTGCAGGCTCGAAATCGGGTAAGTCCTCCACCTTCACCGCGCGGCCGGTCGTCGGAAAGACGCGACTAACGCTTGCGAACAGAAAGTAACAAGCCATGGTCATGCTCCATGTCGGTAGCTCGCCCAACGAAAAGACCTTCTACGTTCACAAAGACGTTCCCGGCGGGGCGTCGCCCTTCTTTGCGACCGCTCTCCCCAACGACAACGAAGACGATCACGAGAGCAAGAAAAACCACGCAAGCCCGAACCTGGCGCACCGTCCTCAAGCGCCACGCGCAGGCCGCCATCCAGTACACCACCGAGGCGCTGCCGACCCGTGAGGTCATCGACCTCGAAACCTGGCAGACGCACCTCCTCATCAACGCCACCATCAGGAAGACCATCTACAGTCTGGAAGGCAGGTCCACCCCGCCCCAGCTCTTCGGAGGTACCAATGCCTGAGAACAGACTGACTGATTGATCCCGACAGCAGCTTCACTCTTCATCCTCCGCGACTCGCGCCACACCCCTCCCTTCCGTCCTCCCATCGCCTCTGCGTACCCCTGTACGGCCTGACGCGTCTTCCCGATACTTAACCTGGCATCTCCAGGTCTTGTGGCCGATTGGCTGTACACGGGCAGGATATCCAAGCAGCCTGGCTGGCTGCTGCTCGAGAGCTCTATATTCGCCTACCTGTACGACTTTCCCGGCCCGGCCACCCCAACTACATCATCTGCGAGCTCTACTCCGCCTACGAACTCCGGTCAGACAGCGGTTTGCTCGCATCAGCGCCCAGCCCGCTTCCTCGGCAGCCTCCCAAGGCGGCCCGCTGCAAGTGTGGAGAAGGAGATGCTCTGAATGCACACGTTTTCGTCGACACCGATGGTCGCAAGAGCCACAACCTGTGGCATCCCCGGGTGAGCCCGGCGAGCATTCGTCTGGACAAGGTCTTCACTGGGACTGGGTCGTGCACCTTCGAAGCGGCGAACTCTTCACTCTGCGAGTGGAGCCCGTATGGAAAGCACATCATGGCCGGCACCACCAGCCTGAGGACTCGGTCTACCGTCGTGCCTGTCGGGTTCGTGGTATCCGACATGGCGATTTCCAAGAATTCGCACGAGCTGCGCCGGGTTTAAGTTCTACCGTTTGGCCTGATTGGAACGGCTCGTCGGAGACGACGGAGAGGAAGTGTGATGACCAGTCCGGTGAGAAGAAGGGTGACGATGGCACACCGATGCCGCGGCGTCCTCAGAGGCCTGCTCGTGTCCAGGTAAACCCGACCAGCATCATTGACGACTCTTCCGACGTCGGCATCCGCAAGGTCAGCTCCGGTCACCGCACCGAGGCCAACAACAAGTTCGAGAATCCCGACCCTGGTGCGACAAAGGCTTGCAAGACCCTCACGGCGAAAGGAGAAAACGCCCAAAAGAACGGATACGCCGAGAGCGAGGACGGAAAGTGGAGGTACGACCTGCTCCTTCTCCGTGGCGGCAAGACGACACCCGCCTCTCGGGTTCCGGCTTCATGGGCGGTCGCTTTGTCTAGACATACCAGTTCCTCCCGGATCCACTCCTCGCAAGGCGATCAAGAACACCCTTTCGTCCTCAGTCCCAAGAGACAGGAGGAAACCAGCTGGCTCTTCCGGCACTCTGTGGTCAGAAGGAGACATCTCCTTCAAGCATATCCCCACCGACCCGCCCACCCCAGCGTCCTCTGCGTGTGAGAATTTTTCATTTGAGGAGCGCGGAGGAGGAGGCTCTGCTGAGCCTCCTCCCGGCTTCATTCATTGATGACGAGACACTGCCATCGCCATATATGATGGATGACATCATCCTCTTCCCGCATGTACAGCATCTGACAATATCGAACGGCTAGATGACGGGAGGGGGTTTTGAGTACTGGGAGCGCCTGGCCTCAGAGTCGAGCCTTTTTTGACGTTGGGCTACACGCCCTACCATCCCGCTGTCGTTTTGCGCAGTTTGGAACGTTCTGTTTCCTCCGCCTCCATTCACGGCAGTTTTGAGCTATTTACCACCTCTGCATTGCGCGGTTTTGAAGTGTCTACCACCCTCGCCTACGAGAGGGTGGAGGCTTGCTGGCGGATGGAGAGGCAGGAGAGGAGGCGAGGGAGGGCGTCAAGGGAAAGGTGGTTTTCCAACAGTGGTTTGATGGCTGGGGCGACAAGTGCGGCGCCGATGGCGTCTTGGTGAGGGGGGTGGAGCAGTCCTGGAGTAGTCGGAGAGGTTCCACGGAAGGCAGCTGTGGGGGAAGGTGGGGATTGCTTGGGGCACTGATGAGGGTGCGTGGGCGGAGGTGGAGGAGGAGGTTGGTCCAGAGGCCGAGGATGAGAGTGCAGGTTTGCTGTACCGCGGACTTTCCAGGGCCATTGGCGCAGCGACCAGGCCGTGTCCTTCGTCGGCATGGTGTTCGAATACAACATGAGTAAGTGGGAAGCGGTTAGACCACGGCCATCCAAGCCTGGTCGTATCTCGTCGCCTTCGTGGCGGAGCCACCGGTCACCAACTGCAATTCTCCTCGCAAGGCGATCAAGAGTACTCCTTCTTTGAACGAGAGCGAGGAGCTCCTTGCGGAGCTCTAGCGAGAAGCGCTCCGGCGCCGACACCTCGGATACCGACAAGATGGAGGAGGAGGCGAAGATTGCCAGTCACTCCGCCCTGCTCCTCGTCTTTCATCACGCTACCCCCCGCCCAGCGACCCCGTTCGCCACGACTGTCCACTCCGACGACCTGAATTACCTCTGCCGTATCACACCGATGGTGCCCACGCACAAGGAATGGAAGTGCGACGACGTCAACAAGACGGAGACAGCAGATGGTCGGATTCCGATATCCAGACGGCATGAGTAGTGGTGTAGTGGAATGAACCCCCGTCGTCGAACACCGCTGGTTCCGGCAGCAGGCCCGTGAGCAGTCTGGCTGCCAGATGGTTGGCAAAGGCGACTCAAGTCTCGAGCACAGAGCGGAACGTTAAGAAGCCTTCGGTCATCGAGCTCAGCGAAGATGGTTACTATGCCACGCGTAGCCCGGTCGATAAGAGGGGATACCTACTGCACTCGGCACTCCGCCAACGAGGAGTTGCCACTGAGCATATCTGAAAGGACGCGTCAGGTAGGTGGTTAAAGCCAGGAATGTGCGTCGAGATGCCCTCCAGGTACGTCTCCAAACCTCCTTCCCGAACCCCCGCGATTCAGGGAACATTCACTTACTATGCCCACAGAGAAGGAGGGTATCTCGAGAGCCACTACTGTGGCGGGGCTCGGGGCGTAGGTACCTCGAGAGCGACTACTGGGGTGGTGGTGGTGGTGTTTGAAGCCCGAGTATCTCGAGAGCCACTACTGTGGCGGGCGGGCGGGAGCCGCCGCCGCAGCCGGGGTCTGGCCTCGTTGTGTGCTCTCGCCCTTCTTTTCGCCCTTTCCATCTCGCGGCTTGTTTCCCTTCCAACTCCTTTCGGAACGCCCTGTTTGCGGATCCAACAGGGTGCCTCTCGTTGGACATTCGACCGCTCGCGCACTCGACACCCTCTTCAGCGGAAGACCGTCTGCGCCACCCTCTCGCAGAACCATCACCACTACACGCACCCACGCTTCAAGATCCCTGTCCTGCGCCTTCAGGGTCAGCTCTTCTCCCGCCAACGCGAGTGATTCATAGCCTTCACCGCACACTCCCCCATCTTCCAAACCCCCTAGTTAAATCTTCATTCGGCGGACTTTCCAGCCTCTTGTTTGGTAGGTAATTGAATAAATCACACGTACATTGTTGAAGAGCGGACATTCGACGCTGTGAAGAGCACCATTTTGCATCTGTTACTTCTTCTGGTCCCGCCGCACCAACACAACGAATCCGCCAATCTGCAGAAGACCCAACGCATGGCGGCCCCGTCCACCCATGCCGTTGAATCGCCACACCACGCCACGCCTCCTTGCGCCGTTTTCCACCCAAGCTACCCCGACGAGCAATCCACACCGAAGCGTGCACTGTTTCGCACAGCCCCATCGCCTTCACCGGACCTACACAATTCCACAGCACCGCCCTGGCCCCGCGGGCGCGCATCGTCGCCCGCCGGCGTCGCGCCCGCCGAACACAGCAATTCGAAGCCCCTCGATTCCGGGTCCGGGCGCGATTGCACGACCGAACGAGCTATTCGGAGTGTTGTCGTGTTGATGGATGGAGCATTGGATGTCATGAACGGAGGAGTGTGGCTGAGGAGGGGAGACGAAGTGTGCGATGCGGGTATCGGGGCCGATGTCGACACGTGTTTCTTGTGTTCTTGACGTGCAATAGGGCAGATATGGAGCGAGACGGCAAAAGGATGGATGAGTAGCTGCTGCTTACTTGGTCTGTTTTTTCCGTTTGCTGGAACGAGAACCGGGGAAGCCGAAGGGGGGCCGTCCATGGTATGGAATACAGGTACCGGCATGTCGGCCAAGCTGAGCAGAAGCTGGTCGCTTTGCCGGGCTGGATGGGAATTTGAATCTTCTACCGAAAGCCACGGACTGGTTGTGATGCGTGCAGTATGAGACGGGTGTCTCCTGGAGAGGAAGACTCCCTTGCGGGGCGAAGTTCATGTCCAACTGCAATGCGGTCCAGAAGAGAGTCGAAGAGGACTGGCGCAGAGGGATTGGGGCACTGCGATCAGAGTACGGCGGCAAAACTGGACGCTTGACAGGCGGAAGCAACAGAACAGCAACAGGGCGAAGACGTGGCAAAGGGACTCTCACGGAGTCAGTATAGCACAGCACAGGGCTCCAGGGGTACGAAGTTCAAAAGCAGGGAAAACTTGAAAAGGCGCAGTGGAGCTGCGGGCGATGCGACGTCGAGAAAAAGGATGTTTGATAACTGTCGCGCGGGAAGGAGAGCGCGAATCCCGAAATCGACACGCCAGATTCGACCAAGCACGAGAGAAACCGACGCCTTGGGTCCACAAGAGCTGGAATTCTGTGCTGTTCAGTTATCCACGCTCCCCATTATGTGGGTAGATCAGGTCATAGATGTGAGTCTTGAATCGCGTCAAGATGTTGGATTTGACTGCAGATGTCGTTAGGCCCGTTCCTTGTATGTACAACCTGCTGTGCCCTAGAGCAACTGCATTGTTCCATGCACATTCAGAAACAATGAACCACGAAAGGACCTCTTGTTTTTAACTCCCGTATCGCCATCTCACGTTCGTACTCCCCTTTCCCCGAGCTGTTTCCCCCAATCATAACTCCATCAGTATTCTCATGATTTGACAGCAGAATAAGCAGAAACCACTCGCAGATGATTGGCCTTTGAGGCAATAAGAGTCTGTAGATAATCGGTGTTGAATAGAACCCAGAACGTCTCCTATGTGCCCACTGAAATTGATGTAAAGGAAAAATCGTACCCTTATTCATGTGACACGTCGTTAGTCTCATCAGCCAAAAGGTGCAATGTGACGATGAAAACCTACCTGGACTGTGTATCGGAACACGCAATCCGGAGAGCAATTTGGTGTCCATGTCTCAAAGCAAAAAAGTAAAAGGGATGTGACGCAAGTTTTTGCACCGCAATTTTGGCGAGTGGGCTTTTACCTGCCTTTGCAGGCTCGTCTGCGGCGCATCCGGGTCAGATCCGGAGCAAGCCTCGCACACAAGAAGCCGAGCAAGCTCGAGAGCAGGTATGCAATCGGTGATGATGCGGCCGTAGGTTCCGAACCATGTTGCAGGAATACGCCAGCGAGCATCGCAGCGTCTACTCGCCGGTGTTCATTTGCTCCGACCCCTGGTCTTCCTCCGCCTGCTCATTGTCTTCCATCTGCTCATTGTGTTCCGCCTGCTCGTTGTTTTCCATTTGCCCGTCTTCTCCCGTCTGCTCGTTGTCTTCCATCTCGTCGTCTTCCGCCCACTCCTGCCATTCCAACTCATCGTCCGCATTCGGATGGTAGAAAGCAGGCATAGGCTCCAGCCCCTTCGCCCACCGCACGCCGCGCCTATGGGCATCCGACACCATAAGCTTCACGCCCCGCTTCCAATGCTTCATCATCTACAGCAACACGAACAACGTCAGCACACACACATCCACACCCACATCCAACCAAAAAACACCAGGGGAAGCCGAAGCCAACAAAACCTACCCCCCTCCGCCTCCTCACCGCCTTCCACTCCTCCCACATCCGCCTGAACGCAATCTCCCTCTTAACCCGACACCGCTTCCACTTCCGCACCTTCTGCATCTTCCTCCGCGCCCACCTCTGCTCCAACCTCTCCACCTCCTCGTCGCCCAACCGCCCCCTCTTCCACTCCTCCCTCATCGCCAGCCACTCCTCCGCCTTCTGCGACGGCTCCCACCGCGCGACCTTCCCCTCCAGCGCCGGCAGCATCGCCTCCCGCCGCCGCTTCCAGCACCCCAGCACGTGCTCCATCTCCGCGTGCCACTTCCAACACACCAGCCGCAGCCGGCGGTGCTGCGCGACGAGTTCGAGCGGGTTGGTCGGGTCGTGCGCGATGTCCGCGTCGGTGAGGGTGCAGCGCAGGATGTGCTGGCTGAGCTCGGTGGGGAGCGCGAGGATGGGGCAGGGGAGTTTGGGAGGCGGCTTCTTCTTCTGCTTCTTCTGAGAGGTTGTGTTGGTGGTGGTGGGGGCGTCGCCGTCCGTCGGGGTGATGGCTTTGATGTTGGCGTTGTGCAGGCCGGCGGCGCGCGTCGTCGAGGCGGAGCGTTGGCGCGCAAGTTGGCGGCGTTTGCGGCGTGATTCGCTGGCGACCATGGTGTGTGTGTGTGTGTGTGTGTGTGTGTGTGTGTGTGTGGGCGCTGGCTGGGTTTTGCGTGTGGAGTTGAGTGTGGGAGAACTTGAGATAGATGTTGGCCGGCGCGGGTGAGGTTGGGGGGATTTTGAGCGGCGGACGAGAGTGGGCGACGGCGGCGCGGTGTTGTGGAAGTCGGGTCGCGCGCGCACTATGCCTGGCTAGGTACGGCTACGTCACTGGCTGTCAGTAAACCCACGGCGCAAGTGAGAAATCGTGCGTCGACTGCAGCGCTGCAGTAGTTTAGTGCCCTGTCTTTCCCGCGAGGAATTCTTCGTCTCAGCCGCGCGCGTCGTCACCGGTGCAGAAGTGAGCATGCAACTTCAATGCCTGATCACGCATTTTACTTCGATGCAAATCGACATGGTCAGCTAGCGCCCAAGTTCTCGCAAACGTCCCATAGCAACACCTGTTATTGCCGGCACCACGCTCTGGATTTTCCTTCTTTTGTAACAGTGACACCGCTATACCTATGGCGAGATGCATATTCTGCGGACGAAGGATAGGCAAGGGTGGCGAATTCGAGTCACACAAGGCATCATCGGACGCTTAAAGGCGCAGAATGCTGGTATGGATGAGAGCGCTGCTGGAGAATGTGAATACAGACTTGCCCGACCAAGAAGACGCTTGCATGAGCAATAAGCCCCACCCAGATGAAATCGAGTATTTCGATCTGGGCTTCAAGGTTGGAGCAGATGAGGCGATGATAGTTGAATCCGAATAGGAATTTTATCAGTGAAAACGCTCGACACTTGTGTGCGAAACACGAAATAAGACATCACAGGTAATGAAAGGTGGTGCATTTTTCATCATTTTCAAACCATATGATTCATTCCTACCCGATTGCGACCACCTCTTAGACACTATGTTCGTACCGCTGCTGTCGGCTGACAACTCGACGTCCAGAATAAGGTCTCCAGCTTGGTCTGCAGAATTGGCAATCATCCGTCCTTCTCCTGTCCCTTCTTTCGTACCTTCCGATCCATCATCTTCGCACTTGACCATCCTGCCATGCATCAGCTGTTCTTTTTCGAACCAGCGTTAGCACGAGCGCACCTCTATGGACTCTGTGGTGCCGAGGTACCATTGTCATCTTTCTTCTCGCCGTTCGACCCTGACTGATCATCGCGTTTCTTTTTCGCAAAGAGAGCGACGGCGAGGGCCGCGAACACGGTGAGTGGAGTCATGCGACGCGGCACGCCGTTCCCGTTACGGTACCAGGCCCAGCCCTGCCGGAGCAGTTTGAACAGGGCGCTCGGCGGGTTCGTAGAATTCCTGAGGACCGCCTGGCGCTGGTGATACAGGTCATCGCGGGATTTCGGGGAGCCAGCCTTGGTGGAGTGGAAGTGGGACAGGATGTACCTGAAAATCTTCCAAACGGCGAAAGCGACGACGGTGGCGAAGAGGGGCAGGGAACGCGATGAGGAGCGCGCCGTTCTCGACGCTCAAGGTGAGCATTTAGTCGGCAATGCGGTCTCGTCCAAGTCATGCCGCCACGCCAGCGTGGTCGTCTTCTTCATCCGAGAAACACCATCACCCTCACCCATGGAACCCGTGGTGCCCTCGACGGTCCATCACGGTGGAGACTTCTCCTGCTTCATCATCTTCTCCCACTCCTCTCATCGATTCTCGGACGCCACCTTTCAAACGGCTCCAAATCACCGCCATTAGGACCACCATTCGCTCCTTCGTCGGCATCAATTTTCTTCCTGACATGAAGCCTATCTCTTGTCCCCTGCCTTCCATGGCGGTACTCAAAGCGGTACCCATAATCCCCAGAAACCCACCATGGTCCGGATGGCCCTGCGGAAGCGTGAGATGCTGCTGGTGTAGGGAGACGTGTTGGCGTGCTCGTCAGTTATGTGGGCAGCCAGCACAGTCGCCTTCGCAAGGGAATCTTCGACGTCGTCCACGCCGATGAACTCCACGTCCTGCTTGCTCTGAGACATAGTCTCAGTATGGATATCATGGATGATGCCGCCGGCGAACATAGGAGCCCTTGCAGAATCCTCGAAGGGATCACTATAAGATGCAACCACAACACCAGTAGTCGGGAAGATTAGGTTGGAGAGATAACTCTTCTGAAGTACCGTAGCTGGCTGCTTCTGCTCGGGGTTTCCGTTGGCAAGAGGCATGCTGAGGAGGTTCTCCATGGTGTAATCGGCCGCGTCAGACATTGCGACGATGATTTGGGTGGCTTTTGGGGAGGTGTTTGGGTTCATGCCATAGCCTGATACACGTAGGCTACGTATGGCGTGATAGACGGCGCGCGGATGGTGATTTCCGTGATGGAGGGTGGGGGAGCGACGGGAAACCCCAAAAACCGGAGAAAGGAGCCAGGAGGCGTGCTCCAAAACGAAGCAAGCTGTGGCTCGGAAGAGCAAAGGGGCTGGCGTGCCAAACCTTTCACCCAGTGCAAATCGATGCTGAAACAAGCTTTCTTCCTGCTGCGGTGTCTTCTGTCAGCTTGGGACTCGAGGTTGACCAGACACATGAGGTTATGCAGACTCACTCACCATTTACAGTCTTCTTGCGGACGCACTTCCTTGCGTCCACGCTTCTTGGGGCTCCATTTCCCCTATTCGTCCGCTCAGACGCCTCTAGTAGTCGGTGGGGCCGATGGGCAGATCAAGTCGGCGGGGTGGCATCTGGAGAAGTTGTGCTTGGGTCCTAAGACTGCAACGTGGCGCGGAAGCTGATCCAGAGCGTGGTTCGTCTGGCAAGCGACCATGATGGGTGCGTCAAAACCTTGCTCCTGTTGAGCAAGGCCTTCAGAGCGGCCATGGACACGTGTGTCATGCCAGTTCCCAGAGGTGTTCTGAACAATTGCGCACTTTTTCGTGAGCATGTGTTGTAGGACATGGGCCCGAGCGCGAAGGTCCCCAGAATTGGCATCTTCCGCTCTTCCACCGGTTTTCCGATTGAACCCGATGTGCTTTTCCCAGGTCTCGGCGGTCGCCATATGCCGGACAGGTTCCATCGTATCACCGGCGCAAGCGCGGACGGAACTTTGCCGGCGGTGGCAGCCTCCAACTGGTCAAACCTGCTCAGCGTCAATGTTTATTCGATCAGGAGCTATTCTCCAGCTCCAAGTACTCTCTTACCTCTTCAAAAGGCGGAGATGGGATTTCCCAGCTTCTGAGATGCTGCTTTTGGCCTCCGCGGTGACCGATGGGCATGCGGCAACGGCCCAGTCACCTTGTCACTTGGAGAGCCTTGCAGCAGCAACTCGGTTGCCTCGCACGTGGATCCTCACTAATCTGGCGCTCCAACCTCTTCCAAGGGACACCAATGTGACTGAAAGGGAATCAAATAACAGCCAGCTTTGCATGGGCCGGCGTGACAGAACGAGTCTCGACGGTGCAACTGAAGCTGTTGTTGGGACGGAACCTGACGCTGGTATACACTATCTGGATGCTGAAACGCGGCATCTTCTTCTTGGATAGCTCGTGGCGCTGTTGTTGTTTTGGTGAGCAGGCGAGGGGTCTGGTGAATCTCGTTGATCGAGACTTTGGCACAAGCTAGGTGAGTTTAGAACTACCGAGACGGCTATGGAAGAGGGGTTTTTACCAGCGTCGGGCGTCTACTCAATACAGACCATGGGTGTCGAGGTGAGGTAGGCCGCGCTCAGGAGGATTCAGACTGATGGTTGTGAACGAGTGTGAAGGTCAGAGAGCGCGCTTCTGAGGGGCCGGTCCATACGTTGCCATCCGCGGATGCAGTTGGTTGGGAGGAGTTGGTTCAGGAAGGGAGTGCGAGTAAGAGAGGAAGGAAGAAGGTGGCGGCGCTGGTGTGGGGCTTGGCGGCCGTTGCCTGGGCTGTCCATGCACGCGACAGTTGCGCAGCTCATCGCCCCACTGCAATCACAGCCTTCGCAATGCCGCTGACACTAGCCGATGCGCCTACCGCTTGAGGAAAAGGCGCTCCTACCTGCTATCGCAATGCTTTTCCGGCCGGCACTTGCCCTGACCTCCTTTGCTCCCTGTGCGTGTCCTTTGTCTGGTCTCAGCGCCGAATCTTCGAGTGCCAAATTATCCATCTCTTTGCAGTCCAACTGAAACTGCTGCTGTCCACTCAAGGTGATCCCATCGTTGGCTTTTACTTCACGTTACGACCTCGCAGACAGTTGCGTGAATCGAAAGCAACATGGGTAGCTCTTCGCTCGCCTGCACTCTCTTCTCTGGCAGTCAGCGCATCAACCATGTTCCGGTGGCCAAAGCACGGGATGCGAATCGTTGGACAATATATTTGACTGCGACTGTGGAAATGGAGGTACGTTGCCGACGCATGTCTGTTGGGTGTTTGACAAACATGTTTGAGTCGCCCACAACCTTGTTCCCCGCTGACCTTTGAGCATCCCTGCTTGACAAACATCAGGCATGTCGTATATAGAGAGTTCCGATTCTTATTTCCCGGTTTCCGGAATATCACCCTTCGTCCCTGATTCTACGACTCCAACTTGGACGATGACAGCGGTCATACCGCCTTTGCGCGACTGCGACTTGTACAGACTACACTCCTGTGGTAACTCAAGTGCGGTATGGCCGCTGTCATCGTCCAATATCCTGTGGTAGATGTATTCCAGATGCTACCTCTGTGGTTGAGGACCCTCTCAGACAAAGCCAACCCCATCACATCCACGTTTCGCGGTATAACACGTAGGGTGTTCAAGCTTTGACACCCTGTGTTTATCTATATACATTCTCTGTCAACAGCAGCATTGTTTCCGAACGACATGTCGTCAGTCCATATATATAATCCTTCGAAACCAGTACCAACCAAATCAACACCTCGCTTTGCAACTGCAAGTCGACATCCTTACAAACCATGGCTCCCAACAACACTCGTTCCACGAACAAGCCGTCGATGTCCTGGGCGCAGGTGGCTTCTTCTTCAACCACTGCGCGTCAGCCTGCAGCCCCTTCCGCTCCAGCTCCTCCCCCAGCTCGAGCTCCAGCTCCGGCTCCCATGCCCCCGGCGATTCTCCAGGATGACAAGGCTCTGACCGGGGACAACGTCAACAGCGAGCAGGCTGAGTCTACGCCTGCTCAATCCATCGTCCCCTCCAACGCTCTGGAGGGCCCTCAAGCTGGACCAGACGGTGCTGAGAACCAGTCCGAGGCGCTGACCACCACTCCTCAGAAAGACGCTCTGCCTATCTTCGGGGAAATGTCTCATGTCGAGCGCCTCAACTGGGCCTTGAACAACGACGCCCTTCTCGTGTCCATCGACGTCGAGAAGTACATGATCAAGGCAAGAAACGGGCCAAAGCACGAGCACCCCCCCACGACTCCGCCAGAGATCGGCATCAGCATCTCTGACCCCCTCACCCTGCCCACCGCCTCCCAGCTCGACCTCTACCAGCGAATCGTGCAGTCCAAAGCACGCCACGTCCGGGTCAAGGAGGTGTGCCACCTGACCAACCCCTACAGGAGCCACTACATGGTGTGCAAGAACGGTTGCGAGGACTGCTTCCTGTTCGGCCAGACGGAGTTCGCATCCACGACGGACACCGCACGCATCCTGCACGAGACGCTGATGATCCCCAGGAACCCGCTTGTTCCGGGCAGCGGTTACAGGCCTGTGGCGCTGTTCTTTCACGACGCCAGGGGTGACACGGAGTGGTTGCGCGAGTTCAACTTCGACCTGAGCAAGCCGGAATTCGCCCACGCGTTCATCATCGACACGCAGAAAGTTGCCAATCGGCGTTCTGATGGGAATCCTATCGGGCTCAAGGACCTCCTTGCCAAGAGCGGTATCGGCAGCGACCACGCTCATAACAGCGGCAACGATGCGTTCAGGACGCTGGTTGCTGGCTTGATCGAGGGCATTCGAAGGTTTGAATCCCGGATGACTGCATCTTCTGGGCGCAGCACCTCATCAACCGAGAGCTCTGGAAGCCAAAGCCCCGAATCGGAGACAGAGACGGAGCAGCAGCCGCAGCCGCACCGTAAAACTCCAGCTGAGGCTATTGAGGAGTTTCGCCAGCAATGGGGCGGCGTTCACCAATTTGCCTCTGCACTGACCAAGGGTGATCCTGTCTTCTGCAATCGGTGCCGATCCACTGAGCACCTTCGTGCTGATTGCCGAGAGAGGATTCGGTGTAGGCGTTGTGGAATGGGCTGGCACATGACGGAGATGTGCATTCGTGTCCATGTGCAGTCGTGCAGGCTGGATGGGCGTTGTCCAAGTGGTTGCTGGAGGGTTTGAGCCAGCTCGTCTTGCGATTTGATGCCTAAAATTATACTATTAGAGGAGTCTACGCGAGAGTTTTGCATTTCCTTTGTTAGTCTCAATTTGTTGAGCTGATTTGTGCAATTTGAATTAAACTTGGAAAAATAAAAACGGCATTCTTTGTCTCAACACACAATAAAATGACTGGGATACAAAGTAACAAGCACTGAAAGGTTTTTATATAGTGCGGACAATGCGAGTTGTGAAAAGTTATGCAGCATCTCATGCCATTGTTCAGATCCCAGGATAGCGCAGTTGGCATGCCATAATCGATGCGATGTTTACGCCAATCCTACTATCATAGTGATCCTCTTTCCTCCAGTTTCCGCTCCATCCGATTCAATGGTATCAGAAAACCTTGGTTCTTGGTCATTTTCCACGGAACCTTAGCCGTATGTGTTCTTCTCCGATACGGCGTAGACCCAGACCACGCCTCAATCCTCAACCATCCAAACTCCGCCGTATGATTACCTTGCATGGCCCTACGCCGCATCCCCCGCATTTCGGAGATTTCCGCAATGGTCGCAGCGCGCATCCTTTCGCTACCGGATTAGCAGCAGTCCCAGTAACCCGGAAAAGTAATAATGCGCCAAGGCACCTTTTCCGCCTTGGCCCACGCTTCCCCACGGGGATTCCGAGAAAAGCCAAGACCCATCTACCCCATGGGGTCAGCCTGGCCTAGGCGTTTTCCATGGAGTGGCCTGCAACTAAGCGAAGGAGGCGTTTGTGATAAAACACTGTAAACGAACGAACGCAGCACGCTGCAGCTGCACGTCCTCCCCATCCTCCTGCCATCAGCCCACCATCTCCATCTCCCGTTCCCGGAGACCCTCTGCGTCGCTTTTCTACTTAATTCGGGATCGCCCTTTGCTGGTGATTGAGCGTCTCCAGTCATGGCTACGAAGCACAGCATCGACGAGAAAGCCGCCCACATGGAGCGCATCGAGCATGTCGAGACATCGGACGGGGACCTGGTGAAGCCGAAGATGGAGATGGTTGACGAGTTCGGCGCACACTCGAAGACCGATCCCAAAGAGATTGCGGTGGTGAAGAAGATCGACTGGTACATGCTGGTGAGTGTTGCGTCCAACAGGTCCCCCCGTCGTCTGCTGACCGCCAATCCAGCCTATCCTATGGCTCATGTACTTCATGAACTTTCTCGACCGCAACGCCATGATCAACGGAAAACTGAACAGCTTGTCCAAGGATTTGGGCCTCAAGGGCACCCAGTACAATACCTGCGTGTCAATCTTGTTTGTCGGGTGAGAAGCCCGCTACTGCACATCGTTTGCATGGACTGATCTAACCCCCGACAGATACCTGGCGGGACAGATCCCTTCCAACATGATCCTCAACAGAGTACGGCCTTCTTGGTACATGGCCGGTAAGCACACCCCAACGTCAAACTCCCTCCAAACCCGAATCAGCTGACATTTCCCCCCTCAGGTTTCTCCATGGCCTGGTCCATCGTCAGCCTGCTCACCTACCTGACCCACGACTACAAGACCATGCTGGCCTGCCGCTTCATCCTCGGCATCGTCGAAGCTCCCGTACGTACCGATCCCCGAGAGCCCGAACACACCCAGCCGCTAACCCCCCTGGCAGTTCTACCCCGGCGCCCTCTACATGCTCAGCATGTTCTACACGCGCAAGGAGCTCGCGACCCGCATGTCCATCTTCTACACGGGCAACATGCTCGCCAGCGCCTTCTCCGGCCTCATCGCCGCCGGCATCTTCGCAGGGTTGGAAGGCAAACACGGCCTCGCGGGATGGCAATGGTACGTCCCCGCTCCCTCCCCTCCTCCCCCGTCCCACCCCCCACTAACACCTCCCTCCCACCAGGCTCTTCATAATCCAAGGCGCCGTCTCCATCGGCGTCTCCATCGCCGCCTTCTTCCTCCTCCCGGACGCGCCTCTCAAAACGCGCTGGCTGACCCCGTCCGAACGCCAACTCGCACACAACCGCATCTACCTCGACACGACCGACCGGCAGGAGTCCAACACGTCCGTCTTCAAAGGCCTCCGCGAAGCCTGCGGCGACTGGCGCACGTGGCTGTTCTGCCTGATGGACAACCTGCACCTGTCCGCCAACGGCTTCAAGAACTTCCTCCCGACGGTCGTCAAAACGCTCGGGTTCGACACGACCATCACGCTCGTGCTGACCTGCCCGCCGTACATCGTCGCGGGCATCGTGTCGATCCTCGTGTCGCACTCGTCCGGGCGCTTCAACGAGCGCACGTGGCACACGACGGCGTCGAAGCTCGTGGCCATCGCGGGCTTCGCGCTGGGCGTCGGGACGCTGAACACGGCGGCGCGGTACGTCGGGATCGTGCTGTTCGTGGGCGCGACGTACGGCGTGAACAACATCATCTTGTCGTGGACGGCGGCGACGCTGGGGCAGACGGACGAGAAGAAGGCGGTGGCCATCGCCATGTGCAATACGTTTGGGAATTTGGCGAGCGTGTACACGCCGTACTTGTGGCCGGATGCCGATGCGCCGCGGTTTCTGCCGGCGATGTTGGCGAGTATTGGGTTCTCGGCGGGGGTGATTGCGTGTGCGTGGGTGATGCGGTGGGCGCTGATGAGGCAGAATCGGAAGATGAAGGAGGAGGATCCGGGGGTGTTGAATTTGTATGTGTACTGAGTAGCGGGTGCGTGGTTGGGGAGGGTGGGTAGGGGGTGCGGCTTGATGGGAGCCTGGGAGTTTCAGATGCAGACGGAGAGGCTTGCTTATCTGGATGGCGGTTGCTTATGACGTACTACGAATTCATGTTCGCAAATTTGACTACACCTGGCTTCACATGAGGACTTAGGTGTTCCTTCCACCTACTGCCCCTAACCCAAACGAATTCAAAGGCTGTTTAGCTGGCATCGACAAGGGAGAGCGGGGCACAGTACATGCGTCGAGTAATGACACTGGAACCTGACCAGTGGGCGTCAGCTTCACAACGCCTCTAGCTATAACTTGACGCATCAGAAAACACCCTTGCCTTCAAGAAGTCAAGCACTGACCCAGCAAAGCCAAATAGATAGCGTGTCTCTTTTCCGACGCCAAACTCGCTTGCCCATACCCCTTCGGGATGGCCTCCTCCGCCACCATGGGAACACCGTTATCTTGCGTAACATCACACATCACACACACCCACACTTCACGAATTCATCCAACATCACCATCATCTCAACCCATCTCCAATCGATTCCACTCTACCCACAAACCCCTATTTGATGCTCTTCTCAATCTCCTCCATCGCCGCCGTCTCCGTCCCCCACCTCTCCCACTCCCCCTCCGCCAACTTCCCCCTCAACGGCAACCTCCCGCCCTCCAGGTTCCCCAAGCCCAAGACCCTGAAAATGCCCTCCTTGATGCCCAAGATGCCGTTCTTGCCGACAAACTCTTCCGCAGCAGAGACGCGGAACTGCAGGTCGCGCATCTCCTTGAGCGACGCATCGTCGACGGGGCGCTTGGCGGCGAGGGTGAAGAGGCGGGCGACGGTCTTCGGGTAGACGGCTGCGAGCCCGTCGATGACGCCGGCGGCGCCGAAGAGCACGATGGGGCCGAGCTGCTGGCCGAAGCCGGAGAAGACGCGGAAGGTGGCGGGGTCGATTTGCGGGTGCAGCGACATCTGGACGTGGTGCGAGACGTTGCCGTGGGACCTTTTGTGTGGGTGTGTCGAGGTCAGCGCGAGGGGGGGGGGGGGGGGGGGGGGGGGGGGGGGGGGGGGGGGGGGTTCTCTTCGCCCCGCCGGGGGGGGGGGGGGGGGGGGGGGGGCGCGGGGGGGCGGGGGGGGGGGGGGGGGTGGGGGGGGGGGGGGGGGGGGGGGGGGGGGGGGGGGGGCGGGGGGGGGGGGGGGGGGGGGGGGGGGGGGGGGGGGGGAGCGGAAGAGCTTGCAGGGGGACTTACATCTTGCAGCCGACGATGTTGGGGTGCGCGGCGAGGCGCACGTAAGTCTCGGGGGCGACGAGGAGGTTGTTGGTGACGCCGGGGTAGTTGTATCTGGCACGAACCGGCAATCGTCAGCGCATCGCCCTCTCTCTCTCTCCTCTCTCTCCCCCATTCTCTCCTCCCCTCCACCCCCGCAGGACCCAACTCACATCAAAATCGGAATCGGACTCCTGTCCGCCACGACCGTATACCACTCGACCAGATTCGCCTGGCTGGCCGCGGCCCCGAAGTACCCCGGCGCGAGCACCAAGCCCCACTGGGCGCCCGCGTCCCTGCTGTCCTCGAGCCACTCCAGCACCTCGTCGACGCTGTTCGTCAGCACGCCCGCCATGATGGGGTAGTCGGGGAAGCCGGCGGCTTCCAGCCCCTTGCGCACGCCGCCGAGGAAATGGCGGCGCTCGGCGCGCGACAGGTGGATGGCTTCGCCGGTGCTGCCCAGCAGGACGAGCCCGGTGATGCCGCTGCGCGCGAGGTGGACCGAGTGGGCGACTTGGGTTTCGACGTCGACGGCGGGTTGCAGGGAGGTGGATGGGTTGGCGGGCTTGAAGAAGGTGGGGACGGGGACGAAGACGCCGTCGGGCGGGATGCGGGGGGAGGCCATTGTGGTTGTTGCTGTTGGTGCTCGGACGATGGTGCGCGCAAGAGCTTGGGAGGTGTGAGGTGGTGGGCGGTGTTTGGCTCAAGGAAGGCGGTTTTGTTGCGCTATGTATGACAACAGGGCGTGGGGGGCGGTTGCGCATCGTCGTGCTTCATTGTCCCGGCATCTCCACAATTAGCGCGGGGCAGGCGCTGGTTAGGTGGGATGGGAAGGTCTTTGCTGGTGGATCGGAAAACAGCCCCGCACCGACTCCAGCTTCCGATGTCGGAAAAGCGGGGTAGACGACTGCAACATTGTCCCGAGCTCGACCCTTTTGCTCTGGAGCTTTTCGCAATTGGGCCTTAAAGGACCTCTTCCCACTCCACTCGCTCGGATCGGTCAATTTGCCCGCGCCGTGACAAAGCTGCCCCCACAATGTCTTCCAACCGCTCCTTCAAGCTCAACTCGGGCTACGACATGCCCGTTGTCGGCCTCGGCACCTGGCAGTCCGGCCCCAACGAGGTCGCCAACGCCGTCGCCACAGCCCTCAAGCTGGGTTACAGGCACATTGACGCCGCCGCCGTCTACGACAACGAGAACGAGGTTGGTGACGGCATTCGCGCCTCGGGCGTCGACCGCAAGGACATTTTCATCACCAGCAAGCTGTGGAATACCCACCACAAGCCCGAGGACGTCGAAGAAGCGTTGGACCACTCTCTCAAGGACCTGGGAACCGACTACCTCGACCTCTACCTGGTATGTAGCAATCCCACCTCCCAAAGGGAGAGAAACTAACACCCGCCGCAGATCCACTGGCCCGTTGCCTTCGCCAAAGCCGCCGACATCAAGCAGCATTTCCCCATCAACCCAGCAACCGAAGCCGTCCACGTTGTCGACGTGCCCATCGCCGACACGTGGCGGGCGCTGGAGGCGCTGGTAGCCAAGGGCAAGATCCGCAGCATCGGAGTCAGCAACTTCACGCGCGCGGCCATCGAGGAGCTTCTGCAGACGGCCAAGATCGTGCCCGCCGTCAACCAGATCGAGGCGCACCCGTACCTGCAGCAGCCGGCGCTGCTCGAGTGGCACAAGAGCAAGGGCATCGTGACGGCCGCCTACTCGCCGCTCGGCAACAACATCTACAATCTGCCGCGCGCCGTCGACGACCCGGTGGTGGTGGAGGTGGCGAAGGGGCTGGGCAAGGAGCCGGCGCAGGTGCTGGTGCAGTGGGCGGTGCAGCGCGGGACGGTCGTGCTGCCGAAGAGCGTCACGCCGGCGCGCATCGAGAGCAATTTCCAGGACTTTGAGCTGCCCAAGGACGCGTTCGATAAGATCACAGCGCTGGATCGGAATCATCGGTACAACTTCCCCATCAGGCTGGGTGTGAATATCTTTGGCGAGCATGATGAGGAGACGTTGAAGAAGGGCGTGTCTGATTGGGTGGCTGCGCAAAGAAAGCTGAAGGCCCAGGCGGCGGCGGCGGCGGCGTAGAGTTGTGCATCTGGACGAATAGACTAGAATTTGACTTTCATGCTTCTCACATCATCCCTTCAACTCGTGCCTCTGTTCGTCTGTCGTGAGGCTTCACAACCTTGGCATCACACCTCAAGCTCCAACCAGAGATGCAACCACGCACCGGCACGTACCGGCTCTCAACCTTGGCTCGCTTACTACTCAAGGCTACGCTGCGAGTTTATCGCTCAACATGCAAGGGTCCGCAAGGCTAAGCCGTACGCCATGGCCCGGATAAAGTTCAGGTGCGGGGTAGAGCACGGCTGACTAACTCCCCGGAAAAGGCCTACTAAAGCCCTCGCTTTCCCGGCTCCTTCGACTTCAACCTTTTCCGGCCTTTCCTCCACTCTATCGACCCACTTTTGGTGATTGCTCAGAATCGTTCCACAATTTGTCTTCGCTGCGGAGTCCGGTTTTCCGCCAACATGAGTGATCGACAGCCGTCATCCCCGGGCATCGGCATTGTCGTAACTGACGACCCTAGATCCGACCGGTTGCACGGCTCCGCTGAGCCGCAGGGAATCCGACGTCGCAGCAGCTCGAGCGGGGAGCTTCCGGGCGGCAGGTCGGCCAAGCGGCGCAAGGAGAGCCACGTCCGGAGTCGAGTCAGCAGGGCATGCGATCGGTGCAAGTCGTGAGTAGTAGCCACTCATCATCTCCCATCTGCTATCTTCCCTCGCGGACGCCCTTGTCCTCGGTCCTTCCCGATCCGGTAATTTGCTGCACCCATCTGACCAGAGGCATGGCGGCGTCGTGAACGCACGCCGCCGGCCGCCATCACCACGACAGACGCAAGACGCGATGCTCGGGCAAGTACCCGTGTACGCTCTGCTCCCAGCTCGGCCTGGCCTGCCAGTACGAGGCCGCCTACACGCGCGGCCGGCTGCCGTCCATCGAGCTCGAGACCGACGACCGCGTGCTGCAGATGGCGACCGCCGTCCCGCCAGCAGCTCACCAAACCTACCACATGCGGCGACACAGCTCGTCCGTCGTCTCGAGCACTGTGCACAACGCCAACCACATCGCCTCCCCTCGCCCTGGCTCTGATGATGTCTCCGCCGCCGCCGCCGCCGCGAACAGCACCACCATCCCCAGCCCCGTCAGCATCGAGCATCCAGACCGCCTCGCCACCGTCGACCAACCGCAACGGCACCAGCACCAACAGCAACAGCAACACTCCGCCCGCGCCACCTCCACCGCCACCGCGCACTCCTCCCGCAACTCTCCCGAGCCCAGCCAAGCCGACCAACAAGGCCACTACGTCGGGCCCGCCTCGGGCGCCTCCTTCCTCTTGCGCATCCAGCGCAAACTCCTCCGGCAGCAAAGCGGCCTGATGCAGTCCTCCAACAGCTCCGAGTCCGCCAGCATCTTCACCTTCGGCGACCTGCCGCTGCCCGAAGCCGACGAGCACGGGATGGACGGCTTCTTCGTGCTGCCGCCGCAGGGCGACGCCGAGGCGCTGCTGGCACGGTATTTCGACTTCGCGGCGGCGACGCACCGCTTCCTGCACCGGCCGACGGTGGAGGGCTGGTTGAGGGAGCTGTACGAGACGAACGGCGCGATGAGGGAGAAGGCGGCGGCGAGGAGTCGGTTGGCGTTGCTGTTCATGGTGTTTGCGCAGGCGGGGAATTATCGCGCCGCGGGGATGACGGGGAGGGAGTATTCGAGGTGGGTTCGTCCGCTGTCTCCTGCTCTGCTTTCTTGAGGTGTTGCAGATATGGTAGGGCTGACATGGTTGCAGTGCAAGCTTCTTCTCTGCTGCCGAGCGCCAGCTTTCGGCGGAGAAGGGAGAGATTCGTCTGACCAGCGTCCAGGCGCGGCTTGCGCAGTGCTTGTGGCTTCTGGGCCAGTCGCGGATCAATCATTGCTGGAGTCTGTTCGGGACGACGGCGCATCTTGTCCTTGCTCTGGGAATGCACAGGAAGCGGCGGTTAGACTCCGGCCACAGCGTCGATTATATCGACTTGGAATGCAGGAAACGGACGTTCTGGTGCGCGTATAACCTCGACACGTACTTGAGCGCTGCTCTCGGACGACCACGGACGTTCCATGATGAAGACATTGACCAGGTACGTATAAGCTCCAACTAAGACCAAATCCCTGCAGCTAATTAGCCCATTCCAGGAATTCCCAACGTGCGTCAATGACTCCGACCTGCATCTCCGACACATGCACCCCTCCTCCATCAAATCCCAATCCCTAATGTCCGGGTGCATCGCACACATGAGGTAAACCACCATCCCCACCGCACATCATCCCGTCCCTGACACCTCCCCCAAGGTTCTCCCGCATCCTAGCCAACATCCTCCGCGACCTCTACGGCATCCGGCCCCCTTCGACCGACAACCGCTACCGGCTCGCGGCCAAGTACAACGACGAACTCAACAGCTGGCGCGCATCCGTCGCCTACCTGCTCGACACGGACGGCGTCGACCCGTCGCTCTTCCTGCCCATCTTTCTGCGCCAGCGCAACGTGCTCAACCTCGCCTTCTGGCACGCGCAGATCCTCGTCCACCGCCCGTTTCTCCTGAGCAACTTTGCCGGTCTGACGAGCTACAACCTGCAGCATCGAAGTGGTAGTGGGGCTAACGGCGGCGCCGGCGGCAAGCTCGCGTATCACGTCCAATGCTGCCTCGACGCCGCGACCAACATCGTGCGCGTCGTCGACGAACTCACGCGGTCGGGCCAGATCTACAGCACGTACTGGGTAAGGCACATCCACCCCGATCCATCCCCTCCCCTTCCCCCGAAACCTTTCCCCCTCCCCTCCACCAACTAACACAACGCCAAACAAACCGCAGTTCACCCACTACTTCGCCTTCTGCGCCGTCGTCGTCCTCTACGTCCACACCATCCAACAGCAGCAGCGCCGCCTCCCGCCCACCGCAAACGACAGCACCGAACAGCCCTCCGCCTCCGCCTGCTACCGCGCCGCCTCCCGCTGCCACGACCAGATCGCGCGCATCGCGACGAAGGGCTCGCTCGCCGAGCGGTACGGCGTCGTGCTGCAGGAGCTGCGGCTGGAGCTGCTGAGGCATGGGAACGGGGATGGGAACGTTCACCGGGGGATCGGTGGGGGATCATTGCAGCTCGCGGTGCCGGTTGGTGGGCAGCCGGTTCTGACGGCGGCGGAGATGGGGGTGTTCCAGCAGCAACAGCAGCAGCAGGATGGTGGGTTGGGAGCGGCGGGGTTGGATGGGTTGCAGGGGCAGCAGGGACTCGATGGTGGGGGAGGGGGAGGGGCGGTGCCGTTTGCGGAGGCGAGTCCGAGTAGTTCGATTGCGCAGATGACGGGGTGGGGGCAGTTCGATTCGTTGGTAAGCTCATGTCCCGTCTCTTCGTACTCTTTTTTTTTTTTGTTCATCTTGTATTCGATTTTCTTACAAGGTGTGGGGCTAATGGCTTTGGCAGGTCGTCGGAGGCATTGGGAGTTTGGAGAGTTTGCTGGCGGATAGTGCGGCCGGATGGGATTTGGACTTGGGTGGGGAGTTGAGTGGGATTGCGTGAGGGGTTGGAACGAAAAGGCTTGAGTTCTGGCTTTTGGGGGCTGGCTTGACGATGATGCTTGTGTGATATTGGCTCTGAAAAGCTTACCCGAGTAATGCGGAAATGATCATGTACTGCATCATGAGGATTTGGCCACAGTGGTCCATATCAGATTGACCTGCATATCGATGGAGATTGCCAGCCGTGTCTAGAGTACGCCCGGCAATGGCCGATGTTTTCCGCGTAGGCGGCGAATTTCCATTTACCCGTCTGATATCCGCGGTTTCCGACAGTCGGAAAAGCGCTCCGATTCCGCACATATCCCCGCTTCTCCACCAGGCTCAAAGCCTTCTTCAATGCCAAGTATCGATGTAGAACCTACACTGGTGGCGTTGAGAGATCTCATGCGCCTGGTACTCTTATACTCGAAAACAACACTGCACAAGCAGTCACTGTCCATCACCTTTCCCCTCCTACATCACTCCCTTTGACGTTTCCACGACGACCAACAGCTGCAAAACATGTTGGTCTCTACAACGTCCACTCCCTCCGGCCTGGACGCGCCGAATGCGTCCAAAGTCTCGAAGCCGGAGCAGATCAACAGCATCAACGATCTCCTCCTGCACAAGGCCGAAACGATACCCAACACGCCGCTCATCGCGTACCCTGCCTCAGAACACAGCAGCAGCGATCTCGCAGAATACACGGCGAAAGACCTCGATGCCTTCGTCGACGAGGCCGCAAAGGAGTACACCCGTCTGGGCCTCCTGCCAAAGGTACTTCCAGATCGCATTGCAACATCACGCAGATGCTAACCACAAGCAAACGACAGGAACGCCGCAGCACGGCCAGCGAAGTCGTCGCCCTCCTCGGCCCCTCCAACCTCGACTACGTCATCACGCTCCTCGCGCTCTCCCGCATGGGTTTCGCCGTGCTCTTCCTCTCGACGCGGCTCCCGACCGAAGCCTACGTCTCGCTGCTGCGCAAGACCTCCTGCACGAAAATCGTCGCCTCCGCGCGCTTCACCGACACGACCGTCACATCGATCCGCGACCCCTCCGACGGCAACTACGCGCAGCTCTCCTCCTTCCCGCAACTCGACAAGTCGGTCTACGCCCGCCGGCCCTCCCCCGGCGGTCGCTTCGTCCGGCAAACGGAGCTCGTCGACGAAGAGTCCTGCATATCCTTCATCGTGCACAGCTCGGGGTCGACGGGGCTGCCCAAGCCCATCTTCCAGACGCACCGGGCGTGTCTGTCCAACTACGCGCTGGGCTCGGGCATGCGCGCGTTCGTGACGCTGCCGCTGTTCCACAACCACGGGCTGGCGACGACGTTCCGCGGCATCGTCAGCGGGAAGCGGACGGTGCTGTACAACGCCGGCTTGCCGCTGACGAACGCGCATCTGGTGGAGGCGATGGGGGCGGCGGATGCGGAGAGCTTTCACTGCGTGCCGTATGCGCTGAAGGTGCTGGCCGAGTCGGAGGAGGGGGTGGAGGCGTTGAGGAGGTGTAGGTTGGTGTTGTTTGGTGGGAGCAGCTGTCCGGATGAGTTGGGGGATCGGTTGGTGGGGGAGGGGGTGTATATTGTCGGGCATTACGGAGCGTGAGTTCTGCTGTCACTGTTTGGAAGTGTCGTGTGCATCTGCTGACGAACGAGGCTATCCACAGGACTGAAATGGGCCAGCTGATGACGTCCTTCCGCGACCCGGAGTCGGACAAGGCGTGGAACTACGTGCGGCCGCTGCCCAAGGTGGCGCCGTACCTGCGCTTCGTCGACGTCGGCGCCGGGACGTACGAGTGCGTCGTCCTCGACGGGCTGCCGTCCAAGGTCATCTCCAACGCCGACGAGCCGTGGCCCAACTGCTTCCGCACGCGCGACACGTTCGTGCCGCACCCGACCATCCCCAACGCGTGGAAGTACCTGGGGCGGCTGGACGACCGCGTCACGCTGCTCAACGGCGAGAAGGTGCTGCCGATCCCGTACGAGCACCAGCTGCGGCAGAGCGAGCTGGTGCAGGACGCCCTGGTGTTCGGCGTCGACCGCGCCTTCCCCGGGCTGCTGGTGATCCCGAGCGAGAAGGCGGCCGGGATGAGCAAAACGGAGCTGCTGGACGCGCTGGAACCGGCCCTCAAGACGGCGAACGCGCGGGCGGAGAAGTTCGGGCAGGTGGCGCGCGAGATGGTCGAGGTGCTGCCGCAGGGCACCGACTACCCGCGCACCGACAAGGGCACCATGATCCGCGCGGCGTGCTACAAGGTCTTCGCCGACCTCATCGACGCCGTCTACGCCCGCTTCGAGTCCGGCGAGGGCGTCACCAAGCGCAAGCTCGACGCCGACGCCCTGCGCGCCTACCTCGCCGACCTCTTCGCCCACCGCGTCGGCGTCGAAGCCCCCCTCGGCCCGGACACGGACTTCTTCGACGCGGGCATGGACAGCCTTCAATCCATCTCCGCCCGCGGGCACATGCAGCGCGAGCTCGACCTCCGCGGCGCCGTCCTCGGCCAAAACGTCGTCTTCGAGCACCCGTCCATCACGCGCCTCGCCGCGCACCTCTTCGCCCTATCGACCGGCACGGCCACCGAGCAGCAGTCCGAAACGGACCTCATGCGCGCCCTCGCCGCGCAGTACACCTCCTCCCTCCCCACCTTCACCCCGGGCCCCGCCCCCCTCCCCCCCACCGACACCGTCCTCCTCACCGGCGCCACCGGCTCCCTCGGCGCGCACATCCTCGCCCAGCTCCTCCCCCTCCCGCACATAACATCCATCTACGCCCCGGTCCGCGCCCCCACCCCGGCCGCCGCCCACGCCCGCGTCCTCGCCTCCCTCGCAACGCGCCACCTCTCGCCCACCCCCTCCCTCCTCGCCGCCAAACTCCACGCCCTCCCCTCCGACCTCAGCCAGCCGCACCTCGGCCTGCCCGCCGGCGTCTTCGCGACCCTCCAGTCCTCCCTGACGACCGTCATCCACTCCGCGTGGGCGGTCAACTTCAACCTCGGCGTCTCCAGCTTCGCCGCCCAGCACGTCGGCGGGACCGCGAACCTGCTGCGCCTGTGCTTGAGCGTGCCGTTCGCGCGCCCCGCCCGCTTCGCGTTCGTGTCGAGCGTCAGCGCCGCCGCGGGGACGCCGGTGCCGGCGCGCGTCGCGGAGCGGCTCGTCGAGCGGCCCGAGCACGCGCAGGGGATGGGGTACGCGCGGAGCAAGTGGGTGGCGGAGCACGTGGTGGGCGCCGCGGCGGAGGGCGTGGCCGGGGTGGTTGGCGCGGGGAGGAGCGGGTTCAGGGTGCTGCGGAGCGGGCAGATCGTCGGGGACGGCGTGCACGGCGTGTGGAACGGGACGGAGGCGATTCCGTTGATGATTCGCGCGGCGAGGGGGGTGGGTGCGTTGCCGAGGCTGGACGAGGAGCCGGCGTGGTTGCCGGTGGATGCGTGCGCGGAGGCGGTGGTGGAGTTGAGCGGGGCGGGGGTTGGGTTCGGGGAGTGGGTGGGGAGGGGGGAGGGGGAGGGGGATGGCGAGGGGTTGGTGTATCATGTGCAGAACTCGAGGACGTTTAGGTGGACGGAGGACCTGCTGCCGGCGTTGAGGGCGGCCGGGTTGGAGTTCGAGGAGGTGGGGCAGAGGGAGTGGGTGAGGAGGTTGAGGGAGGGCGAGCAGGATCCGAAGAAGAATCCGACGGTGAAGCTGGTGGATTTCTTCGCCGAGAAGTATGATAATGATAAGCCTGGGAGGAAGGGGCTGGTGTTTGCGACAGAGAAGACGGCGGAGAAGAGTAGGGTTATCAGGGAGGGCGTGGATGTTATTGGGACGGGGGTTGTGGCGAAGTGCGTGCAGGAGTGGTTGAAGAGCTGGTAGACGGCATTGATACACATGGGATGGTCACGTTGGGCGTTTGGGGCTATGGATACACATGCAATACGAATTTTCATTGTCTTCTTGTAAGACTGTCCTTCATGGACTTCACCATTGATACCAATGACCCTTTTTTTCCGACGCTGTTGCCCCGCGCCAGAATTTCATCCCGAAAAGAAAAACCAAACGCTGGAGATGGTTCGGCCGCCAGGTTTCGTCTCTTCCTGCCGTTGTTGTGTCTGATGATCTCAAGCTCGAACTCATCATCGAGCGATCAGCAGTACCGATGCTGTAGAGGGTAAATCGGACCATGTTGACCAGCAACACGGAGAACCCCACGCATCAAAGCAACAATCCAAGCCCAGCGAACCCCACACAAAAGGCACTCACGGCTTCCAGCCCGAGTTCGGCGCATGGCGGATGCGGTGCTCCTGCAGGTCGCGCCGGACCGCGTCCTCTGCCGGGAGCCTCTCCGTCCACTGACGGGAAAAGGTGCTTCCCGGGAGAAAGCTAGTATTGCCAGTCAGAGGGTCAGGCAGATCATGGAAGGGGCCGGGAGGGTTGATCTGCCCCGTGACGATGTCGCGGGGGGGGTCGATGATGTCAATCTCTTCGTCCCACTCTCCTCCCTCCGCCTCAGCCGGTGCCTCCGCCTCCGCTGCCTCTCCGCCCTGCTCCTGCTCCTGTCGATCCAGCCGCCACTCTCCCCCCTCCGACCGCCCATCACGATGCCGAGCCTCCGACTGCGCACCCAGAGACGGCGCCGGCGTCCCGTCGTACGGCGGGAAGTGGAAAGCCGCGAACTGCCCGTTGGCCTGCACCCGGTAGTACAGCCGGGTGGCTTCGTCCACTCCCTGCTCCGTTTCCCGCTCCTCGCCCGGTCCAACGTGTGGGGCCTCGTTCGCATCCGCTTCCCGATGCGCGTGCTGCCCAACGTTCTGCCGCCCGTCGGAGCTCCTCGCGCTCTCCTCTGCTTCCTGCACCCGATCCCGCTCCGCATCCTGCCCAGCACTCTGTTGCTCCCCGGGTTGGCCGCGGCTCGGTGCCTCGGGGGAGCTGCTTGCGGTCTCGTCGTTGGAAGGGGAGTGCGGGTTCCGCTCGAAACGGCGGCGGCGCGCTTGCCGGTGGCCTGCTGCGCTCGGAGAGCCGGCGCTGGAGGGGGTGCGAGGGCGTTTGTTGGCGCGGGGGGTGGAGGGGGTAGTGGCGGAGGTTGTAGCGGTCGAGACGGCAGCGGTAGTGGTGGTGGTGGTCGTAGTGTTGGGGGAGGGGCTAGTAATAGTCGTGTTGGTGGTCGCACGGTTAGGCGTGGTGGGGGAGAGCGACGCGGTGTCCTCGTTGGAGGGCTCGTTGTCGGTGGAGTGGGTGTTGGGAGACATCTCGCCAGAGGCGCCGTGGTCAATGTAGGCTTTGTTGGGGCACTTGTTTGCCTCGTCGGGGCCTGAAGGGGACTCTGCGCTGGCGCTCTTGATGGAGTTCGAGTTGAGACTGGCGGTTTTGGCCGGTCCAGGTGCAGTGGGCGGATGCTGGCTGCCGTCGCGCGAGTCGTTATCACCGGATTCGTCGCCACCAGAGTCGCAGTTTCCCATTAGCGGAGGCTGATGACTCTTCCTGCACGACCGGAGCGGGCGTGGCCTTGTCTGGGTACGCTTCCTTGCAATATCAGTGTTGTTTGGAAGTGGCGCGGTGCGATCAGGACAAGGAGGTGGCGCATATGTGTGCTGCCCGGGTTTGCCTGCGCAGCCGTGTCCACGGTTGCTCTTTGTTGGGTTTACTTACAAATTGCCGATGGTGTTTTGTTACAAACAATGGTATGTTTGAGCAACGTACAATCAAATTTGTTCGGCGCGCGGAGTTGTAGTGGAGTGGGGAAGGAGCTCAGCGCGGTGTAAAATGTGTAGCGAAGGGATATTTGTGCCCGTTATACTCTGAGCCACAGCAGATAACCGCCGATGCACGAAGATTAACTCACTTAGTGCATATTCTGGAGCTCTACCGGGCCGTACTGCAGTTCTTGGTCAATCAACGGGACAATACTATTTGCCATTGCACACGTTTACTCACTCTAAAACCCGCCGGCACTTCGTTGAAGAGTTCGTCCGCGATACCGATATAATGTTCCCCAGGGCCAGTACCAGTGGGACCACCCTGATATAGGGCGATTCGACGGAACTGCGCGTGTATAGTCTCGGGGGAGTTTGGAACTCATGACCGGTGTTATGCTCTCAACGGGTCGCGTAGCCAAATCTAGGTCCAATGAAGAAGAGAGAAATTGTAGACCATAATCGACATGTGAATACAATTGCGAGCGCAACTGCTCAAGCACAGAAAGCCCAAAGCCTTGAAACCAAGAAGAGCATACGCATTCCGCGTAGCATTCGACGCGCTGTACCCACTGCAAAATGCTCGCCTTGGGCGATGTCCCTCACCCCGCACAGTCTAATCGAAGAACGTGTACCGCGGGTCCGGGAAGAAGAGGCTCCTACGCACGAAAGGATGCGGAATCTGTACGCAACGTCAGCAACATCCCCAGCAACACACCACGAAAAGCTCATCTCACCTTCCCCCCCTCGCGGACCCCTCCCACAACCTTCCTATCCTCCATCCACGCATCCTCTTCCACCTCCTCAACCTTCACCGGCGGATTCACCGGCGCCGGCAACGGACGAATCGCCGGGCCATCCCGACCCACAACGAGCTGCCCCCGCCCCTGCCCAGCCTTTCCCGTTCCCTTACCGCGCTTCAGACCCGCGGCGCTACGGCTGCTGCTGCTCGGCGTCGGCTTCTCCGGGGAGGAGAGCGCAGTCTCCCTCTCCCTCTTGCGCTTCGGCGTCACAGGTGGCACCTGCACGCGTCCGCCCGGCTTGCGGGGCGTGACATTGGAAGCGGGAGATCTGCCCATGAGGCGGGGCTTCTTGTTACCGTGCGGGTTGCGAGAAGTGGTGACTGTTGTCATGGAAGACGTGGGTACGGTCAGCGACGGCGGCGGCGGCGGCGGCGCTGGCTGGGCGGCGATGCGGGCGCTGCGGCGGGAAGGCGTGTCGGCGGGGTCGGGGGACGCGGCGTCGCACTCGGGCGTGGTCGTGTTTGTCTGGCGCGTCGTTTCGCTGCGCGTTGTGGGCGGGATGTAGGTGTGGCCCGAGGCGGAGGTTTTGCCGGGGGTGAGGCGGGCCATGATGGTTTGTTGGCGGGGGTTGGGTGTGGAGAAGTTGCGGATGGGATGGGCGGGTTGGGGGGAGGGGAGTAAAGGTTGCGAGCGGGCGGGTTGGTTCGTATCTGGGGCGGACGGAGGGTTGTGGTGGGTTTTTCGATGTGTTTGCATAACGGGAGCGCGCATGACTGGCGCGGGCTCGCCATTCACTATTCAAGACTCACTCCGTTCGCGCGCCTTCTCTCACATCTCAGGGTCCATTCTCCATGGCTATCTATTCAATAAACAGCACGAGGCGAAAGACGGACGTTCTGGTTCGACGGTAATGCCTCCAATGTCCTGATCTGAAGACGCTATTTACTCGTTATATCCCATGGTCTACTGGCTTCATATAGTTCCGCATTGAGAATTTCCTCATGGACCGAAATTCAAGCCATGTTAAACCTTGCTGGAACCGAAGGTACTGCGACTTTCATTCGGCTGTTTTGTCACTCAAACAGCAATTCCAGAGTCACAGAATGAGACCTTCGGGCCAAACTTATTCCCCACAATTCATTCAGTGATTCAATCAGCGATATGGTTGAAACATGCCTACCCATTATTAGGTAATATATTGTTTTGGTATTGTGACTTTGATGACGGTGAAAAATAATGACACGGAATGATCATTTAAAAGAACTAGGACTTGTAGCTTTAATTTTTTCTTTATATACGTTGCCGACATTTTGGTAGGTAGTTTGAGGTATTAGCCGTCGTGTTGGCGGAAATATGTCATGTATATGGAGCATATTCAGACTTCCGCAAAAGGTTTTATAGAGCGCGGGCTCGGAAATGGACGCTTTTGAAGGCTTGAGCACTTGTTTCAATGCCGCAGCCCATTATTTCCATTGCATGAAGGCGAATCGATAACTGACCCATCGACAATGTTTGTTCAGCTAAAAGCAATCGAACGATTAGCGAAGGATGACAGAGGTCTGTTTAAAGTTGCGCCAATCAGCACAGAGACCAGCTCGCTTGGTAGCGTCTCACACCGTCCCAATGACAATCATTTCACAAGCGCAGACAAACGCTTACACCCACAAACATGAGTTTCTGACCTGCACAACCTTTGCTTCCCTTTACGAATTGCTAGCCCGTTGTTCCTCCATCCCTGGAGTATGCCTGGTCTTAGGTAGTATTCAGCAAACAGTACTGCATCAACAAGAATCAAAGGCGTTGTGGCGGAGTGGTTATCGCGACAGACTAGAAATCTGTTTCCTTCGGGAGCACAAGTTCGAATCTTGTCAACGTCGGTTTCTTTTGCCTCTCTTGCAAAGGTTATTCTTTTTGCTGGTCCAGTGTTGCGCTGGTGTACAAAGGGGCGGAGTTGAAGTTTCAGAAAACGGACACACAGGGGTCCCCGGTTCAGGGTTCAAAGGTTCAGGGGCATTGCCTGGCAACAACAACAACAAGCGCAACTGGATGCGCTGCAATGCAGTTGCCATAGAATGGCTTGAAGCTTGTAAAGCAGCGTTGATGCTATTTTCATCCGACATCTTCTTTTTTTGCACAGCGCTCGCGTTGGACGCTCAAGTCCTGCCTCGGCAGAAGCCGACGTTCGGGCCGGAAATTTTTCTGCTCTCTCGCTTCACACATCCCGAGGCCCACTTCCCGCATTCCACAGCGCCTCCAACGTCGCATTTTGCAAGCCGCACTTTTGCAACGCACATAAAGAAACACACCAAAATTCTCTCTCATCATCCAATCAGCAGCTTTAGCTCACTTGGGAGAGCGCCAGGTTAGTACCATTCAACGAACCTTACGCCCTCGAAACTCATCACTAACATCTCACCAGACTGAAGTCCACTTCAGCCAAAACAGCATCATCTGTGCGGTATCTGGAGGTACTGTGTTCGATCCACAGAAGCTGCAAGACCTAATAGTCTTACCAGTCTCAGACTGGTTAGCAAGCCATCTTTTTTTTTTTATGCCCTCGAGACCTTTGTCCGGTTCTCAATGTCTTTTTGCGCAATCGATATGTGGTGCAGCGTGGCCGTTGCAAAGTAATATTTTCTCTTCGTCTTGCTACATGGACTCTGGGGGATGAGTTAACCCTTCCAGCCCCTGTGTCTCTTACCACGGGCTCAGTGACCACGGCCGCTGGCCCACATCCCATTTTGCCGGCTCCGCACCCATCTCGAACACGAGATTCCCGCCCTTTGCTATCTCCGCGTGTGATAGCCACGCTCTGTCGAGAGCGATTCCGTTCAGCGTAACACGTTGTGGGTAGAACGATGAGTCTGTCATGTTGACGGCGTTGATTTGCAACGATGTCGCATGTGGCGTGCCGGCAAAGAGGCGGAGCGTGAGCGAGGGGAAGCGCGGGGTGCCGAGGAGGTAGAGCGGCTGGCCAGCAATGGGGTACTATGGAAGTAATTAGTGTCTGTTGCCGACGAAAACAGTTGACGAGACGTCGGCGAAACCAAGAAGAGCAAGGGACATGAGATCCGTGGAGTGCCACTTACGAAGCCGATCAGGTTGAATATGAGCCAAGACGGAAGAGCGCCGCTGTCGATGTTGCCCGGATAGCCATTCCGCGCATCACTGTAGAAGGTGTCCACAATGGCACGGGACTGGTTGACCGTCTTCCAGTGGTTCCCCGGCACATAGTTATACAAGAACGGAGTCGCGAACGACGGTTCATTACCTGCGCCACCCATCAGTCAGCCCTCCCCCTCCCACCGCGCACCGCACACAGCAAACAACTCACCAGGATTGAACAACGCGGACCCCGCATCATTATTCGCGCCCACGCTCGTCCCGAAGCCGGGCAAAAAACTCGCGTCCAGCCTCTCCAAAAACGCCCCGTCCCCACCCATCAGCCGCACCACCTCCGCCATGTCGTGCGGCGCCGCCGCGAAGCTCGTCTCCCACACCTTCGCCTCGTATATGTCGCTGCCCCACCCGCACTTCCCGCAGCTCCGCGGATCGTAGTCGGTTAGATTCCACCGGCCGTCCGCGTCCCGCGCCCCCACGAACCCGGCGAACGTCCCCACGCCGTCCAGCGTCGCGTTCGCGGTCGGATTCCACTGCCCGCGCCACCAGTCCGCGCGCTCGCGCCACGTCGCGACGTCGGCGGCGTCGACGACGGCGGCGGCGGCGGCGGTGGTGGTGGTGTTGGCCGGGGACGTGTCGTTGTCGTTGTCGTTGTCGTTGTTGTGCGGGGACGAGAGTCCCGCGGCCACGCTCCACACGGCGAAGTCGTTCTGCGCGTACTCGACGCCGCGGCTGAGGCTGCGCGTGTGGTTGCGGGTGAGGAAGCCGAGGGCGCGCCACTCGGGCAGCGCGCCGCGGCCCTCCTTCGTCGCGCCGTCGAAGGCGACGGGGTCGGCGTTGCGGGAGGGCGGGACGGAGGCGTCTTTGGCGAGGGCGGCGAGGGCGGCGGCCCAGTCGGCCGGGGAGAGGGCGAGTTCGTCCAGGCCGCTGGTGTTGGTGTGGGGGGAGCGGACGGATTTGACGAAGGCGTCGGCGAGGACGGTGTCGGCGTGGGTGCCGCCCTGCACGCGGCCGTTCCAGTTGGCCGTGCGGCCGGCGGGGAGGTAGCCTTCGAAGCGGAAGATGTTGAGGAGGCCTTTGAGGATGCGGGTGTAGGTGGGGGTGTAGAGGAGGTGGTAGAGGGGGAGGGTGGTGCGGTAGGTGTCCCAGAGGGTCTGCGGGCGGTCGGTCAGCGTTCGCGGCTCGTCTCTCCTCCCTCGCAGCAGCGCTTCGTCTCGCGCGACATCAGGAGGGCGTGGCGGACGAACGACTTACGTAGTGATCGTCGAAATACGGCTTCTCCCCATCCGACTCCCACCACGGATTCTCCCCCGTCTTATCCGTCGGCATCAGCCCCGTCTGGTACAGCGCCGAGTACAGCATGCGCTTGAGGGTCGCATTCCCACCCTCCCCCTCCCCATCCCCGACGACCACACTCCCCAGCACCCTCTCCTCCCACTCCCCCCTCGCCCGCTCCACCACCTCCTCGAACCCCACACCCACTGGCAACTCCTCCTCGACATACCCACACGCCCGCGCCTCCGACACATACGAGATCCCCACCCTCGCCTCGAGCACCGCGCTCCCGTTGGCCGAGCCCGCATCGTCCCACGTCCAGCTGAACAGCGCGCCCAGCCCCATCCCCGCGCCCGCCGACGTCTGCACGTCCGCGTACGGCCGCACGACGGGCGGATCGGACGGCGGGAGGGCCGGGTTGTACGGCCAGCTGAGCGTGCCGGCGGCGGCGGCGGCGGCCGGGATGAGCGGGGAGACGGAGGAGGATGGGGTGCTGAAGTTGCCGCAGAAGTGCAGGGTGTGGATGTCCGGCTGCGACCAGCCGCCGGTGTAGGAGGCGGTGCCGGAGTAGGAGGGTTGGGCGTTGTCGTCGTTGCGCAGGTGCAGGGCGCCTGAGAGGTATTTCTGGGAGTAGGATTGCGCGTCCCAGTCCCAGGCGGGGAGGACGTGGGTGAGGTCGATGAGGACGTGGGCGGTGTTGGAGGCGGCGGGGGAGGAGGGGAGCGGGGTGGTGGTGGTGTTGGAGGAGGAGGTAGCGGGAGGGAATGTGTAGCGGATGAGGGCGGAGTGGTTGCTGGATGTGATGTCGATCTTGATGCCGTTCAGCAGGGTCGTCGAGAACAGTCCGACGGAGGCTGTTTCTTCGTCGAGGGACCGGTTTTGCCAGTATGTTGTGTTGTCGCCCAGATTGATGCCTTCGAGGCTGCCGAGAAGCGGCATCTGCGATATGAGACCGTCTGTTCGACGCAATATCAGCATGGTAGAAGGAGATCTGGATTCTCCCAATCGAGACTTACACGTTGGCACCCCTCCAGTCCCGCTGACATGCGTCAGGCTCACAGCCGTGACATTCCCAATTGGACTGTAACCGGCATTGCAGTCGTTGCCCAGACCTTCAGGAAGACCAAGATAGCTCGTATCAATTCCCGCCTTCACCATTCCCCATGGCAATGCAGCGCCTGGAAACGAATTGCCTCCCGCGATGGTTGAGCCCGGCGTAGGTCCTACGGTTCCAATCAAGGGATCCACGAAGTCTGTCAGGCGTGCTTCAGCACCCACCCAGCAGATCAGACCTGCTGCGGCAGAGGCAAACGCTCTTCCCAAGCTCTTTCTTGTCATCGTTCCTAATGCTCAAAGTCATTCAATTGTCTGCCACCATGAGCGAGGAATGACCGGTCAGGAGGTTGTCTTGGCGAAATGACCGGTAGCTGATGTTTCCAAAAGAGCCGCCAAAAACAGGGCATCGGGTTCGGAGGGGTGCAATATATACTTCAAAGCCATGACGGTACCTTGCATGAAGGGAGTCTAGTGCATCTTGCTGATCGCTGGACTTGACTCAGGCTAGCCGGCCGGCCGGCCGTGCGGGGTATTGGACACCGAAGAAACGCGGGGTCTCCCCGGCTCGTGGCAACCAATTTCGGATAAGAATCCGCCGTTTCTGGAAGATGGTAGAGGTTTTATCGACTGCTTAGACGACCATGATATTAGCATCAGAGACCGCTAGCTTGGAATGTAACTGCGGCTCAAGCAGTATGTGAGAAGAGCTAGCTAAGGCCCAGCGCATTGATACTGCAAAACCGGATACCTCAGCGGAATACAATGAAAGGGACAGAACTGCAAGCGCAAGCAAGAGTAATGTCTCAAGTTCGTCAAGACTTCAAAGGTGCAAGGGAATGTGTTAGAGCTTGAGAGCGCAAGAGTAACACACCATTTCCCCCAGTATACCAAGAAGTTCCATCGTGGGCTGAGAATATTATACACCGACCTTAGTGAAGATGATAGTTGTTGGGCCGTTTGGGTAGTTTGTTTCGGGGGAGAGCTGATGTCGAGATTGCTTTTCCCAGAGTGCTGGCCATACAAACTCTTACGAAGCCGCGCCGCCATCAGAGAGCTAACTCGATGAACTCTCTTCGTCATGTCATGTAGCCACGATTGACAAAATCAACGATGCAGAGTTGATCTTTGCAATTTGCGAAGGCAGCCATGGATGCTGATCGTGAGCGCCTGTGAAGACTTAGATGTAGCCGACAATCAGTGAAAATCATACTCGCACCCAGCGAGCGTCGAGAGCGCAGACGGTCCTCCAAGAGTGGTAGCATAGTGTACGCGATCCTCTGCCAGGCCGCCTTCAAGAGACGATTGTAAGACAAAGTGCGCGCCCGATTGTCGTGTCGGCTGCGAGCCCTCTTCCGGCGGCCGTCGGCAGCCATTCTGCGAAGCGTCGGGCATGCAACACGCCTGTATGGCACTTTCCAGCTTCTATATCATCTCCAAGCGGCGGCGCTTCACATGCCTGGCTCTCTCGCAAGTCCCGGAGCGTGTTCGAGGTGTTGAGCCGCCTGAACAGTTTCAAATGGCGTAGGGCGCCGTAAGGTGGTGACAGCTTCGCGTGGCAAGGGACGAGATCAGTCTGCAGTAGCAGTATAGCCTTTCCATCAGCAAATGAAGTATAGCTGCAAGAAAACGAGCTCATGCAGCATCCCATGCCGTCCGCAAGGTGCCGCATTTGTCCTCTTCGCGACGGGTCCTCCCACTCCGCCCGCCAGACTCACATGCCCAAGGCCGAGCCCGCGCCTCTCTCCAAAGGTGGAACCTGCTCGATGCAGCAGTGACGTAAGGCCTTCGCGCGCGCGCGCGCGCAAGTCACGCGGCCAGCGCAGCGCCGTCGGGTTCCCTTTTCTTCCACCGACCACCCAATCCGGCTTAGCCGGGGTGGTTGCCATGCCAAAGGCTCCCGGGCTGCGCACCTGCGGGCCGCTCCATCGTTCCTCCGGCGCCCTACTTAAACCCTCCCTCCCCTTCGGAACCTGCTCCCTTTTCTTCTTCAGCTCTCTTTGCCTTTTGGCTTAGATCAAGTGAAGTAGCTGTTCTTCTCAGATTAATCTCTGGGACGCCCCTACGGGGGCATTTTCATTGATTAATCTAGTTTTTGGAAACAGTTTTGGGGGGCTCTGAGCTCCGCTCATCTTTCCGAAGCACAGTGTCGCCTCTATTGCACTGCCTGAGGCTGATGCGACCACTTCTTTTCGTTATGCTATCGGCCTTGCGCTGGTACTTGAGGAAGAGATCGATCTTTTGGTGGTGAGCAGAAGAGTTCTTCAACAGCAAGGCTGGGCAGCGCCTTTTGGAATTCGACGACACGTCTTTGTGGCGGTGAGCAGCGAGACCAAGGGGCTTCGCGTTGTGTTGCGCGCATCGCGACCCTCGGGCATGGTGACTCGTCACTTGAACAGCATGCGCCTGCGAGCTGCTCTACGGCGACCGTGTCCTCCCCTTCTGACCAGTGTTGCGGTACCTTGAATCTAGTCTACTGTGCTTGAAAGCGCTCCCTGAGGTCGAGGCGCGTCGCGTCCTCTTGTGTTGCCCCCGTCCACGCGCGACGCGCCTGTTCAGCGACACGGTCGCAGCCGCGTCGCAACACCACGCCCGATCGGAGCCCCGCTTCCAAGACTTTTCGGATGTTCTCGACATTTTACAACACCTTGTAGAGCCTTCGTGAGTAGCGCTCCGCTCGCCCATAGTCCGCGGCTACTATCCGCTACGATCATGCCCACAGCTTCACGGCCGCTCACAACCGTCATCCATCCTCCCATGCTCCGACGCAGTAACTCCAAACAAGCAAGGCCCGCTCCCGCGCCTTTTCCCGTGGATCCATAGCCTCTCTCTACTCGTTCGGTTTCGACGCCATCACCCCCCCCCCCCCCCCCCCCCCCCCCCCCCCCCCCCCCCCCCCCCCCCCCCCCCCCCCCCCCCCCCCCCCCCCCCCCCCCCCCCCCCCCCCCCCCCC
>JAFISB010000158.1:0-85040 GCA_022560015.1 Diplodia mutila | reverse complement strand
ATCATATCAAAGCGCGACATCTGCTCCCACCACCGCCGTCGCACCTCCTCCGCAGACAAGCCCGTTCCGACCAGACTATCCAGCTCCACTCGACGTCCCTCCCCCTCCTCCTCCTCCTCCTCCCCCTCCTCCTCCTTCCTCATCTCTGCCTCCTCCTTCCCCTCCATCTCCATCACGCCCACCGCCGCCTCATCCCCCTTCCCCTCCTCCATCTTCCCCACCGCCCCCTTCCCCTTCCCCTCCCCCTTCCCCTTCGCCCCCGCCTTCCCCACGCGATACCCGTCCTCACACCCCCTTTCCCCCGCGCCGCACCCCCGCCTCCGCCGCCTCCGTTCCCGCTCCTCCCTCCAAGTCCTCTTCTCCCGCCCGAACCGCTCCCAAGCCTCGCGGAGCTGCTTCCCCCGGGCCCCGGTCGGGGGGGAAGTGGGAGGAGGGGAGCGGGATGAGGAGGATGAGGAAGGGGTGCGAGGGGGAGACGGCGGCCGCGACCGTCCCCGCGATGGCGATGGCGGCGGCGGCGGCGGCTGCGGCGTCGAGGCGGGGTGGGCGACGCGCAGGTTGTCGAGCGCGTTCGCGAGGGCGGAGATGTCGGAGAGGGGGGGATCTGCGGGCTGGGCGGCGGAGATGTTCGTGTTGGTGGTGTGGCCGGCGGCCGGCATGTTTGGTGTGGTGAACGGGTTGGACATCTTGGGATGGTTGTGTGCGTGGCGTTGCTGTTCGTAGCTTGGGGGGGGGGGAAATGTATATTTTTGCGAGATGAGGCGGGAACGGGGGAGGTTCTGTGCGATCGCTTTCCCAAGGTGGTCTCGAGAGAAGTATTGAGTGACGTTCGAGATGCTTGAGGTGCTGAGAGAGTTCCTTCATTTATTCTCAAACCGCATCAGTCAGAAGTGGGAGAAGTAGCGACCGCAGTCAGAACCACGGCACAGGCAACACCTTACGTCATCGCGAAATCACTGTAATGTTTTTTTTTTCTAGTGAGAACTTAAAGAATCAGATCTGGCAAAACAAATAATTATTTGCTCTGGTGAGTCATTTGGGCGATATTCCCTCACACAGCCCAGACGACAAAGGAATTTGGGCCTCTCAACCTTGTACCGCTGAAGATGTTGTATCCAACTTACGTGGGTAGTTGAATCCAAGATCTGGACGAATTTGCTCGCGTTTAAGACTCGCATTTTCGTCCAGACAGTGGATTCAACTGCCTACGTAGCATAATTTGGAGATACTAAGCACTTCACCATGCGCTTTGTTGCCAATCAAGCCACCTACTGCTGAACAAGACAAAGATTTAGGACATTCGCAGCATCAACCAGCGCCCACGAAGCCATCTGCACATACAACCGTACAACGCAAAGGTCATAGTTAACAATATTATTAATACAGTGTTAATTTTTTTTCCCCTACGTTTTCTGCTGCCTTTATCCGATACTCATTCCCGTGTCGCCTCTCCCAGTTCGAGAGGCGAAAATGTTCAAATATTCCTCTGCATCAATGTGAGGAGCAAAGTCTGTAGAGTCCCTTTGGAAAAGAAAATGACAGTGATCATCAGAACAAGAAGCAATTGTCCGCCGAAGCTTCCAGCAAGTCAGAGTCCCCGATGGGGAAGCGCCATCACCAAGACTCGTATCCAGCAATATCATCAGAACTTCCGCACGTAGTAAGGAGACGGCCCATACGCCTGACCGGGCTGGCTTCCGCGCATTCCCTGCGGGAATCGCATGGCAGAGTCGTCATGCTGCTCCTCGAACACGGTCCACTTGGGTAGGCCGAAGTTTGGCTGGAACCTGGGGTCACGGCCGATGCGCCGGGGTGTCTCTCCCCAATCCTCTCCAAAGAAGCTCTTGTCTCCATCACGGCTACGGTCAATAGCCCATTCGGGCGGAGGTGCAAACCGTGACAAGTAGTCCCGAGCCTTGGGAGGTTCACCGGGGACACGAACGTACGACGCAAGCGTCTCGTACAGCGGAACCAACAGACGATCAGTGACCTGAGAGTCATCCTTGCTCGAACCTGAAATGGCAGGACGAGTCAACGTCTTCATGAAATCATTGTGACGCTGAGTGCGCAGGCCTGACTTCCACCACTCATCCAGCTCCTCCTCGCGTGATTTGCGAGTGAAGCGATGTGTCCCAGGGTTATTCTGAGTAGGAATGTCATCTTGGAAGAAGGGACCATTGAAGTTCTGTGGAGTAGGACCACCGAGCCCAAATGAGTTGCAGACGCTCGAATTGCGGTCTTCGTGGTTTCCGGGCTCCGGGTCACTTGTGCGTAAGGCGCTACGCGAAACCTGCGATCCTGAGGATGCAGGCCTTTCGTACTGGACCAGCTGACCGGCAGTCGTTGCTTTCTTGTTTGCCGAATCGATGTGCGGGAATCCACGAACGTCTTGGGCCGGAGGCAGTGCCTGGAGCTGTTCGTCACCAACCCGGTTGAGGTAGTCAAGCATGCGCGCGCGGCTCTCGTTCGGCTGTTCCAATTGCTGAGCCTGGTGGATATTTAGAGCGTCACTCGAGATCTTCGCCAGCGGAGGTATGGATGTGGCCAATCCGGAAGACGAAGTGACGTTGACACCCTGGCCGAGGCCGGGGAAAGAAGGACCACGATCAGAGGGAATCCTGGGCGCAAACTGTGCCATTCCCAGCAAGGATGTATCATTTGTCCTAGACTGAAGCGCATCTGCACGGCCGGAGCGTTCGGTGGGCGCGAGGTTCTGACGCATCTTCTCGGCACGACTACGCTCTTGCTCGGCGAAGAAGGCCTTGCGGTCATTGTCATCAACATTCGACGCGACTTCACCACGCTGTAGGCCATGAATGCCGGAAGGGAAGCGGAAAGCAAAGTCCATCTTCCCTGGGTCGCGTTCCGTGATCGGCTTGCGAAGGTTAGTAGGCCACAGGGCAGAGGGAACTTCAGACTTTGGCGAGATCTGTGCATCGGCGGCGAACGGATCATCGGCCGGAGTACCAAGGCCTTGAGGAGCAGAGGGACCACGAGTTGCAATAGGTCGGGGCATTGCGGAGGTGCGATCTCGCAGAGTGAGCGAAGCCAGCCTCGGGAATCGATTGTCATTGAGAGATTCGGAGACGGTTGACGGGGAGTCGTAGCGAGGCGCTTCGGATGCTGGTGGCTGAAGGTTGAAAGCTTGGCGCTGCTGAGAAGCACCTGTCGGTTGCATTGATGACAGCGGAGGTACGATGACTGCCGGATGGCTTGCATGGAAGCCAGGATAGCCTTTAGAAAGCTCAGCGAAGTAGGCCAGTGATGTGGCACGTCGACGCTTCATGCCCAAGAACTCGAGGTACTTGTCAGTCATAATGAGACCCTCAACAAGCTTCCGGGCGTTTGCATAGATGCCAACTTGCACCCATTCGAACTCCTTGTCCGACCAGATATGAGCAGTAACATCACGGTTGGGATGCTGAATGAATCTGAGCTCGCCGTCCTGCTTTCCAGTATTGGCACGTAACCAGACAGGCTCTGCAAGCTTGTGACCGAATTCTTCCAGAATCTCATCCTTGTCCTCTTTGGCATTAGAGCCCGCCATATCAGTGGGAGGTCCGAGCGGAGCGCGGATTGGCGCCAGAATATGAGAGCTGCTCGCGGCTGACTCGGTCTCTATTTCATCTTGGGAAGTCTCTGTCTCCGCCGGAGCTGGGCTTGCAGATGCATCTGATGCTATGTCAAGTTAGCCACGATACGATGGGGGCTACCATGAAGAGCGAAATCGAGCAAAATGAGGTGACGATCGTCGTCGTCCCCGTCGCAGTGGAAAAGTACAGAGTATGACCGGAGACTTACTCTCGTGCTCATTCATGTCGAAGGGCTTCCAGGTAGACTTGGTCTTTGCCTTTGGCTTGAGTTTCATGAGTCCAACAGCCGAAGCAGCGGGTCGCACGGCGAAAGGGTCGTTCTTCTTGGAGCCGCCGGTGCGCGCCATGTCTGCGAAGGTGTGACTGGGCGCAACGACGGAGCTCGAAGACGTATCTCGAGTGATAGTGGAGCGGAGGCTGGTGATGTCGGTTTCCGAGCCTGCGCGGCGAAAAGAGGGAGAAGAAAGGTCTGTGGTGGTCGCGTCGCTGAGGTAGGAGTGGGTGTTGCGAGGTTGGCGGCGTTCGTCCTCGCGGCGGACGACCTGGATGTGGGCGAAGGACTGCGCGGGATTCTGGCGGCGGTTGCGACCACCGCGACCTGAGTAGTAAACTGGGTTAACTCAAGGCGCAGCTTGGTCCGGTGAGCAAGAAGATCTACTCACGGCGACGACGGTTGCCGCCGGTCCCCGACTGCTGGCCTTGGGACGCCAGGTTGAAACAAAGAAGACAGCTGCTGGGCTTGCAATATATGAAACTGAGACTTCCGGGAGGATGGCGAGCTGCGCGTAACCTTGAAAGTGCGGATGTTGCGGGAAGGAGAGACAGAGGCGGGCAACATCCGCCGCGAGCCCACCGTTGATATTGCCGACGCATGAGGAAGGCGCGCACTGCTGCCTCCCGCAGCGCGCCTGCGCGTGCCGGGCCAAAGCCGTGTGAACGGCAGAAGCAGCCTCCACTTTTCGCAATGCTAATCCAATGCACCAGCGGGTGCCTGCAGCCGTGGATGCATCGCGACAGCCACTTGCATGCACCGCGCCACCATGTCCCGGATATTGTGAGTCAATGCGAACAATTTTCTGAAGAAAAGGAGAAGCGAGCCTATGGCCTGCACGTTCGAGAACCACGGGAATTAAAAGCAACTTCATGATCAGTCCGCAATTTTTTTTAAGCCTGCTGGGAAAATGCTACGATTCTGTGGCAAACCCAGCAACGCTTGCATCGGAATTCGGCGCAGCTCTTACCAGGGTACCAAGTGTCCGTTTGGTATCTAGGTTAGCATCCTACCAACAGTGGACGCGCCGGTAGGCGGGCGGTAAAGCCGTCAAACAGGCGGTGACCGCTGTGCAACCCTCCGCTTGTCGCAGACAGTAGGGATCACCTCGTCTGTGGCATCAGGTCATGATAGTAAGATTTGGGGATCAAGGATTCCAGAGAGCTTGTTATGTTGAAAATGATCATGTCCGATGACGTTGGGTCAGAGTTTGCGCCCGTTTGTCGCTGGTGCAACCTTCGTTTGTGTTCCGACCAAGCGCTACCTAAAAAAGGCAATGTTCTGGAAGCTTGCCGCTGTGACCAGGGAGAAGACAACTCGACTGTCACAATTGATTCATGACCACGCCATAGAGCAACTTAGGTTTCCGTTATTGTATATGTCGGCTATATATCGAACTCCAGTCTATTATTTTGATCCCGCCCTTCTAGCTATCTCATATTCCCCACTCAACTACCACCCAATGACCCATTTTTCCCCGCTTGGAGTTCTCTTCTAAACTCGCAGGTCAAGTTAAGCATAAGCACGCCAGAGTCTAGAAGCCATGTACTAGACTATTCCCATTGGCCATGTGCCTTTGAAATGCCTTTGCCTCGCTTCAAAGTGAGAAAGCGAGGGAGATCGGCATTTGATCTGAAGGACTTCCTGGCTTGATGTTCTCTGGTGTCGTTGTTAAATCCTATTTTTGAAATTGATAATGGTCTGTGCCGCCCGGAAAAGCTCGGGATCGAGTGCTGCCCACCTAGTCTGTCAAGGTCGAGCTATGATGATGGTAAGATTGATCAGGGTGTTGGCATCTTGGGACCGCTTGCTCTGGAAGCTGTTGTCCTTGGCATTTTGGGGAATCGCAAATACTTGTTGAAAATTGGTCTGGGATTATTTGCAGCGGGACGGTATCGAGACGTCGGTTTTCCGTTCCTGTCGATTGCTGCTGTTGACGCCGACAAATAAATCATCTCTGAATCCTGACGTCCCGGCTTCTCTCTTTTCGAGGAGCGATGGCTTTGAAAGGTAGTTGACGCTGCTGCAACAGTCTGTCTTTTCCACTTCCTTGGCTCGGTAATGTGGAAAGACTGAAGCTCTCTTGCGTATCTGGTCATACCATACTCAGGGTGCGGAATTCCTCTCTTACGCTTCCTCTCGAAGTTCCTCTTTACATCGTCTTCCCAAGTCGTCCTGGGCCTCACCTTTCCTTCCTTGTCTCGGAGAAGGCATGGAGGAGAGTGAGCGCACTCAGTATAACGGTTGGCCGGGTTGTGACACCGGCAGCGGTCCATGTTGATCTGGTGTGACTCCATGACAGTGTGGGTTTCTCTCAGGCAACCGGCATTCCCGCACAGATGTGAGAGTTCCCACCCCCCGAAAACCCATCCCCATTCTTCTTGTGCCGTCATTGTGCCATCAAGGATCTTCAATAACGTTGCTACCTGTAGCCCCAGATATTGTGGAGCGGAGAACGAGTCTGGATCGTCCCAGTGAACGAGAACCCGAAGGTGATGCTGGTGTATCCCCTTTTCCTTGAACGAGCTGTGGATCCAGCAATCTTCCGGGCTATCTTTGAGAGTCGGCAAGACCCCGTTCAGAAGATTCTTAACTTTGTGCTTAGCTTGTTCCGTAGACCATGCTGGTCTGTTCACCAGAAAGCTCAGCTTTCTATATGCGAGGCATTCATCGTGATCCAACGAGCCCGTGCGCCTCAATGCTTGCCATTCTTGTTTGGGGTCAAAGTGAAGTTGGGCCGACCTAGCATAAGTGCGTGCTGAACGAAAGGTCCGGGAGCGAGGACAGATGTTCTCAGGGCAAGAAACATTCAGTAGCGGCGTACGGTCGTCCATTGGTATCTCGGCCTCTGTAGGCTCGAGAATTTTTCGGCTCTCACATTGAGTGCAGCGTTGTGGATAACGTTCATCCTTTCCGTGAGCCGTCAGGGCGAAAATCGTGCCTTCAACTGCGTTGATCTTTTGCTTCACCTCGTCATGTTCAATCTGCAAGTCGCAATGGTGAGATGAAAAATTCGAATGGAACTGGAAGCCCGAAGATGCTCCGCAGTACCATTGGGATCTTTCGATCTTGTCTCTGAAGTTTTGCTCCCGTTGGTGAAGGTGCTTGAGTTCGTCTTGAAGGTCAGAAAGCTTTGCACCAATGAAACTTCGACAATTGTTGCACTGTTGGGCTGAGTGAGCTGAGCTGAGCGCAGGTGGGGCCATCGAGCCTAGAGTGAAGTAAGTGTTAAGGCTGTGAGGAACCACAGAGAAAGCGGATGCTTCGCTTTCAGCTTTGGTGTGAGTTGAAAAGGTGTGTTGAGTGCTGAGGTAGTGTCGAGGAGTGTAGAGTGCGAGCTCAAGCAGCTGGACTTGCCCTGCGCGTGGTTTCTGAGCATGGAAAGAGCGCCCGTCGAAGCTCCGGAGCGACTGGTAAGAGGTGATCTGGGCGCACGAGGTCAGGCTTGTTAGTATTGCAACAGTTTCTCAGTAACCATGAGGAGTTGGAGAAGCCGTCGGGATGTTAACGTCGTCGCGTCCGCCGAATATATGCATCTAGATATCTATATATGATGGTAGTAATGTTGTAATGTTAGTGAGACTAACCTTGTATGTACTATTCTGCCAAAGATTCTACTAGACATGCCATTTCATTTCTAAACTCGAAGAAAAAGTATGAAAAGAAGATCCCTTCAGAAAATATCAGTTGTTGAGATCCACGTGCGAGCTTTCCCTGCAATATGTTATGGCAGAGCAGCGAAGGTCCACGGCCGATTGGTTGCGCGTTGATGTGCCATCTCAAGATGCTAAATGTGCCTATGCAACTATTCAGTACTCAATCTTACCTTTGACAAGTTGCGCGTCAGCTTCTGCCGCGAACTATTCAAAGTAATGGCCATTAGTCTACGGAGGAATTGCATCAACGGGGTGCACCCGAACCGCGATGAAGCGTGAGCGCGGATATGGTATGGTCCCACAGCAGGTTCCAAAAAAAATTGGGACCATCCAAATCTGCCTCGCGAAGGTAGTTGCACTAGACTTACGTGGACAGTTGAATCCAATATCTGGACGCGATTGTCTGCATTTAAGACTTACATCTACGTCCGGACATTGGATTCAGCTCCTCACGTAGGAAGAGTATAGCGTCCTCGGTGGGGCTCATATGGCTCATATCCTCTGTCACCGGCTGTGTTCCTAGCGGATGCGAAAACCCTTCGGCGTCAGTGCAGTTGAGCACGGGGCGAGTATCGCATGTTCGATCGTATCCCACATTGCGAGACGGGCATTCTGGCCGACGGAGGCATCTCCCGCGTCACGCGAGGAAGGAGCCATGATCACGACTGCCGGAAGTCGCGGGGGAGGGGAGAAGCATGGGGCACCGGGCCAGATATACGTTTGGAGAAAAGGCGGAGACGGCGGGACTGCGGTCCGAATTTCGTCGCCGGCGAGAGAGCCTCCAGGTCCGGTTCGGTTACAGCAAGAGCTGAGTCAATGCGTCTGTGTGCCGGTAGGAGCCGAAGGGTGCTGCTGGTGGGCAGAGCTGAGGGAGTTTGCTCACCCCACGGATGACGACGCATGGCAGCAGCAGCAGCATCGTGACCGCGGACAAGGCTGGTGGTGCAGGTTGGGCGGTGGCAGCGACGAATATGTATGTCTGAAGCTGGGTGGCGGGGCCAGGGCGGCAAACCAGTCGCTCCGGGGCACCCGACACTTGGCGAAACAGCCGGGGAAGGTTTGGGTGAAACAGCGGCCGACTGACAGCCAGCCCTCCACAATCTGCACGTCCCCAGCCATGCCACCCCGCGCCATCACCACCCAATTGTTTCGTCTTGACCACCATGCCGTCGTCCCGTCAGCGCTGCCGCCTGTGTGACCTGCAGGTGAGCCGCGCGGTGCCATGCTGCAACTGGTTCAGCGCTTACTGCCGTGGCCCGGCTAAAGACGTGTCATGCGCACCCCGATGCCCTGGCGATCCTTTCCGCCTGCTGCCCGCCAAGTAGCCAACCTTGATGAGTCGCGCCCATGCGTTCGCGGCCTTCTTCCATGATAAGTCTAAGACCGCCCCATTTGACGTCGGTCCTTGCCGTCATTTTCCAAGCCCGTTGCGACGTCGGTCCCTCTTTTCACGCTCAAATCGCGCTCTACGCCGGTCCGTGGAGTCCGCTTATTGAGCTTCTCGTCACTCATTGCTATAAAGCCCTGCCCTGCCGTTGCCGAGTTTCGTTGCTGTAGAGCCTCGGAAAGCTTCCGTTCAACTGCCATCATGGTCAACATCCCTCTCCTCCTCTCCGCCTCCGCGGCCAGCTGCTCCGCTACCAACTTGTTCGTTACTTCCTACGGCGGTACCCTCTCTACTGTTACTCTTGACAGTGCCGAGGACGGCTCTTACTCGCTTAATGTGGCTTATTCGAGCACCGGTTGCGGATCCAGCCCGTCCTGGCTGACTTTGGATTCCGAGCGCGGCATTCTCTACTGCTTGGACGAGGGTCTCACAAGCACCAATGGCACCATCAACACCCTGCTCGTTGACGAGGATGGTGGGCTCACCATGGTGACCTCCCAGCAGTCCATCTCCGGTCCCGTCAGCAGTGTCCTCTACGGCAGCCCCAGTGCGCGTCACCTCGCAGTAGCCCACTACTCTGGCAGCGCTGTCTCCACTTGGGGAGCTCCGAAGAACGGCTCCCTTATTCCCGAGGAGAGGTTTCCTTACACTCTGGACGAGCCTGGCGTCGTTCCCGACCGCCAGGATGCGCCGCACGAGCATGAGGCCATTTTGGACCCGACCGGACAGTTCATCATTGTTCCGGATCTCGGCGCTGATTTGGTGCGCGTCTTCAGCTACGACAGCGCTGGCGCCCTGACGGAGGAGAAGTCTCTTGAGACCGAGGCTGGCACTGGCCCGCGTCACGCTGCTTTCTGGACGGGTAACTCATACTACGGCAACTCTACTTTCTTCCATCTGGTGGGCGAGCTTGACAACTCCCTGACCACCTATGCCGTCACCTATCCTGCCGTAGGCGGCATCTCCTTCACGGAAGTTTCCAAGACGACCTCTTTTGGCGATGCTCCGGAACCGGAGGGAGCAGCTGCCGCTGAGATCGAGGTTTCGGTAAGTTTGAGACGGCTCGGCTAGAGAGATGATTGAGACAGTAATGCTAACGGCAATCAGCCCGACAACAGATTCCTGGTCGTGTCGAACCGCAACGATTCGTCGTTTGAGATCTCCAGCGCCTACAACGGCACCAAGCAGTACTCGGACTCGTTGACTACTTTCTCGATCCAGCCCAATGGCTCGCTTGTTTTCGAGCACCTGGCGCCGGCTGGCGGCTCGTTCCCCCGTCACTTCTCGCTCAATGAAGACGGAGATTTGATTGCGGTAGCGCTGCAGTATGACAGCAAGTTGGTAATCAAAAAGCGCGACACTCAGACCGGCGTTATCGGAGACGAGATCGCCAACATCTCAATCCCCGGCAATTTGACCTCTGTCGTCTGGGATGAGTGTTAGGCGGTTGTCATTTCTGGAAATCGGAGTTTGGGAATACTTTCAAGTAGTTAGACGGATTGGAGGACTGCAAAGTGGATCTGTAGACCGAGCGATTTAGGTAGCTCTGAAAATTGAGATGATCTTCAAGACAATCGAGTGAGCTCAAGAATGTTGAACATTGACGGGGCAACAATCTCTTGGCAATAGCATTGGCAAGGGTCCAGAGGGCGCGGCTGTAAGCAGAGTGTTCGATCGGAATTCTCCCAGGTCCCACAGACGGTTCATGCAAATTTCAGTCATCAACAATGGTCCAGACGAATTGAAGCGGGCAAGGCGATATCGGCGGTTTCGGGAACATCGTCATGGCAGAAGCGTGCACACGCGTCTTGGCGCGCATCAGTGGGGCGCGTCCGCCGTCTGCGTCACAGCAGAGCCTCCGCCGACTCTCCAGCAGCCCACTCCACCTCAAACGCCCTCGACGACATGCAGGTGTTCGCCCCGCCCGCGCCCGTCCTTGCGAGATGCCTACGCAGCTCGGCGCCGCGTTTGTCCGTCTCTGCTCTCTTTGCCCGGCGACATGAGTGCATGGGACAACGGCGGCGCCTCCAGACAACCGCCGCACCGCCGCGGATACCAGACTTTGCTTTCGCATTCGAGTACGTTATACACACACACAGTTGCATTGGGACGAGTAAATTCGGGCGAGAAATGCGGTTGTGGGATTGCTACACGAGAGAGCTCCCAGGAACGAGGCGCTGTCAGCGCTCAGTTGCGGAGCTGCCCCGCTTCCCCGACGGACACCTTGACGTCCTGTAGCACACTTCCCGCAACCCCACGCAAAGCCTCGTCTCCAGACAACAAGAAGCTCTCATGATGGCTAACAGGTAACAGCATCGATGGTGTTCTCCTTCGCAGCGCCGACCCGATCCCCGGCGCGTCAAAGGCGCTCACCTACCTCCAGAATCAACACATCCCGTTCATCCTCCTCACCAATGGCGGTGGCAAACACGAGTCCGAACGCGTGGCCGAGCTGAGCGAGAAGTTGTCGCTGCCACTCTCCACTTCCAACTTCCTGCAGAGCCACACTCCCTTCGCCGGGCTGGACCAATACAAGGACAAGACAGTCTTGGTGTGTGGCGGAGACGGCGCCAAGTGTCGGGACGTCGCTGAGAAGTAAGCCACCGCATCTCCGACCAAGCACTGCAGTTTGCAGGCGAGCTAAGCGGGATACAGGTACGGCTACAAGACGGTCGTCACGCCCGGCGACATCTACGCCGCCTACCCGGAGATCTGGCCCTTCTCAAAGAACTTCCTCGACTACTACCGCTCCTTCGCGCGCCCGCTCCCCCGCCCCATCGACGCCGCGAATCCGGACGCCTCGCTAAAGATCGACGCCGTCTTCGTGTACAACGATCCCCGCGACTGGGGCCTCGATGCCGCGATCATCATGGACGTGCTGCTCTCGCAGCAGGGCATCATGGGCACCATCTCGCCGAAGAACGGCGACAGGAGCTTGCCGAACAGGGGATACCTGCAGGATGGCCAGCCGCCGCTGTACTACAGCAACCCGGACCTGTGGTGGGCGGCCAAGTACCACTTGTCGCGCCTGGGTCAAGGTGGCTTCAGGGAGGCGATGGAGGGTATCTGGGCGGCCGTGACGGGCGGCGAAAGGCAGGGCGTGGAGCTGAAGAAGACGGTCTTTGGAAAGCCGTTCCGCCCGACGTACGAGTTTGCGGAGAACCTGCTGAACAGGTACCGGGGGGAGATGTTCGCAGGAGCGAAGCTGGAGCCTTTGAAGCGGGTGTACATGGTCGGAGATAACCCCGGTATGTTTTATGCGACTCGTATACCCACGGAGATGGCTAACATCTTTGCAGAGTCGGATATTCGCGGCGCAAACATGTACGAGAGCCCCCTCGGGACGGACTGGAAGTCGATCCTTGTCCAGACGGGTGTATACCAGGAAGGATCTGAACCCGCCTGGAAGCCTAGGACCATCGTCAAGGATGTATATGAGGCGGTTAGGTATGCTGTAGAAGACTCCAAGTGGGAGCGATCCTAAATACATCATCCTTGAAGAGCAGTAATCACGAGGACCTTGAACCTCAGGACTCAATCGATTATCTAGCAAACTCACGCAGTGGAACAAACGAGGAATGACGTCCTTGTCACCGGGGGACACAACCGGTTACAAAAATCTTGAGCTCTCTGAGCACCACCGGGAACGTTATGTGGGGAGTTGAATCAATTATCCAGACGTAGATGTGAGTTTTAAACCGCATTGGATGTGTCTGGATAGAGGATTCCACTGCCTACGTAAGTATGGGCTGTATCTCAATGAAACAGATGTAGGTGTGCTTAATTGTTACGCAACCGGCTGTTGAAATGACTGTTTTCGTTATACCGAGTGACTCACGGCGGGCGAGTGGACCCTTGATCATCGGCATTCGACCCCGCGAGCCGCAACCCCACTTCCGTTGGAGGATTCGAACAGTCATTCACATGGCATTCTTCCTCTCTTAAAGCATCTCTTTCTTTTCCTTCTTCGACCCAATGCCCCTTCCCGCCCTGTATATTACATTTCTACGTTCCAATTGACCACAGGACATCTCGCTCACCCCCACCAAAAAGATGTCCAAAATCAGCCAAATAATCACCGGCCACCGGCCCTCCCTCGCGCCCTACGAGGCGCTCTACAAGCACCTCCACCAAACGCCGGAGCTCTCCTTCCAGGAGCGCGAGACGGCCGCCAAGATGCGCGAGCAGCTCTCCGCCCTGTTTGCGCGCTTCCCGCACCTCGCCACCGCCATCCACAGCGACATCGGCGGCTCGCACGGGCTCGCCGCGACCGTCCGCAGCGGCGCGGAGCCCTCGCCCGTCGTCCTGCTGCGCGCGGACATGGACGGGCTGCCCGTGCGGGAGGCGACGGGCCTGCCGTACGCGAGCACCAAGACGATGCGGGCGCCGGACACGGGCGCGGAGAAGCCCGTCATGCACGCGTGCGGCCACGACATGCACATGACGGCGCTGCTGGCGGCGGCGGAGCTGCTGTGCGCGGCCGCCGGGGAGTGGGAGGGCACGGTCGTGCTGTGCTTCCAGCCCGCGGAGGAGTTGGGGAAGGGCGCGCAGGCGATGGTGGAGGGCGGGTTGTATGATCGCGTGCCGGTGCCGGATGTCGTTGTGGGGGCGCATGTCATGTTTCAGAAGGCCGGTGAGTTTGAAGAGGGAAGTCTCCTTGGTTTTGGGGGGGATGGGTTGGGGGCGCAGGGGCGGGGGAGATTGATTTACTGGCCGTGGTGGTTGAGCGGGGAAAGCAAGCTGACACTGTTGGTCACGACGCGTAGGGACGATTGGGACGAGGCGCGGACTGATGGCTTCGGCCGCAGACTCGTACAAGTATGGCCCCTTCCTTCCCCCTCCCCTTCCTCCCCGCTCCATCCAACATCCAGAAAGACGAGAGCAGACTCACTGATGAGAAACCACAGCCTCACCATCCGCGGCCGCGGCGGCCACGCCTCGCAACCGCACCGCACGTGCGACCCCATAGTCACGGCGGCGCACACCATCACGCGGCTGCAGACCATCGCCGCGCGCGAGGTCGACCCGCAGGACCCGGCCGTCGTCTCCGTCGGCTACGTGCGCGCGGGCGACGCCGTCAACATCATCCCCGCGTCCGCCGACCTGGGGCTCGACGTGCGCACCTTCACGCCCGCCACGCGCGCCCGCGTGCTCGCCGCCGTGCGCCGCATCGTCGACGCCGAGAGCGCGGCGTCGGGCGCGCCCGGCGGCCCGCCCGCCCTCGTCGAGACGCGGACGTTCCCGTTTCTGGTCAACGACGAGGAGGCGACGGGGAGGGTCGAGGAGGTGTTCGGCGCGCATTTCGGGGAGGACTATGATGCCAATGCGCCGCGGTTGGGGGGCAGTGAGGATTGTGGCATTTTGGCGACGAGCGTGGGCAGGCCCGGCGTGTTTTTTACGTATGGCGGGACGGATCCCGAGCTGTGGGATCGGTTGGAGAGGGAGGGTGGGGAGGATGGGGTCAGGGAGGGCGTGCCGATCAATCATTCGCCGTTCTTTGCGCCGGTGCTGGGGGCGTTGAGGTACGGGGTTGATGGGTATGCGGGCGGGGCGTTGGCTTTTCTGGCGAAGAAGTAATGGGAGGGGTGGATGCGGCTGTCGAAGTAGTGTCGAGCAAAGCGACGTCGTGGCGCTCTTCGTCTTCACGGAACCGCGGCCGTTGGTACAAAATTTCGGATCGAAGCTAATGAGAATCAAATTCGTATATACAGTATGCTCCTCTCTGCTCGAGCCGTTGTGCGTTTTGCGTCTCGAAGTGACGGTATATATCAAATCTGCAGACGAAAAAGTATAAGCTAGCACTTGGGTCAGGCTCATGCCCAGGTTGAATGATGAGGCAAAAAAGACGGCACCCATAGTCTTTCTGTCAGTGTCACCGTCATCCCACATGGATCGTCGGTTGGCATTCAGTTTTGCCTCCTTCGGTCGAGAATCTCCCTTTTTGTTATTACCCATCGCCATCGCCATCCTCATACCAGCCGCACCGACTTGTCCGGCAACGCCAGGAAGTTCTGATACAGCTCCTCCGCGCTCCCCTTCCCAACCGCCGGCGCCGTCGCCTTTCCCACAGCAGCAACAGCACCGCCTCCCACACCACCAAGTCCTCCCCATCCTCCTCCACCACCACCACCACCACCGACGACGCCACCAAACCCCTCCGCCACCCCCGCATACTCGCACGCAAACACGCCCACCCGCTGCCACGAATCCTTCACCCGCGACGTGTACGCCCTCTCCAACACCAGCCCCTCCACCACCCTCGCATCGGGCCCCCGCCGCCCCGCCAGACCGCCACCACCTCCTGCCCCTCCGTCCACCTTGTACGCCACCAGCGCCAAAAACGCCAACTCCCCAAACAACCCGCCATCCCCGTCGCCACCGTCGTCGTCGTCGGAGCCGTACCCCCCGAGCGCGTCCTCGTCCGCGTCCATCTCGACCCGCAGCTCCGTCCGCCGCTTGCCCTCGACGTGCGCGAAGTCCCGCCGCCGGCCGCCGCCCGACGAGGTGCCGGAGCCCGAGGAGGAGCGGCGACCGCCGCCGCCGCCGCCACCGGGCGGGCGCTCCATGCCGGATGCGTGTCGCCAGAAGGAGCGCTCGAGCTTGCCGCGGACGTGCAGGACCGCGGCTGCGGCTGCGCTTTGCGGCGGTTTCGAGGTTGGTTTTCTTGCTGCTGTTGTTACCGGCGCCGCCATCGTCGTCGTCGTCGTCGTCGTCGTCGTCGTCGTCGTTGTCGGAGGATTGGTAGGAACAAGGACGGGAGGGGATGGAGCCACGGCCTCGATGGCGGCGCGGTACTCGCAGCCGCCGCCGTTGCTTGGCGGCCACGCTGCGCTGCTGCTGCTGTTGGTGGTGGTTCTGCTGCTGCCGGGGTAGACGATCGGCGTGTTTTCCAGGCTCGCCCACGACCAGGTGGGCGCGACGACGCCGTCAGTGTCGCGGAGGAGGTTGGTGGGGGCGGCGCGGGCGCGGCGCCAGAGGAGTTGGTGGTGGGTCGATAGGGGAGTGATTGCTGTTGTTGTTGCTGCTGCTGCTACTGATGGTGAAGGGGAGGTGAAGAAGATGCCGGCGAGGTAGGAGGGCGATGGCGATGGTAGTGGGGGGGAGAGGGAAGAAGGCGGAGAAAGGGGCGAGGAGGAGGGAGAGGGAGACGGAGAGGGAGAGGCGTCGGCAAGCAAGGATTGGAAAAGCTTCGCCAACCCGGCGAGGGCGGGCAGCTTGTCCGTCCGTTTGGCCAGCGAGAGCGTCGTGTAGTGCGCGACGATGGCCATCCACTGCGCGTGGATCATGGAGATCATGCTGGCGTTCGATGCCGGCGAGATCTTGTCGTCATGGTGGGACGGCGGCGGCGGCGGCGGCTGCACGGCCAGCGCGGCGTGCTGCCGGGTCCGGTAGAGCAGCGATGCGAGCGACATCTTCGCGTCGGTGAGCGGCGTCACCCACGACGGGCGGTAGGAGGAGCTGGACAGCTGGCACGCGGTCCGGGGCGCGCTCGACCCTTCCCAGGTGAAGGTGTGGCCGCAGTCCCAGTAGATGCGCTTGCGGCCGAAGTGCAGGGTGCGCGGGGCGAGGAGCCGCTCCTGCAGGGCCCAGGCGCGCGAGGTAAGCGCCGCGGCGGCGAAGTCGTCGCCGATGGGGGCGGATGCGGAGAGCTCGATCAGCTTCGCGGCCTGGGAGTGGGCGTCCCGTAAGTACAACCTCCACGGCGGCTGGAGGCGGGGGCTCTGCTCGAAGTAGAGCCCGCCGGCGCTGTTCCGGGATCCGGCAGCAGCGATGTTGCAGTAAGAGTTGGTGTATATTTGGCCCATCTGGGATACTTCGGTATTCCAGTCCTGCGGAGAGTCCTGGATGATGCATAGACTGTCGATCCACAGGTACCGCACTTGCAGATGTCGTGCCACTTCGACGGCTTCCAGGAATGTTCTTGGGAGATTGGCTATGCCCGCACGCATGGTAGCGTGGTTTGCTTGCAGTAGTCGGAGCGGTCCATCCATTCTGGTGGCACCCCAACAGTGGCTGAGGGTGACATAGCGGCAAGGAGCAAGGCACTGGCGGGACTCTACCAGGCGAACGTAAGGGTCATCGGGCGAACCCAGGTCCAGTAACCGCGTAGGAATGTACCCGGAAGGGCGGTTGAGGGAACGGCATATTGAGTGCTGACCATCACATTGATCGAGCCACGACTTGATTTGCGGGATCCTTTCCGCAAGTCCGATGGTGGAGGGGATTGATTGTCGTTCAATGTTTGAGCGTTTGCCTGCGGGTTTGTTAATGACTTCTCTGGTTGAAGAGCCGGGGGACGGGGGACGGGGGACCCACAATCGGATCTCCGGAAATCCAGGTTATACGTCGGCCGGTCCGAGACAAAGGATGGAGGTGCATTCCGGTTCAGCGGGTAGGGAAGGGACCATATCAAGCCTTTGCCCGGATCGTACGATTCGCCTACCCACTCCAGTCGAATCTCAAGCCGGGTGCGATGTACGGAATAGGTTGAGAAGGGTGCGCCGGGGACGATGGCCTCCAGTATCTCGTCCGGGAAGAATTCGGCCTTCCATGGGATTTTGGCGCAGAGATAGCTACAGATCAGACAAGATCCGTCCGCCGCCTTGAAGAAGCTCCCGGCGCAGCGGTGATGGACGGAGGCCTTGGAGGTCGAGTCAGAGGCGGCGAGGCCGAGCACCTCCTCACATCTATCACAGAGGTCCTTGGAGCCGGTCGGAGTCTGCTCCAAATACCACGAGCTGCAGTCGTCGTCAAAGGACAGCGGGGAGTCTTGCCGATACATGGCGATGGAGCAAAAGCAAAAAAAGCAAGAAGCAGGAGGAGTGTGATCCGGAGGGGAAGCGCGCGTCTGCAACGCCATCGATGTATGCAATCAATAGTCTCGGCCTTTCTCGTCAGCTGAGTTCCACTTTAGTGTTGGCCGCGGTCCCCACTGGCCCAGCAGCCACTCCCCACTTGCGCTGGCAGCGATCCCTGTCACAGTACTTAGCGGACGAACAGCCTCGGGTAAATACGTTACATACAGCGCGGGAGGGCGGGATCTCCCAACGATCATGCTGCACGACATCCAACATTTACTTTCTCGGCAAGTGACACGGCGTCTTCTGCTTCAGGCGCCCTTATCTGATTTCAGGCCTCCCAAAACATGGCTCGCACGTGATGGCTGCTCAAACACCTCAAGGTGGGGGCGGCCATGGCGGGGTTGTCGGCGGCAAGCGCGTTGTTCGCCACTAGTTAGTTCATCACGCTATTCTTAGCATCCGTCTTTGTTATGCTCTACTGTGTACGGATTAGGGCTCGCGTCCATTCTAGCTTTGTACGCAGCACCGATAAGCGTCCCACCTATAGACTTGTTTTTTCCTTGCCATTGGTTGTGCAGCTTTAAGCTTATAACCGAGGTAGATGGCAAGCTAAACCGAGTCACGCAATCGCCCATAACTGGTCAATGACCAGCTGGCTCGTTCTGCTGCTTGACGTGGTCATACATGGGTGAAAGCTGAGCAGCATCAATTAGGGCTGGCGTGTTTGGCCCCTCCGCTTGCCCAAATAGGACAATGGTGGATCATGGGGTTCAAGCAACCCCTGTTCGTAGCCCATGCTTATACTGCCAATAGCAACTTACCATGGCCTTGGGAAATCTGACTTGACGGCAAGGGAAGGCGGAAGGAACTGGAAATCAAAATCAGCTCATTGACAAAGAACAATGTCCTGGCCAATCGCATCTCGTACAACGTCCTTTGCAAAGACCACGAGGCCAAGTCTGACCCCTCCCGTAAAACTCATATACGTGCGACTGGAATACATACCACATATATCAACGGACGGTATGGTATATACAAACGCAGAATTAGCCACGGGATGGCCGAGCTGGAGGAAGAACTACTGCTTCCGTGACTTCCGAGAATCACGAGCACTATCTTGTTAAAAGGACACGATTAAAACAACATCTGTTTTACACACTGAAAGAAAGCCTCGACTCTACCAAAATGAAACCATGGCCAATAGTCCTTTTGTACCTCAAACCAATACGACTGACAGGTTACTCGAATCCCAACAGAGGTCTCAATGAGCGCTTCATCTCCTCCCCTCATTCTCCAACTGCTGCTCCAAACTCCCAAAAATATCCACCTCGCTCTCGGCCGCTTGATTCTCGGCTACCTCCGCCTGCGGCTGCGTCTCTGGTTGCATCTCGGGTTGAGCTTCGGGTTGAGCTTCGGGTTGAGCCTCAGATTGCACCTCAGGCTTGGCCTCGGGCTCCGCAGCCGTGGTATCGATATCCATCTCCTCAGGCTCCGGCTGCTGCTCCGTGGGCTGAGGCTCCGTGGGCTGGGGCTCTGCCGGCTGTGGAGGTTGTTGCTCCGGTGACACCTCTTCTTTCTGTTCTGGAGTCTTCTCCTTGGGGGGTTCTTGGGGCTGCTCAGGCGTCTCTTCTGGTGCGGCAGCCTCTGGCGCTGAAATCGGCTGGTCCGCTTGTTCAGGTTCTTCTTTGGTCTCGGTCGTCTGAGTCGGAGTTGCTGATTTCTTTGCCGGGGGCGTCGGCGTTTTTGTCTTGCGCTGCTCCGAGTTCTGACGGCTGTTGTTGCTGTCAGTGGCTCCTGCGAGCGGGAGGTCTGGTGAACTCGACGCATCCCGGTCATCGGACTCGGCACGTCGTTTCTTGGGAATGATCTGTTCTGGTGCAGCGGGAGGAGCTTCGGTAGTAGCGACCGGTGCCTGCGCTTCCTCAGGTGGGGCAGACGCAGATGCTGACTTAGTGGGCCCTGGTGCCGGAGCTGGAGTGGCCGACCCCTCCGTCTTCGGCAACGGTGTGTTTACGCCAGGAGTCGGTGACCCTTCGCGATTCTCCTCGTCGTTCTCCTCGCCCTCAGAGCTATCGGAGCCCTCCTCATCGTCATCTCCTGCCTCAGCCATCGGCGTGTCACCTGGAGCAGGGGTACCCTCGGTCTTGATATTCGGATCCCCGCTCTGGGTGCTACCATCCGCTCCGGTCGCTGCACCGTTGGCACCCTCACCGGGAGTGAACATGACCTTCTTACGACCCCTACCCGTCCCCTTCTTTGGCTTTCTACGTGGCGGAGGCGGCCTGCGCCTTGGAGGCGTTGGTTGATTTGCTACTACAACACCCTCGGCATTGACGACGCCGACGCCTTCGACCACGGTTCCAGGCTGGGCCTCTTCTGGAGCGGCTTCTTTCATCTCCACATCTTCTTCTGCAACCTCTCCCTCCACTGTTTGCCCTTCAGGGACAAGGACCTTGTAAATATGAACGTTCCCGTCTGCGTCGGTCTTTTTAACTTTAGTTTCTCGCATCGGTCCGCTGGGTATGGAATGGCCATTGGTGCTCTGCCCCGAAAATGCAGATGGCAAGCCCTTTCTCCTCTTGGCAAGAAATTCCTGCTCCGGTTCTTCCATGTGGCGGGGAACTTGAGCCCATTTCTTGGTAGTGTAGCCGGTTTGGGGCTCCTTGGCTTCCTCGTCCTCTTCGCCCTTCTCTTTTTCCTCTTCATCTGGTGGAGTCGGCAGTTTGTAGAGCCTTCCAGCCCGTGCGGCTCGTAGTAATAGCTGGCTGTGGTCCGGTAACAATTGCGAGTCGCGTGGCATCGGAGGTTCGGGCCAGTCGTCCTTTGAGAGCGGCTGCTGGTGGTGACTGATTGCGGGCCCAACCGTAGTCTCTGCTTGTCGCCATTGGCGGATTGGAAGACCTTCGAAAACATCATGGTCAACCTGACCACGGCCGGACCGGTTGCTTCGGCCACTAGGACGGAACTGTGAAGCGCATCAGTGCATTTGGGCTATGGTGAACTTGGATTATAAAAAGGATGCGACGTTGATGCAGGAGGGTTGTGTTCTCGAAAGAAAATGGAGGTAAATGTGATGTAGAAGGGTGGGATGGCTCCCGCACCCACAAGCCTGGGTGCAGAAATGAACATAGCTCAAGTTAACAGAAAACGATGAGTACAAAGTAACAAAATGACAGCCTTCGTTCAGCTAAGATGCAGCCCGTAGAAGAAGCCCTTGCCGCGGATGATATATGGCTCAAGGGGATTTAAAATAAAAGGTATGCATCGTCGTATGGCAGCCGACAGAGATCGGAAAGAGACAGAGATCAAGCCCTCAGCAAAGGAGAGTGTTGACGCTTCTGAAACCGGGTTGACGCGGATGGAGGCCAAGCCGGACCCTGAAGCAGATGCGCCAGCAATCTTCAGACTGCGACATGAAAGACTGATGATGCAAACTGGACAATCTCCGTGGGCCAGAGATATGTGGAATAAATGAAAGAACGAGATGCGGGGATTGCGCAGCAGACGTGAGGCTACAGAGCGCCTTTCGCAGGCTTGAGACGTTGCGCTGATTTACGAACTCGACACCATACACCGCGCGTGCAAGCTCAATGCATGCTTGAGATGCAGGCGACACTGAATGCATTGAGGTTCCGGTTCGGGGATGTTGCAGGTCCAGTCCAGATCGCGTCGGCCAGATCGGGGGTTACGGGGCGGCGCGCGTGCACTTGACGACGGGTGGAAACAGAAGGAAAGGTGAGCCTGACTTACCGGTGCCATGATGATCAGGATCGCGCAGGGGCACGAGCGAATGCAGTGTGGAGAAGCGATGGGCGAGTCACCGGCAGTAAGCGCGGCGCGCGTGGATGGATGAGAGAGCAACAGGCGTCGCGAGTCTTGCGGCGACCAGCACGTGTTGTTTCCCGTCGAGTCTGTGCACGAGCGAGATGACTAAGCCAAGTCTCGTATCACCGGTTTGCCGCCTCAATTTCTCAAGGCTGCGGTCCCGAGGCACGGGAAGTCCAAGGGAAATAACAAGTGCTTCTGTATTATCGCTGTTTTACACACATGACGCCTCCCATCACGATCCTCTAGATACAGTTCCAGTGGAGATTGATATCGTAAATGCCCCGAGTCCTGCCGAGTGCCTTCCGCGCCCGTGAATTACAGAAATGCCTTTTCCATCATAATCCAACGCAACTCTAGTCCCAGCTGTACTCGTTGCGTTAGCTATGCTTGTACATCCTGGCCAGTAGTTGCTGACGCAAGATGTGGGGGTGGATGGAACAACAACTTACCCTGTATCCTTCTGCCTGACAATTCCGCCTTCTCTGCCAGACTGCTTGCCGGTCTTTCCGCCTTCTACTACTAACTTGTCAAGCTGGTAGAACTGGCTCACGACGGTTTGTCTCTATAGTTCCAAGTGTTAGTGACGGTAGCTGGTGACGTATGCAGAGCCCGGCCGAACGGCGAACTGCGAACTCCGCGTCCTCCGCGTGCTCCGCGGATAAGCAACGCCCGATACACGGTGAAAGGTTTGCATGCTGTTGGAGCAAATCATCCAGCTATGCTGCTGCTGCATCTTGGCATCGCCCGGTGCACCAATGCGACAAACGCAACCCTGTGCATATGTCGGGTACACCAGGCGCCCGAGACTTGAAGCATGTCTGACTGCAGAGGCGAATACACGCACCTTCAGGATTTGCAACTCCTTCAGACCCTTCGATATGGCATCTTGTATCTCCCGCGAATCGGTCAGGCGCCTGTTGTCGTGGAAAGCATCTTTCGTCCGGCGTAACGCATATTCGCGGAAGTTGTAGGCAGCGAACTGACGGGCCTGGCGGAGGAGCGAGCGGTACTAAAGGGCGGAGAGGGTTAGCAAGTGACTAAGATAGAGCGGCACCCCAGAAGCAATCATGCGCAAGTACAACTCGACCGTGAGGACGAATGCGATTTTGCGGAGGCGCGAAGCTTGATGACGGAGGCGACGGGCAAACACTGCAACGTGGGCAGTGGCGAGTGACTCACCAATGACCGTGCCTGGTATGCGGTGTCTGCTGCGACTGCGGACATGTTGACGCTGAGGTGCAAGAGTTGATCCGAAGCGGTGGAGAGGGAGAAGTAGGCGATGGCGGAGAGATGTCGCCGGGCGTTTATGTCATGGAAAAGAAGCTCGCTCGCTGGCCGTTCCTCGGTGCGGGAATATCTGCGGAGATAAGGGCCGAGCACCTCAGCACCTCAAAAAATCGCAACACTACCCAGTGTGCCCAAGTGCTTATGCAAATTTATCATCTCTTTGCTACACTCAGTGAACTTGTACCGCGCATTACACCATTGCGCCAAACTACCAAAATTGGCTCTGTCAGCCTGATATCCTTAAAAGCAAGCCTGAGAAGTCCTTAGCCCCACCAACGCCAGTGATGCTCCCGTTACATTGGCCGCCCGCAAACCCATAGCTTCGTGTTTTTGTACAATTCTAGATCCGTGATGCCTCACTGCTTGAACTTCTGATGAATCTGGCGGATCTGTTCCTGGATGTTCATGCCCTGCATCTGAGCCATCTGGGCCGCATCTGCGTTCGTAGGCTGTCCATCGTAGCCAGTGGCTGCCCTCTTCCTCCTGGCTTCCTCTTCGGCAGTGATGCGGGCTCCCGTCGTCGGATCGAAGATATCGTCGCGCTGACTGGCAAGTCGCTTGAGATTGTTTGCGACATCTTGCGTCGACAGGTTGCTGGTGGAAAAGCGAGCATCGGCCTTCGCCTTCTGTTCCTTCCATTGAGGATCGAGGAGCTCGACTGTGACATGTATTAGTACTTGGGTTGGCATGCAAAAGTGCTGGCATAGACTTACTCTTCATGTGCTGCTCGAGTTCGTCGACGTCGATCAGCTGGCTGCAGTTCGGGCATGGGACCTGTGTAGTAGCCTTGCGCTTGGCCTGGGCTCTCGGTACGTAGTCGCTCCTGATCTTCATCTGCGGCGGTCCAGCCTTGGCAGCGGCCTGGGCCTGTTGCGCCCTCTCCATGTGCTCCCTCCTCTCGCGAATGATACGTTCCTCCTCTTCCTCTTGTGCCGTGCGTTGGGGGCCGTGGCCTGTCGCGTACGTTGCCTGAGGCTGGGGTTGGTACGGCAAGACTTGGGGCTGGGGCATCTGGACAGCGGGGGGAGGTTGAGCCCAATGACTGAGGTCCTCGTCGGGCATTGCTTCCTCGATGCGCATGTTGTGAGGACGAAGGGACATGGCAGCCTTCTGCTCCAGCGAGGCGCTCTGCAGATCATTAAGGGAGGTCGGGGGTGGGAGCTCCGTCTGCTCATCAGCATCGGTGAAGAGGACTGTCTCAACGACCACGAAATCGTGCCAGTCGATCTCAGCATAAGCGACACGCTCGTCCTCATCCTTCTGCTCCTTCTCTTGACGCTGCTTCTCCTGGTATTTCGTCCACTCCGCACGTGCCTTGGCCTTCTCCAGCATATTGAACTTGTTCCTCACGTTCTCTTCCAGTTGTGCCTTGCGCTCATCCTCATTTTCACCCGTCAAGAGTTCCTTGTACTGCTCGACCAGACGGTTGAAGAACTGGTACAAGCTGTGCTGGGGGCGCAGAAAATCAAACTGCGAGTTGCTGGCCTCGCGCTGGGCGAGCTGGGTAGTGAAGGCACGTCCGTTCTTCGCAGCGAAGCGAGCGGTTAGTTTGATGACGTCGAGATCCTGCGCGTTGATGTTTGGCATACGTGCAGAGTAGTGGAACTCAGGTGGCTCAGTGGGGCCTGAAGGCTTGGCTGGCTGAACAGAGCCATCCGCTCCCACTTGTCCCGCGCCAGGTTGAACTCCGCGTCCGCTCCTGTGCTCCTCAATGCGCCACTGGAAGTAAGGATGAAATGCGTCTTCCTCGAACACGAATGAGAACTTCGGGTTGGTCCGGTGATTTGCGCGAAGGCGCTCGATGAAGACCTTGCCGTTGCGGGAAACGTAGCCTGCGGTCTTCTCGATTGTTTCGTGGAGCTCCTTAGGAGGGCGAATCATGCCCGTCGGCACTTGGCCAACTGGGTCCAGCCCGTTCGTAGGGGTAGGTGTCGCCATAGCGGCAAACTCGGCGCGGTTTCAATAGCGAGCGCGGGCGCGGCGGTCGACGTGCGAAGGCTCGAGGTGAGAAGGCGGTCGGATGTGGGAGACGCGAGAACAGTGCGGGACGCTTCACGGTTGCATGAGCGCGACGATGGGAAGCTCGAAGGTCCGGCAGAACAGAACACGCCAACGCCGCTATCTTAATCCGTTCCGGGCGGTGGGCGGAGCGGAAATCTTGGCGCCAGCCTTTTTTTTGCGCCAGCTGTCAGGGTCTGGCGTAGCACACGCCACGCCAGCTGACGCGTACCCGCAATAGCTCAATTCCTGGAGCAAATTCAACTGTACAAGAAAGCAATTGCCCAGTCGTAGGCCTGAGACCGTTGGGCAGATGTGGTGCACGGCGCAGTAAGACTGGAACTCAACGGCGTGCAAACTGCTAAGGGGCGGTTGCGCGACGCGTCGACACCGGTCCCAACGAGGCATGAAACAACGCGGAGAGGCATGTGGCGGATGCATGCAAAACTCGGGCAGGCGCAGATCATCAGGCAGCTCATATCCTTTCACATACCTCAAAGTGGTTCATGTTGCCGGCACCCCGCCGTGAGGGAGCCTCGGCGGCATTTTCGACCTATTTATGGAGCTTGCACAGCTTACGCACAAGCCACAAGGCCACGGTTTACAGTACTACGCGGCAAGGGAGATCCTCCATCCAATATCCCCTGTTGCTTCCAGAACTTCATCACCACACGCCCCACCGTGGCCAGGTGTTCTCTTCCGCCCTTCTTGTCGCTCCTTCGCGCTTTTCTGACCCTGCACCCCCAACTCCGCCTCGCATCCCATCAATTGCCTCGCGCCGCTCGTACGCGACGCTTCGCCCACCGCCCGCCGTCTTTCTTCATCCCACGTAGCATGCCGGTCGCGACTCAGGCTCAACGCTAAGTAACCGCATACTCCGGCAAAACCGCCATGGGCTCGGAAAAGACGCTGCTCGAGCAGCAACCCCCGCCGCGCGGCGGTCGGGGCAAGTCTCCTGCACGATCCAAACCCCAGAAATCCGCCGTCCACGGCTACGCCTCCGAGGGCGTGAAGGACAATGACATTTCCAAGCTGCCCGGCACCGACTGGCAGCTGCTCGGTCTGCTCACGCTGGTCGCCGCCGGCGTGCGCCTGTTCCGCATCTATCAGCCTGGCAGCGTTGTCTTCGACGAGGTCCAGTAAGTTCAGCCGCACCTTTGCGAACCGCTTTCCTGCATGCTGACGGCGCGCTCCACGCAGCTTCGGTGGTTTCGCCTCCAAGTACATCAAGGGCAAGTTCTTCATGGACGTCCACCCGCCGCTTGCGAAGCTCCTGATTACATTGGCTGGATGGCTGGCCGGATTCGACGGCGAGTTCGATTTCAAGGACATTGGCAAGGACTACATCGAGCCCAAGGTTCCATACGTGGCTATGCGTCTGCTCCCCGCGATTCTGGGAGTCATGACCATCCCCACCATGTTCCTGACTCTCAAGGCTTATGGCGCCCAAACCAACATTGCCGCTCTCGGCGCCGGCCTGCTCATCTTTGGTAAGGACTTGAATTGAGCCAATGGATGCTGCGAAGACCGCGACTAACAAGAGTGCAGAGAACGGTTTCGTCACTCAGTCCCGCCTTATCCTCCTGGATTCTCCTCTGGTCATCTTCACCGCTTTCACCGCGCTCAGCTGGACTCTCTTCACGAATCAGCACGAACAAGGACCTTCCAAGGCTTTCAAGCCCGCCTGGTGGACATACCTTGTCCTCTCTGGTCTGGGATTGGGAGCGACCGCCAGCGTAAAGTGGGTTGGCTTGTTCACAATCGCCTGGGTGGGAAGCTTGACCATTCTTCAGCTGTGGGTTCTTCTCGGTGACTACAAGAACGTTACTCCGGTATGTGCTGAGCTTTCCTGCAAACCATCTGTGGGCTAATTTTTTGCAGCGCCTTTGGTTCAAGCACTTCTTTGCCCGCTTCTTCTGCCTCGTGATCATTCCCATTGGCTTCTACGTCGGAATGTTCGCCATCCACTTCCTCTGCTTGGTCAACCCCGGCGAAGGCGATGGCTTCATGTCTTCGGAATTCCAGGCTACCTTGAACAACAAGGGTATGGCTGATGTCGCTGCCGATGTCGCATTTGGTAGCAGAATCACCCTCCGCCACCACGCTACTCAAGGCGGTTACCTGCACTCTCACGCGCACATGTACCCCACCGGAAGCAACCAGCAGCAGATTACCCTGTACCCGCACAAGGATGAGAACAACATCTGGCTGCTTGAGAACCAGACCCAGCCCGTGCTTCCTGACAACACTACCATTGCTGGCCCCGGTGCCTGGGACGCCCTAGACCCCGCTTGGATTGAAGACGGTGCTGTCCTCAAGCTTTACCACATTACCACTGACCGCCGTCTCCACTCTCATGATGTTCGTCCCCCGGTCAGCGAGGCTGACTGGCAGAACGAGGTTTCCGCGTATGGTTACGAAGGCTTCGAAGGTGATGCCAACGACTTGTTCAAGGTTGAAATTGTCCCTTGGTTGTCCGAGGGAGAGAAGGCCAAGAAGCGGGTTCGCACGATTCAGACCAAGTTCAAACTTGTCCACATCATGACGGGCTGCAATCTTTTCTCGCACAAAGTCAAGCTTCCAGATTGGGGATACGAGCAGCAGGAGGTTACGTGTGCCCGAGGCGGTACTCTCCCCAACAGCATCTGGTACATCGAATCAAACGACCACCCCAAGCTCGGACCCGACGCCGAGAAGGTCAACTACAGGAACCCTGGTTTCTTTGGCAAGTTCTGGGAGCTTCAGAAAGTCATGTGGAGGACGAATGCCGGCCTCACTGAGTCCCACGCGTGGGACTCTCGTCCTCCGTCCTGGCCCATTCTCAAGCGTGGTATCAACTTCTGGGGTCAGAACCACCGCCAGATCTATCTCATCGGCAACCCTCTCGTCTGGTGGTCTTCCACGGTAGCTGTCCTTGCTTACGTGGTCGTCAAGGCTCTCGCAGTTGTTCGCTGGCAGCGTGGATTCAAGGACTACAGCAATGTCACTTTCAAGCGCTTCGACTATGAAGTCGGCATGACCCTTCTCGGATGGTTCTTCCACTACTTCCCCTTCTACCTGATGCAGCGCCAGCTGTTCCTGCACCACTACTTCCCTGCTCTGTACTTTGCTATCATGGCTCTCTGCCAGATCTACGACTTTGCTGTGAACCGCTTCTCTGGCCTTGGCCTGAGGCAGCGTCCTGTCATCGGACAAACTGGCGCCGTCCTTTTCCTCGCTGCCTCCATCACCGTGTTCACCCTCTACGCTCCGCTCACCTACGGAAATGCCTGGACGCAGGATCAGTGCAAGGCTGTCAAGCTGTTCGACAAGTGGGATTGGGACTGCAACACGTTCCATACTTCGGTAAGTTCTCCTGCTGCAGTGCGCAAGCACCTTGATTAACGTTCCGGATAGTATGATCAGTATGGACCTTTGTGGGTGCCGAAGCCCTCTAGCACCCCTGTTGCGGAGGTGCCCGCTCAACAGGAGCAGCCCAAGGAACAGAAGGTTACCCCCCAGGCTGATGACGGCCACGTTCTCGGTCGCGAGGAGAAGGTCGAGTACCGCGACGAGGCTGGCAACATCCTCAACGAGGAGCAAGTCAAGGCGCTCGAGGGCAAGGTCAGCTTTAAGACGCGGTACGAGACGAGGACGCGGGTGGTGGACGCGGCGGGTAACGAGATGGAGGGCGAGGGTGTTGCGCCTCCTCACCCTGACTACGAGGGCCAGAACCCCGAGACTGCGGAGAAGGGCGAAGACGAGGCCAGCGCGCAGCCGCCGGTGGTTTCGGCCAGCGAGGACGAAGCAAAGGAGGCGAGTGCCGAGGGCAAGGAGAAGAAGAGCGCACCCAAGCCTGCAAGTGAGGCGAAGGAGGCAACCAAGCAGTAACAAGCTCTAATGACACGTGGGGGAAGGGGGCGATAAGCTTTTTCTCTTGTTTTCCGGCGCATCGGGTCGCTCCGGCGCGCGTTTCGACGACGAACACGGTCTCCCGTCTTCTTTGGCCCTTGTGGGCATTTCTTGTGTTGTAAGATTAGTCTGGGTTGGGAGCGGCACGCAAGGCGTCTATGATTGGGTCTTCCTCGCCCAATGTTCAGTACACTCTCGTCTCAGACGAAAAAAAGAAAAATATCGAATACATGCAGGGTTGAGCAAGACATCAGCAGTCAAGTGTCAGGCCGGCTTCCCCGCGCAGCGAGTTGGCTTTTGCGCGGTGGAAGCCATGAAACATGGGGCTAGATTAGCCGTACCTTGTCATTTCTGCGTCGCCAACCATGGTCCTCGGGCTCCTATGGTGGCCTCTGCGGCCGAGAATCAAGTGTTGATGCGGCTGCCTCTTTGGGAAAGGTCTCCCCGCCGAGCGCTAGGCGGGACCTGGCATGTCGTTCAGGCCCACGGGGCCTGATTCGCTACCTCTGATTCGCATCTTGCCCTTGCCGCCGGCAATTTTTCGATTATCCCCGGGTTCGCAGCTACTAACCACCTCCACATCCGCCGGACCTCACCGACGCTGTAGAACCCCGATTGCTATCTCGCTATTGCTCCGTGCGCCACCCATATCATCTGCTATCATGCACGTATATAGGAGTCCCCCGATGTCGCCGCTCGTCGATTCTTCTTCTTCTTTCTTTCCGTAGCAGCAACAGCAGCAGCACATCGTTCGCTCACTTCCCTCCTGCCTCCTCCTCCCCCCAATCCGTCAATTGATTCGTTCCCGTCAATTCGTCCCAACCAACGACGACAACGGCAACCATGACCCGTCTCCGCACCGCCGTCGCCGCCGCCCTCCCGCTGCTGCCCGCCGCGGTCAGCGCGTGGGGCACGCTGGGCCACGAGACGGTGGCGTTCATCGCGCAGAACTTCGTGTCGGCGGACACGGCGGCGTGGGCGCAGGACATCCTCGACGTCTCGTCGACGTCGAGCTACCTGGCGTCCGTCGCGACGTGGGCCGACAGCTACCGGTACACGACCGAGGGCGCCTTCTCGGCCGAGTACCACTACATCGACGCGAACGACAGCCCGCCGGACAGCTGCGGGGTGGAGCTGGAGAGGGACTGCCCGGACAGCGGGTGCATCGTCAGCGCGATTGCGAATTATGTGAGTGGTGGTGTTCCTTTTTTTTTTCTGGCTGTTCTTGTTTGTATCTTGGCGGCTGGCTGGCGCGTTGGTTGTAAGGGCGGATTGGCATGGTTTTCGAGGGCGTGGTGGTGTTGATTGCGCGAAAGAGTCGGGAACGCAGTTGTGCAGCAGAAGTCTTCTTGACATTTCTACGGGCAGGGTATACACCTTTTTAAAAGAAGCCGACTAACACGACTCGTCTCCAGACCTCCCGCGTCCAGTCGTCCAGTGTCTCCACGACGGAGAAGCAGAAGGCGCTGAAGTGGATCATCCACTTCCTCGGCGACATCCATCAGCCGCTGCACGACGAGGCGCTCGAGGTCGGCGGCAACGGCATCGACGTGACTTACGACGGCGCGAGCACCAACCTGCACCATATTTGGTAAGTACAACCCCCCTTCCAACGAAAAACATCGCATCCAGGATATACTAAACGCAGAAATCGCAGGGACTCGAACATGGCCGAGCAGCTCATCGGCGGCTACGCCCTGTCCGACGCCAAGTCGTGGGCGACGACGCTGACGACGGCGATCAACTCGGGCGCGTACGCGAGCGAGGCGGCCGGCTGGCTCGACGGCATGGACGTCGACGACGCCGAGGCCAGTGCGCTCGTGTGGGCGCAGGACACGAACAAGTACGTGTGCTCGGTCGTGCTGCCCGACGGCGTGAGCGCGGTCGAGAGCGGCGACCTGAGCGGCACCTACTACGACGACTCGATCGATACGATCAAGCTGCAGGTTGCGAAGGGTGAGTGCCGCTTTTTCACTTCTTAGCGCTCTGTTCCTGAGGGAAGAAATACTGACGTGCGGGTGGATGTGTAGCTGGCTACCGCCTCGCGGCTTGGCTTGACTTGGTCGCCACGGGCGAAACCGGCCTCGCGAAGCTGAAGAGGGACGCGTCGGTTAAGCGTGAGGACTACGTCTTCCCGCCCGAGGGTTGGGCGCGTAGGGATAACAGCGCAGAGCGCCAGAAGCACAAGAGGCATGCCATTGGATGCTCTTGCTAAAATTTTTGAGAAAAGAGCTTGGCGTTGAATGGGAGTGTTGGCGCTGGTGCGTTGTTGGAAGGGCTGGGATTGTGATGAAAGAAAAGGCGCTGTGAATGATGATGACGATGAGAACAATGAGCAGATAACATGTGTGCTCCAAGTACAGAAAGTAGGAGCAATCGCCCAAGTTGCGAGTATCAGGTTGCAATGACCTTTTCCCTTTGCTTGTTGCTGGATGCCATTTAGGGTCTACTCTTCTCACATACCTACTCAACTAGTGCATACGGTATAGGCCACCGCTAAAAGTTTGGCTGGGCTACCACACCATTCCCTTCGCATCCCTTCCTGGAGATTTCAGTCCTACAGACATCCGATTCATATTCCACTGCGGGTATACTCGAGCAGGCCCGTTGCAGTCTATCAGTCTATCATTTGGCTGATTGGAGTCTTCGGGCGCTCCTCATCACCCAGCATTCCGGAAGGCCACTCGATCGTATCAAGTTTGGAGTCTCTCGCTCGAAGACAAGCTAAAGCGCGCGTTGCGCTGTCTGTCTCAAAGGAATTCGGGACAAGCCGGTTCGTCGAGTCCACTTTACGGAAGTGTCATGAGGGTTTTGGTAAAAAGGGTCGTGATCATGGCTAGTGGGTGGGCGACAGTAGTGGTGGGACGGCTATTTCCAGAACAGGTGTAAAACGTGGATCTCGTATTCTCCCCCGGTTGCCAGGCGCTCTTTGAAAAGCATTCGTTTGCTTTCGATCTTGACTCTTATCCCAGATATCCCTCTTCGATTCCCGCTCAGATTTCCAGTAGGCGTTGCAGTTTGTGGCGTTCAGAGAGCTCTGATTTGAGCCGCAATGCGTTGTTCAGGATATCCCTTCCTTCCTCCAGGGTCTGGCTGTACTGGAACGCCGTTACCGCGCTGGTCTCCGCTCGTCTGAGGGTCAAAGAAAAGGCCGTCAAGCTCTGTTTGAGCTCGTAGATTCCGATCTCGAAGTGATGGAGGTCTTCCGTAAGCTTTTCCGTTTGTCTGCGGAGAGACAAGCACCTTTCCTTGCTCTTCTTGGCTAGATCAATGCCTTCTTCCAAGCGTTGCAACAGCTGCCTTTGGGTATCTTGCGCAATTTTTGCTCTGTTTATTTTCGTTTGGAACCCGTCTCTTCGCCTGCCCCAATCTTCCCTCTCGCCCGCAGCGGTACTATATCTCAGTCAGTCAGAGAACCTAGCGAGAACAGGGGTACAACTTACACTGCGAGCGGTATGAATATGAAAGGGAGTATCACAGAGGCCTGAATCCGTTAGCTTTGAGTAAAGAAGGTGCCAATTGCTGGTTTACACACAATTGAAAAACCGATTGTGCGGCCATTCGCGGCCTCGACCTGCTCTCCGGCCTTCTTGTGAGCATCTTCATTCAAATCGATCTGCTTTTGCAGTGATTCGATTTGCTCTTCGGTCCGCGCTCTTCTCCTTTGGGTTTCTTTAATCTGTGCCGATATCCTCTCCTCTGTTTTCTCGACCTCTGTTGTTGAATCATGCAGCTGAGTGTGCTGAAACTCCTTGACTCTTTGGCTGCTTGAGGCCACCGCATCTTCGACCTTTGTCCATTCGTTCAAGCTCTTGGTGAACAGAGTATTTATGAAGACGGCTTGGTGTTGGATTGTATGAGTTATGTCCACACGGGCGTCTCTCAACGCATGCTGCGTGTCTTCGATTCCCTGGAAGGCATAGGAGATGGAGGAAAAGGCCGAAGCGGTTCCCTCGGTGATGCTGTTTCGGATGCTCGACTGAAGGTCCCTGGCCGAGGCCTCACATTTGGCGACCAGGGCTTGCAGCTCTTCGGTGACGCCCTCGGCAAGCGAGGGAAGAAAGACATCAATCTCCCTGGTGGTGTCAGTGAGGGGTTGCGAAAGTATATTCCAGAGTAGCACCTGTGCAGCACGTGACCAGAAAATCTTACAGGCATAATTCGCCATCTTGGTTGGAGATGAAGGCGTCGAGCTCAACAGAGGCATCTTGCCAGCTGCCGTCTCTTTTTCTCAAGCATGCTTTCAGGACGGAGCAATCTTCACTCTGCTCAATCACGGCGTCTTTGGCGGTCAAGGAAAAATCCCGGTCTCCTAGCTGAAAGGCGCCGTCCTCATTCCCCAAGAAGTCGTTGAGCCGGATGGAAGACTCCTGCCACTCGCCACCACACTTTCGGCATTTTGCGGATAGGAAAGAATCAGATGACAATGCTATCGTGTGAGACGACTTGGAAAAAGACATGTCGGCGGGAGAGTTGGGCCGGAACAAAGCGGGAAGGAGACATTCGAGATCGACAATGGGGAAGAGCAGGAAAAGGACTACCTACGGTAGCGAGACGGTGGCAAACACCCGGGCAGTGAGCTGTACATCAAGCGTTGACAAAACCCCTTTGTACACGTAGGTTATCATGTGGCATGATCGACGACTATTGAAACAGGGGCCCCACAGCCGCAGAGACTCACACAACCCCGAATTGAGCCATCGAAGCTCGGTCAGAGTGGCTCAGCCGCTGCGGCGACCATGCGATAAAGGCACAGCGCCTTTTCCAATCCCGATCCTCTGCGCGCCGCCATTGGGCGGGACTGGAATTTATTTCCAATCTCTCCGCAAACCGGAGCAAACGTGTTCACTTCGGCTCACCGCCTTTTTTGGGGGCGTGTGGCTTTGCTCCCTGTAAGCAGCCGTGGCGGCGGGCTGCATACTACGACGTCCTGGCGGTCATGGCGGAGTGAAGTCACAGACGCGACACCGCATGGACGCTTTCCAATCCCACCTCCTGGCAATTGTTTCGGAAATTCTGCAATGGCCGCATCATTGGTCGAGAGCCAAGCCGAGACGTCGACCCCCTCTCGTCGCCATCTTCTCTGCTGAACATATGACCCGCATGACCTGAAACCGTCACAATCTATTTGAAGAGCCTCTTCGGCCTTTGTATCTGATTGCTGCTTTCGTCCCCCGTCACGAGGTCGCACAGCCAGATCAGCAAACTTCCGAAACAGCACGCAAGACATCCTTCCCGCACCCGACGGATCTGAAGCACAATGCCCACGGACGTGGAGAAGTATGAGCAGCTGCGGAACCGGGAGGCCACCCGGACCGCCGCCCAGTTTTCGCAGGAGATATCCGACAGTTTGATCCGCAACCACCACTGGGGAACTTTACTCAGCGCCGCCCCTCTGGCCCTGAGCTTCGTGGGCGCGTGCCAGGTCGTCGCCTCGTCTCCTGCTGCATCAGGCCTCAAGCTGAGGAAACCGAACAATGGCTTTACCCATCTGCAGTGAGCCGAGCACCGCTTTGCGTCACCCTGCACGGATGCTAAATTCGGCCTCAGATACGAATCCTTGCAGGCCAACCTGGTCTACCTGGTCGACATTGGCCGCAAGACTTTTCTCGACACTGAAACCCGCATGGACAAATTAGTCATGCATTCGAGATACCTTTTCTCCGACACTGGGACCGTGAGACCCCCAGACCCCCCCTCTCAAATCCCTACGTCATACGAGTTGACGTGTTCCGCGACAGGTCAACAGGATCATCGACGCTCTGAATGATGAGCAAGGTGCCCAAAAGACGCTGCCTGCATGCATGGTCACTTTGAAAAGCACGGTTGGAGAGTGTGAGAGTCACCTGCAAGCCATTGAAGCCAGGTTCGAAACCTGGCTGGACGTGGCCCAGGAACTGAGCCAGGTCGCTACCGAATCCGAGCGTAAGCCGAAACACCTTTCCGTATCGAATACAGCTGACTTCTTAGACGACACAATCGATAAACGCCATGAAAATCAAGATCAGGTCCATTCGCAGAAGATCCGCCGGGAGTTTGCCAAGAATGAGATGCAAAGGAAAGACGAAGCCGTGAAGGAAGCCCAAAGAAGGATGATGCTCGCCGAAGACGCCTTCAAGCAGGCATCAAAAAAAATACCTTCCGGTATATTTACTCCAAACCACGACCATGGCTTGAAGACTGACCGCTGAACTCAGGCTGGGATGTCGTCGGTATGAGCGTGGTTGACGTGCTCAGCCAGAGTGTCTTCAGTATTGGAGGTGCTCTGGTCACGGCGCTCACACCCCACAAATATGTGGCACTGGGGCATTCTGTCTTTGATACATTGAAGTCGACTCTAATGAGAGACCACCACGATGATCATGATCATTCAGAGGGTGCCGAGCCAGGCGCTGGCAGACACGATGATCCAGCGTGCATGCAGTTGGACAATTTACTGACATACCTATCACTTCTCTCATCTGTCGTCAACAATGGGCTTCCCTCTGCATCCCAGCAAGATGGTGAAGTGCCTGCAAACAGCCCCGGCACCATCCGAACATTCTTGGAGATCATGGACTACGACCTTCCGGATAACGCCGCCCCTGGATCGTATTCGTACGACGCCAAGTATATTGTCCACGAGGCGCTTGAGGTACTGAACTAATTGAGAGGTATTCAAGCGAACATTGCACTAATACTTTTCAGATAATACACGACATCCAGGCCGCCGCAAAATCGCAACGAGAGATCTCCGGCTCAAGCACACCCATAGCCTGGGAGGCGTGGCAGAAAAAGGTTGCAGATCTGCAAGCCCGAGCCGCTTCGTTGAAAGCACGGAAAGATAACCTGGAGGGCATGGCAGCCGGTGCTGTGAGTTTTGGACTTTCCGTTGAACCGACTTCAACTGACGGCGAGGCAGACGCCTCCACGCCTCAAAACAAAATCGAAGAAGCGGTACGAAGCCAGCCAATCGATCGGTATGGACACAATCACTCTTCATGATCGAGGTAGAGGGTAGCTAATGCGTACGACAGTCCGAGCACAGCTTGAAAGAGCTTCCGCGGCGTTTGAATCGACCACGGCAAGCCTCGAGGTCCAAAGAGAAGCATACGATGCCAGCGTCACAAAACTCAACCAGAATTTGGAGAGGATCTCGGACATCCAGCTCGCCATTGGCAAGCTTCAAGCGGAGAACATAACGCTCGTAGGTCCCTGTACTCAATGTATGCAAGGCGTTGAGGCTGACTCGTTGCAGGAAGAGATTGTCCGCATCCTCCGCGCTTCGATCAGCGCACTTTCGGGGCTCAAAGAGCAGATCACATCCCTGCTCCGCTTCTTCCAGGGAATTTCCGCGATGGTGGAGTTTGCTGCCCGCGGGCCGTGTAGAGATCTACTGGAAACAATGGAGTCAGGTATTGACAGGGACGATACAGGTGCAATTGCCGGCATTACATACCGGGATTTCCAGAAACAGGTAAGCCTGACGGAAATAGAGCGCACAAACGATCGCATGTTGATTATTACAGGTCCTTCTCAACACTACTCTAATGATTCGGGGCTACTTCAGTGTTGTGTTCGAAGTGTCTCGCCTTTACAGCGAAATTTCGCGGGAGTACATCATCCCTGGTATCAACTTGATAGATTCGCTGGGCCTCTCCCAAAACCGGGACATCACCAACCAGCGAAACAAGGAGCTGGAGCACTACAAGAAAAGCGCTGTTCAAGCGATACGCGAACTTGCGGAGAAGGTATGCTCTTTGCCCGAATCCTCTACGTCCTCCTGCTGAATATCTTGGTGTCCGCAGAAGCAGCAGGCGCTGCTTTCCAGAATGGATCAACGCATCAGCTATCTGCAGGAATCCGTGCCCTCCCTGCCCAAGTGTCCGGAAAAGAAAGCAATCGAGAAGGTCGCAGAAGAAGAAGCGGCGAGAGCGAGATTCGAGGCTGAACAAGAAGGGGAGTTTGTCGATGTGGCAGCCCACATATCCGTATGTCGAACCCCCTAAAATTGGGTATTGGGTCTACTGACGAGGGATTTAGCAGACTGGGCATTACAACGAAGATCTTTGATGATCGTGAGGTTTATTAGAGCTATGAAGCATTGTGTGATAGCATTTACTCAGACGCTCAGTTCGGTTGAAATAGCAATGTTCACAATTTTGAGCCAAAGTAAAAACAGACACTCTCTGAAATACTGGTGAAGTACTGGTGAACTATTTTTAGAGTGGTAAGGTCGGATCCTATAATACCGACATGGGTCAGTTTGGCCCCCAGTTTGAAGCCCCCGCATTACTAATGTGCAAAGCAAGTTACTGCTTGCACATCTCCAAGGCTGTGCGGGATTCTTGAATAACGGTTGCTGCTCCCCGACAGAAAGTTGACAACCAAGCTGCGCACTCTTCGAGAAAATGGAAAGGCCATCATCAACCACACATCAGGAAACCTTGTCAGATGAACAGAGGGAACAACCCAACACACAGCCAGGCTATGACCACATGGCCCTCAAAGACCCAAAGAGAACTGACACAGTGACGTCTCGAATCCACGTTTTACGCTGTTGGTGGATGGAGGCCATCAGCTGCGTTTTGGCGCTCGCTGCTTTGACTGCTATCATAGTCACGATTAGCGTCTACAACGGTCACCCGCTTCCGGACTGGCCGCACCCGATATCCATCAACTCCATGATTTCTATATTCACGGCCATCTTCAAGGCCGCTTTGGTCATGCCAGTAGCTGAGGGTATTTATACCGATTCGATGACAGAGATGTCACATTTCTCACAGCCTGACAGGCATAAGCCAGCTCAAATGGTATTGGTTCGGTGGATATCGGCCGCTCATTGATATCGAACGCTTCGACGCCGCAAGTAGAGGCCCTTTCGGGTCGCTGTTTCTCCTCTTTGATCCCCGCAAACAGCATGTACCATCCTTTTCTCCCTCGCTGAAGCCATGCTGACAGGTGGCAGCTACCTCGCAAGTCTCGGATCTCTCATTATCGTAGCTGCTCTTGCAGTTGATGCGTTCTCGCAACAAGTCATCCAATTTTATGACTGCATGCACCCTGCCTCTGGAATCATGGCCAGCATACCCAGGATAAACACGTTTACAGTCTTCAATTTACACACCTATATTGAGTCATCGGATACGCTTGATGGGCCGATGCAGGTGGCCATAATGATGGGTCTCATGGACCCACCAGAGATCTCTTCCTCCAGCATGTCAGTGGACTGTCCAACCGGCAATTGCACCTTTCCTGCGAATAATGGCGCAACGTTTTCCACACTAGCGATGTGTCACTCTTGCATCGATATTTCAGACACCGTTTCCACATACCCCGGTGAATGGTCAACAGATACCAACTACACTCTGCCATCTGGAACCTGGGCCTCTAATCTCATAACCGCCTCTACGAGTGTTCTCAATCAATCAGACTACGACGCCGTTTTTGCCTTCGAGGCCTTGATGCTGAACTGTCCCCCCGGCCCCAACGGCTGCCAAATAGGATACGAGAACGCTTACATCTCCCCACAAACTCCCTTTGCAGCTCGCTGCTTTCTACGCCCCTGCCTACGGACGTACGGAGCCAACGTGACCAATTCCGTATACAGCGAAACGCTCGTATCTTCCACCAACCTCCGCCCTGAGGGGTACCTCATCACGGACCCGATCTTGCAAGACGGGGCCTGGCGCAGCTGCAACGCCAGCTCTTTCTCCAGCTCCACCCATCTGGTCATGGTGGAAAACGCGACCAAAACGATAGTTGACCCCGAAGGGACGGCCGAGGCCCTCGTGTTCTACCCAGACGCCTGCGTCTGGGCCTACGAGTCCCCGGACCGCCTGCTCGACTATCTCACCAAACTGTTCGACGGGAATTTGCTGCGGGGCACTTGGAACCGGAAGTCGGGGTTGATGAACTTCTTGGGTGACGTGTGGCTGCAGAATATGTACCGCAGCAGCGCCGCCGACCTGGGCTCCGTGAGCCAGGTCCTGGAGGGCATGACTACGTCCATGTCGGCGACCATGCGCACAAACGGCTTGGAGTCGCCCGGCAACGGCTACGCGATGGGCACGCCGCTGGTGTCGAAGACATGCGTGGGCGTGCGTTGGGGGTGGGTCGCGCTGCCGGCGGCGCTGCTGGTGCTGAGTGTGGGTTTCCTGGCGGCCATGATGGTGGTGATGTGGACGGGAAAAGCGGGGCGGGGCTACAATCGAATGGGGGCCTGGAAGTCGTCGGCACTCGTGCCGCTCTTCCATGGGTTGGACGGGGAGACGATTGAGAGGCATCGCCGTGATGCCGCTGCCGTCGTGGGCGGCGATGGCGCTGGTGATGATCATGGCCTTTCGTCGGCGGTCTCCCGGAGCGAGATGCAGGATGTTGCGCGGCGTATGCGGGTGCGGCTGGATCATGAGGGAAGTGGTTTGAAGTTTGTGGAGACGGTGCCGGCGGCCGAGCCCGAAGTCAAGCCAGTTGGAGAGCCGGTGCAGTATTTGAGTCCTAGCGAGGAACAGAGATACTCGCTGTTGGTGTCGGACGCTGGTCGGCCGGGAGGAAACCATCGTTCGCGGCCTCTATCCTGGATGTCACAGAGATCTGTGTCACCCATTAGCCATCAGGCAAGAGATGGCAGATCAGAAGATGAGTTTCCATAGATATTCATTTCATGGTTCGAACGGACATGGTCAACTCCCAATGTTGGGTGTTGCTGAGTAATGCGCCGATGCGATCCTGAGCATTGATATTGCGGGGTAGCGGGCATGTCGCCATTACCCCATTGCGGACGGCCATTCGCTGGCGTATTTGGTCCGTTGTGCAGAACATGACTTTGTCAAGAGAGCGGAATTGGGATGTAGCTCGTGCCAAGATTGGCGATGATGTCGTTTGTGGACCGTGCGCAGATATACACGTGACTTGACTGACTAAGCTTAATCCGCCGACCGGCGCGCTCCGGCCAAGATGTCGCGCCAGCCTCCTCGACTCCAACTGTCGCCAACCACCACCGTCACCACCACCACCACCATCTCGGCATCTCGACAATTCGGTCGCTCCGATTGACATCGCTCTTATCTCAGATATCGACACGTCACGGCACGCTTGAGGCTTCCTGCGCGCTGCTTGGCCCGACTGCGTAACAGCGCCTCGTCTTGTGTGGTAGCCCGCGCGAGCTATTCCGGACGCGTAGCAGCAACTTCGTGTCGTTCTCGATGCGCTCGCTGCTCCGTCTGCGTAGTAGTGTACCGTGAAGCTACCCGGCGCCAGCTGTTCCGGTCGTGTGCCAACGATTGCCTCGATCCACCTCAAGCCACGGGTGCGGACGTTATCATACACCGAGTCAGGGCTGCTCCAGTGCATCGCCGCGCGAAAAGCCCGGGCGGGCGGGTATCCCACATATGAGTGGGGGCTCGTTATTTTGAAGAGGGCCTATCTTCAACTACTGACTGAAATCTAGTTGCCGCCACCACCCCGACAAGTACGTGATGGAGTCTCGAGAGGACAATATCAACAAGTTGCTGGGTGTGGATTTGAAATGGGTCGTCGCCGACCGAGTGGTTGCTGCATGGGAGGATGAGACGCCGGATAATGTTCATTTTCTTGGTCGCTTGTCATCTCACAATAAAAAGGCTGAATTCTCTCTTTTGCTTGGACACTCTCCCGAGGACAGGAATGCTTGCGTATTGCTATTTCATCTATCCCTTCGTGTCCGCCCTGGAAGCGCCTCGAAGCCTACCGACTTGTTCCTTGTTCTACCGTCCGAAGCTCTCAGCTCCCCAACCCCACTTGAAATCACCACGGCCAGCACATCCGAATTCCCCAACTCGCATCTTGATGTTCTCAAGGCTACTGGTCTAAGCGATACTGTGAATGCCGTTCGACTTGCATTCAACCTCACCGGCCCGGCCTACGTGTTAATGCCAAGGATCAAACTGAAGCATGAGCTGCTCGGAACTCCGCGAGAGCTGCTTCTCAGCCTACGCTCTTTGTCCCAGGCCACGAATTTCGATGTCTATCTCAAGCGAAACACCTATTCGCAGGTCGCCCTCAGCAACTTCCGTGCAGCCTTGGTCGAAGGTTCTGTGCGCACGCCGCAGCTCCGTCCAAAGTTGATGTACCAAGGCCGAGGCGCGAAGCAGGATGCCTGGGAGCTTTTCGGCTTACATGCCAACGATGCAGAGCCTGGCAAGGAAAATCCTTTGGCGGCGAGACCTGGCGAAAGCGATCGAGAAGGAAGCGCTCCGCCTTTGTACAAGGAGGTTATAAAGGCTTCGCCCCCGCCATCAGAGAAGCCTGCCAAGGACCCCGTTGCACAAGATGCAGCGGAAAAGGCAACAGATGCACCACAGACGCCAGTTGCTCTTGGTCGGGGTAGCGTATCTGTCGTGGAGGAAACACCGCCCGCAACAGAACATCCCACACAACCACCGTCACGGAAACGAACATTCGCCGAGGCTGAGAGTCCCACTGCATCCGATAATGAGGCTGAAGCGGAGTTGAGGAAGAAAGGTCCGACGAGCCTGCCGCAGCTTCCCTTATTCGCTGACGGCTCGTCTCCAATCCCAGGATCGCCTCCGCTGATAGAGAGGTCGCACAGCTCGCCGCCAGCGTCCAGAAGATCGAGCCTCCCACCCTTTATTGCTTCTGCGCGATCGATCGGTCCGTCCCAGAATGATTTGAGCACTGAGGATCTACTCCGCGAGATTGCGACCTGGATGCAGGACGGATGGGCAGTCGACACGAACGTTCACCAGAAACTCCTTCTTCCACTTCTCGCATTGGGGTACCATGCGCATCAGCGCAACCTGCGTGACTTCGATCTCGCCAAAGGCCGTTGCACGTCCCTACTCTACATCCGCCTCGCTACTCCAAGCACTCAAGACGTAGTCCGTCTTCCGCGTTCGCCAGCCAGGGCGGTCATCGATGTGGAGGAGGACATGGCTCACTTGGTAGCCTGGGTAAACGGTTCCGTCTTTCGCGGTGCCGAGAGTGTGCTGCGAGAAGAAACGGCTCTGCTTGGAGCAGCAGCTGCTCGTGCCTGTGATGGCGGTCTTGCGGCAAGGGAGGAATACGTACGTCAGAAGGCCTTGTGGGTGGCCAATGTGTTCGTATGTTTTGGCACAATGAGGGATGTCGAAGCACTTACCGAAAGGAGTTTTGGGGTGCTCTAGGAGTACGGGAACGGTATACCATTCTTGCCCTTTTCAATCAATTATTTTGAGCTCAAGCCTTCTGCGTTGTCTGCGTTGTGATCGACACTGATGCATATTTCTATCAATGAAGCGCAGTCGTCCCAGTTTCGGTTTCAGTTGGCTGTCCGAACACGAAGCCTTGACTCCGGTCAAATGCCAAGCCTGAACCGAGATACGAGTCCTATTCGCATTTAGTACCAGACTAAAAGAAGCATATCTGGACTAGCTAAGAGTGTTGTCCTATTAGCTTAGTGCTCCTATTAGATCAGTGCCCAATGATCGACAGCCCAGGGTCTCTGCGGTGTGGAATCAGAGGACATTCCTCCAGCACACGTTCTCCCTTGCACCCTCCACCTACTGTCGCAATGACAGATACTCACACATCTCAGCCAAAATAGGCTTACGGCGTCTCCGCTGGTACGATGAAGCCTCGCATCATCAGAAAAGCTGGGGTGTGCCCGAAACATCACTAACACACCGTGCGGGAGCTTAAATCGTATGCCAAGCTCTCCTAAGGCCAAGTGCTCAGCCATGGGGCCCATGCTCCTTGCATTGGCTACACCTACATGATATAACGCAGTGCCCAAGGGTCCAGTTTCTCTCAGAACCGCCTTCGCCTTTTTTGAACGACATCCATTTTTTGCTCTCCTCTTTGCTTTTTACAAAAAGCGATGTATGAGTTTACGTTTGCGGATTCCGGCCAGGACCGAGATTACGAGTCGTAAGGATCCTCTCTAATCCAAACTGCCTTTCACCTCCTAATGACGTCTCCTCTGATTCAATAGTAGAATATCATCCCACCCACAAGATCACGAAACAACGCTGCTGCCGATTATCGAATCGCCCTTGAAGTACGCCCAAGGAGATGACCCCCGTTTCGGGTTGCGAGGGGAGTCGAACAACATCGAGCTCTTCTTCGACCTCTTCCTCATCGCCAACCTCACGACCTTCACTTCCACACACTCGATCACAGACACCAGTACGCTGGTAGCATACATCGGTCTCTTCGCGATAATATGGTTCACGTGGCTACAAATCACTCTTCACGATGTGAGATTTGCCATGGACTCCGGATACGAGCGAGTGTGCAAGGTGATCCAGTTCGTCATCTTCGTGGGCTTCGCCCTCGTAGGGTCATCATTCAATCCAGGCGGAAAAGAGCATAACAACACGGTAAGGCACGCAATTCCACTCCCTCACACCAGGGGCTAACGCCTCCCCAGAACTTCCGCATCCTGTGCATAATGCTCTTCATCAGCCGCCTGCTGCTGGGCATCCAATACTCCATCGCCCTCTTCTTCATTAACCGAAAAGTAAAAGGGCTCGGCTTCCCGCTCGGCCTCACCATCACCACCTTCATCCTCTGCGGTGGGGCGTACTACTCGATGGTGCCGGCCTTCTCCGAGTCGTCCGGCAACGGGCTGGGCATCTACTACGTGTGGTACATCATCATCGGCATCGAGGTGGCCGTCGTCATCGGCACGGCGTGCGTGTGGCGCAAGCTCAGCTTCAAGAAGACGCACCTGATGGAGCGCATGGGGCTGCTGACGCTCATCATCATCGGCGAGGGCGCCATCGGCGTCACCAAAACCGTCGCCAAGCTGATGAGCAAGTCCGGGCTGACCTTCGAGGGCTGCTTCCTCGTCGTCTGCATCGTGTTGATCCTGGTAACATTCCCCCCCTCCCCTCCCCTCCCCTCCCAAAACTAACACCCCCTCGAAAACAGACCTTCCTCTTCCTCCTCTACTTCGACACCGCCCCCACCCGCCACATCGGCTCCATCCGCCAGCTCGCCTGGGCCGCCCTGCACTTCCCGCTGCACCTCTCCCTCATCGGCGTCGTCGAGGGCTCGCAGCAGATCGCCCTGGCGCGGCACGTCTTCGCCTCGCTCGCGACCTTCCAGCGCGCCGCGTCGCGCGCCTGCCTCTCCCAACACCTCTCGGGCCGCGCCCTCGCCGCCGCCCTCGCCGCCGCCGTCGAGCCGCTCAAGCTCGACGCCAAGCCCGAGAGCCGCGACCAGGTGCCCGTCATCATGGCCGGGGTGGCCGCCGTCGGCAACGCGACGGGGGTGTGCGCGGTCGGCAACGCGACGAGCGACGGTACCATGCCCGAGTTGCTGCGCGCCGTCACGACGGACGTGCTGGGCGGCCTGTTCGAGAGCGTCGGCGTCGCGCCGCCCGCCGGCGTGGGCGCGTACGAGAGCGCGCGCTCCGCGTACTTTACGCTGTACGTCTACTACTGGGCGAGCGTGCTGATCGCCATGGTGTGCCTCGCCGCCGTCTTCTGGGTCGTCGCCACGTCGTCGTCCTCGTCGTCGCCGAAGGCGAGTGGTGGCGGCGGCGGGGGCGTGGTGGGGAAGTTGGATCTGTTCGAGAAGATGGCGTTGGGGTCGAGGGCGGTGGTCGTGGTCGTGGCCGCGGGGCTGGGCGCGGGCGCCGCGAACCGGCTGTTCATCTATAATTTCCTGAAGAGCTGGGCGGTGCTGCCTGTTGTGGCCGGGCTGTTGGGGGCGGTCGTCCTTAGTGATAGGCTGGGGAGGTGGCTTGTTCTGCGGAAGCGATAAGTGCTGAGCCGCCAAAAGATGAGGCTACACTTGGTGACAGATTTTGAGATCCTCCCTGGATAGATTCAATGATACTGTTGTTGTAAGAAGGAGGCCTGAGGGAGTGATATTGTTCGTTGACCTCGCTGGCCGTTGTATTGTCCACTCTTCTGAAATACCTACGCTCTTTGTTCCTGGCAAGTTGCTAGCAATTATAACTCATGAAAGTAGCCGGTGCGCTCCATGAACAGACCCAAAATCGAAGCTGCACCGAAAACGAATGAGCCCTCATCCCTTACTGTTTATCTCCGCAACAATCTCCCTCACCACGTCCACCACAAGTACACCCTCCAATCCGTCGGTACACTCCAAACCCTCCCAAGCCTCCAACCCCTCCATAACAACCTTGAATCTCGCATCCTTATTTCCCGACCGCACCGCCTCATCCAACTGCCTGATCAAATCCATGATCTTCCTATTCTTCCCACTCTCATCCATCTCATCATCGCTCACCACGATCCGATACTCCACCCTCACACTTGGAAATATGATGCTCATGTCGTTCACCCGTAACTCCCCGATGATATGTGCGATGTCGTAATTCCAGACGCGATGCCATGATTCCCTCACGACGACGACCCACTGCTCGCCTGCCCGCATGCTCGCCGACACTTTCTCAGTCCACCAATTACGCCGGGCAGATGGCAGCCAGATTCGCCCCATCATGTCAAAAAGCTGCTCGCGGCCGTTTAGTTCGGGAGAGATAAAGGAAGTGGTAGGATGCAGGAGCAATGAAGGGGGTAGTGCGGTGCAGGCGTCAATGGTAATTATATTTCCGGGTAAGTTGTAGCCGAGCTCTCTCGCGATGGCCCAGATGCGGAAGAAGCCCATATCAAAGAGTTTGAGCTGGATGGCGTTCTCGAGAGGCGCCCAGGAGAATTGCGCCGTGGATTTCAAGGCGATGGAGAAGATGTGCGAGCGAATGGCGGGCGGGAGGCCGACTAGGTTTAGTCGCTTGCGGGGTCTAGGAAAGCTGTTAGTAGCAGGTATGGCTTGCTAGGGGACGGTGGGGATTGATTACCTGTGTAGTTGGAGTGTGCTACCGAACTGGAAGTGTCTAGGCCACGGCCCGAGTTTGTCATAGTCGTAAACGTAGCTGCCAGGTAAGGTCTTGCGGACGACCGTCTCCAGTTTTATTCGTTCAAACTGACTCAATGGAGAACCGAAACGGAAAAATTTACCGATAGCCCAAGAGAGCGCCTGATAAACGTGAAAAATCTTGGGAAGGTGACGTCGGAGGCGGACGAGAACAGCGAAGATGCAAATGAAGTACAGCCAGACTATGTAGAGAGGGACAATAGCTCTCCAATAGCTCAATAGAAAATCTTTGTGCTCATAAAACCGAAGAATGACAAAAACGATGTTTTCTTGAAGCTGCTTCAGCTTGGGAATCAGCCAAACTCCCGTCTTGATGGCCAGTATCTTGGCTTCTTTCGTCACCAGGTTCGCAAGGCGCCAGAATGTTCCAACGATTCGTGGCAAGCTAGAGTGGAAGTGTGTACGCAGGGAGGCCTGGAGTTGCCTAAACGTTCCGACGATTCGTGGAAGGCTGGACTGGAAGTGTGTACGCAGGAAAGCCTGGAGTTGCCTAAACGTTCCAATGATTCGTGGAAGGTTGGCCTGGAAGTGTGTACGCAGGGAAGTCTGGAGTTGCCTAAACGTTCCAACGATTCGTGGAAGGCTGGAGTGGAAGTGTGTACGCAGGGAAGCCTGGAGATACCAGAGCTTGTCCGTAGCCAATATTATGTTATCTACCAAGCCAGTCCCCATCTTGCGTGCAAGAGCCAACGCCGCGGCGGAGAGTTGCGCCAACAAGATTTTAGCCTTGGGCGAGTAATTTTCCCACATCAACTTTGTCGTTGTGCGCGCCTGTCGGTAGTATTGTGCTGATGTTGCGACCATATAGTCGAAGCTCAGGTTCTCTTGTGCTGCATACCAGCTTTGGACGCGACTGAACCAAGAGACCAAAACCGGTTGCACGTTTCGATAGTATCGTGCCAGTGTTGCGGCCATGTAGTCAAAGCTCAGGTTCTCTTGTGCTGCATACCAGGCCCGGACGCGGTTGAACCAGGGAGCTAAAACCCTTTTCACATTTTGGTAGTGTCGTGCCGATGCTGCGGCCATGTAGTCGAAGCTCAGATTCTCTTGTGCTGCATACCAGGCCCGGGCGCGGCTGGGCAAGGAAACCAAAGCTTCTTGGACTTCTTCAAGGGCCACAATGAGTACGGCGATGGTGAGAGCGGCATAGTGGGTCAGGATGTCGCGAACCTATCATGGGTGATCAGCGGTGATGGATGGATGAATGTGCAAGGCGCCCGCCCGGGTGCAATGGAAGAAGATGTCAAACTCACCTCTGTCACAAAAGGCATGACAAAGACAGGAAAGGTGAGGATTCCCGGATGTGGGCGCCGAGATTGGGAGACTGGCGGACAAAGAAACGTCTGGTGCTGTGGATCAAAGGCGGTAAACTGAATGGCCTGCGCCAAGCCACAGGTGACAAGGTAGTATCGTCCTCTAGTGATGGCAAAAAAATGGGAACGGTGTGGTCAAAAAGCTGATGTTGAGACGCGTTGTCGCAAGCGTGGGTGGCAAGGCAAAGTGGGTGGTTGTCCTGTGTCCTGGCGCATTGGCGGTCCGTCTATGGAAGGCGCGACTCAACGGCTTCCATGACAGGCAGCGACAGAAGACCCCCCCCCCCCCCCCCCCCAAAAAAAAACAAAAAATTGGCCTCTCCGCTGTCAGAGACTTGTCAGAGCCATCAAACTCTGTGGCGTCGCACCTGGCCCAAACTCGGAGAATACGACACTCTGACTTCGCCGCCTTTGTTCTCCCAGAGCACCTTGTTTTCATACACTTTGCCCACCCGGTCTCCCTTCTACTACAATTTCTGCCCAATCCTGGCCCCACACATCTGCCCGACCGTCAACCGTCATGTTTTCTATCAAAAATATTCTATTCTCCGTCGCCATCACAGCATTCCTCTTGTTATTCACCAAATCCTTGAATGTCCACGCCGCTGAAGACTACCGGCTTCCAAGCCTACTGATGGGTCTTGCCATTGACTACACCGCTATCCTGTACAGCAAGATACGATCACTGGTGGCTGATCTGCTCCCTACGAGCAGCACCACGGCCATGAGTAGGCTACGGGGCTCAAACGAGATCTGGATCGACAGCATCTACTACTTTTACGTTGACGAAATCGAAGAGTTGGACCCTAAAAAGCAAACCCTGATCTGGATCTTCGCCAACACTGGCTTCGTTTTCGTCTCCGTATACGTCGCGCTGATGGCCGCCCGGGTCACATGGGGATGGATTGACAAGCCGGAAGTGAGAAGGCGGTTCCGAAGCCGAGTCCGTCCGATTTTGCGAGCCTGGAACGTCGCCACCCAGTGCTGCAGCTACTTTGTCGGATTCTTCACAGGAGCAACTAAGACTTTTCTGTGGAGAGCCTGGATACTTCTTCAAACCTTTTCCGTCTGGCTCTGGAATTCCCCTGTTGCCAATGTATTTCGACGACGCGCAGCTGAATTCTTCGCCGTTGCACTCTATCGTCCGGAGGTCGAGCTCTGTCTCTGGATACCGTCGCTCTCTCTACAAGTACTGGCATATCCGATGCGAGCAGCTCAGTGTTTCGGCGGATTGTTTTCGGGACTGGCCTCGTTTCTCACATCCATGTTGAACCGGATATGTCTTTACTGCAAAAGACGCCCCACTGTCCTTGTTGCCATAGTCCTTTACCGCTGCTTTGCGCGCTTTATCGACCCAGACCGTATTTCCCTTCTCTGGAAGCTTCCCGAGGCAATCCTTGCCTTGGTGGTCCTCGCGTTGTACCCGTTGGCGCTGTGTGGTCCGTACCGGCTCTTTGGAATATCCCCGCTGGAAATGCGAGTCCGCGAGCACTCCCTGGTGTTTGAGGACTTGATCCGGCGCTACGGCCTGCACATGGTCGTGCGCCTTCTCAACAGTATGGATCCCCGGGCGGAGCGCATCCTGATGACGGAGCTGTTGGATGTGGACAGGATACCGATGTGTCCGCCAGGATACCCCACACATGCATTCCTCGCCGAGTGGGAGGAGACGGTCGCATACAGGCTCGGGCTGGTGGCTGCCGGGAAGTACGATTCCGTTCACCCGATCATGACGCATGAGCCATGGACCAGAGAAGACGGCAAATTTCGTCTGAAGAAAAGGCCGGAGGAGGATCCCACTGTTGATGTTGATGATCATGACCCTGAGGACCTATATGGTCCCTCAACGGGCCCTCCAACTGGGAGAAGAGGAGGCGGAGAAGGATGTGATGTCGATAACAAGAGTGGGTCATAATGCTACAGAGGCAGCATCAAGGGAGTGCTGCGGCTGATCATTTTGGGTTTCTTAGCTTGTGGTATCTTTGAGCTGGGCTTCGGCTGTGGTATCCGGCTTGAGCAGGGGTTTTGGAAATGCGATGTAGAGGACAACGAGAAAGTAGCCAGCACTCAGATCAAGTCTCGAGTAGATAAGCAAACCTATCAATGTATAAATGAAAGCATAGATGCAAGGCGCGCTGAAGCACGTAATAATGAGCTTTGGTGTTTTGAAAAAATGCGGTGCTCTGCTTGCCACTGCAGGTAGCAAAACCAATGACGTGGATAACACGTACTGTTCCTAAATCGTTGGACCCTTGTGAGTGATAAAATTTTTACAATGACGTCGGGTTGTAGAAGCTCAGTGAATGCCAGATGGCCCATCGGACTTAGCAGCCGTTGAGTCAGAGAGCTGAAACAGAACAGACCCTGAGCGTGTACCATAGAACCGAGAAAGAGAATTTTAAACACAATTCATCCACCACGGTGATGCAAAATCTGTCCGCTGGTCTTTCAGGGGTCGGATGTACCGGTTGGGCACCGTTCACATCTCGGCGCCGAGTTAAGTCCAGGCAGTGAAGCCAGCAATCGACATGCAATTTGCTCGACAAACTGGAGGTAGCCTAATGTCCCGATTAGGAATTTTGCAAATGTCAAGGGCCGGGCCGCATATGTAGGGTTGCAGTCTTGATCGGCACATGTCTGGGGAGGATTTTCTGGGGTTCTCGGGGCGAAGCGACGTGGCGTCATTGCGCGCATGGACACCGGTGGCTTCTGAAGCGTGTTTGAGATCCGGGGGCTGAATCGTCCAAGTGGATCCGGTGACGTTCGCCGCATGATCTAGTACCGGGGAAAAGGCCGAGCGAGCGAGACCGTGGAACGACAACTCCATCTCCAGACCTCATACTTCTCCAGCTTTCCACCGTGTATGACTGTGAGCAGAAACTACGTACTGGCCCAGCAGAGTTTTTCCTTCTGGTTCCGCTCTCCTCCAGGTATAAGACGGCCGCCTTCGCCACCCCTTTCGACTCCACCACCAACCGTCTTCACCAGCACTTTCTACTCTCTCCAGAAAGTCCACCACCAACTACAACATACATTTTCTCCTCGCTCGACTTGACGTCAGCCTCCACCAACAAAACAACAACATGTCGACCACCATTTCGACCAAGAACTCCTGTGCCGGCCTCCTCGGCTCCAAATGGGCTACCAAGCCTTCGGAGAGCACTGCCCGCAAGACCACCTCCACAACAGGGCTGCTCAAATCCAGATGGGCCCCCAAGTCGACCACCACCACCACCACCACCACTGAGCCGAAGACTTCGTCGCCACAAGCACCAGAGGCCACTACCACCATCACCACTACTCCAGCCGAGCCGGAGCAGAAAACCAAGCCTGAAGACACCCGCGAGCCTCTGCTCGAACTGCTCCCCGCCACCACTGTCCAGCCCTACCAGAAGAAGAGCTGGGCAGACCTTGTCGACGATGACGACGACGAGATCGTCTTCAACCTGCCGGAGCTCAACAAGGAGAACTTCCCTCCACGACCCGACACCACCACTGAGGCCACCGTCACAGTCCCGATGGATGACAAGGAAAACCTTCCACCCACACCGAAGGATAACGGGGAGAACATCCAACCTCAACCGGAGGACGAAGAGCAAACCACCACCACCAAGCAGGCTCCGGCCAGCATGCTCTCGTCCCGCTGGTCCGATGCCAGCTACGAGATCCAAGGCGCACAAACACGGGCCGAATACCGCGCGACCCACGGGTCACCCACCAACAACGCGCGACGAAACAACAACAGGCGCCGCCGCGCCAACTGAAGAGAACTTCGACCGACTTCTCCACTTTTCCAACCACAGACCAGGTGTAAGCCGGACAGCGATACGTTCCGCGGTTAAGGGTGAATGGTCACATCGACAGGCAAATGGCCAGGTGTATCCGGTGCTCTTTTCCCCTTTTTTTTACCAACATTTTCAATACCCACTACTGGGGTATTCCGGGTTTTAGCGAGACCGGGGGATCGTGGGTGGGGCCCACTGGGAGTTTTGCTGTTCTCTTTGCGACTTGCCGATTTCGAATCGAGGGGAGGGAAGAGGGTATAGGGACCCTTTGACTACTTTCACCAAATGATACCCAATTGCGTTTGGCTCACACAACTTCTTGATCTTGCTTGAACCGTGATGATGATTGATGCTCAAACTGTCGATGGTTGACTGTTCTGCTCCTTCTCGTGATGCTGTTGGAGGGGACGCTGGGCGGTAGGTCCTCACGTGACTATGTCAGGCGCTTTGTAGGATATACAAGAGTGCTTCCCATCCTCCAGAACAGAAGTTGACTGGACTCCGTGGTGAGGTCATCGGATCGAGCTTCATAAACCTCCATTCGTACTGCAGGCTCTCTCACCCGACCAACGAGCGCGGTAAGTACGCAACGGCTGAGAAGTGCAAAGCAAAGACAGGATGCAGCAGCGCCATTCGTGATTGCACCGTGCTCTGACGTGTGAGTAGTTGGTATACGGGTGTTTCATTGTGGTGTTGTGGGAAAGGAGTTGCCCGGGTTCTGCGACATACAAGGAAGCGGCAAGTGTGTCGGCGTCTCTCCAATGTCGATGCACGTTGCGAACACCAGTCACATCGCCGACGCTCGGACATAGCATCCATCGCCTCGGAGTTGGCTGGGGCCGTGTGGCGCGAAGAGTGGGATGACGAGGAACAGACCGAGTGGAAGCGGCGGGCGCGGCTCGACTTTTTTTCCCGCACCCGCGACAGCCAACCACGGCCCGGCATTGTTGATTCCTGGTCCCGCCGCACCTGCACCCCCAACGGGAAAACCGGCCATTCGCAGCACTAGAGCCATCATGGACCGGCAGCTATGTGCCTGCGTCTTATCCGGCCCTGTTCCGCGACCCGGCCTTCTTCTCCTTCACTCTTTCAACCCCATTGCTACCCGGGACGCATCTCTTATCTATTCTTTATCTCGTAGATGACCTTCGGAAATGCACCACGCGCCTCGACGCCGCTCTCTGAGGGCAGAGATGTGACCATCGGAGGCCTTCTTCCCGCGTTCGGGAACACGCGTGAGGACCAGGAACCTCTTCCACAAGACAGCCACAACGGCCAAGCTTTTAGGACCCCGTCACTTCGAGCAAATCATACGCGAAGCTCACGCCCACTTCCACCTGGGATCATCACGCAGCCTGGAGTGGCCCAGCTACCTCTCCTCGACGAGGATGAGCAGGCAGAAAGAGCGAAAGACAAACCCGTAACATGGAGCTCGCTTCCGCGGAAAGACCAGCTCATCATCCTGACCCTGGCGAGGCTATCGGAGCCTCTGACCCAGACCTCGCTCCAGGCCTACATGTTCTACCAACTGAAGTCGTTCGACCCGTCACTGCCGGACTCGACCATTGCTTCCCAAGCCGGAATCCTACAAGGCGCTTTCACCGCCACGCAGTTTGTGACTGCAGTTCTCTGGGGCCGGATCGCTGATGCCGAGTGGGCTGGCAGGAAGAAGGTCATCCTCATCGGTCTCTTGGGCACCACCATCTCTGCTCTCGGCTTTGGCTTTTCGAAGAGCTTCGCCACGGCCGTCGTCTTCAGGTGCTTTGGAGGGGTGCTCAACGGGAACATTGGAGTCATGCGGACCATGATCGCCGAAATCATCAAGGAGAAAAGGTTCCAGTCGCGGGCCTTTCTCCTCCTACCCATGACATTCAACATTGGCGTCATCATTGGCCCCATTCTGGGCGGCCTCCTCGCTGACCCGGTAGGAAACTACCCGTACCTGTTCGGCCCAGGCTCGCTCTTCGGCGGCAAGGACGGCGTGGGTTGGATGACGAAATGGCCATACGCGCTACCAAACCTCGTCAGCGCCGTCTTCCTCTTCTGCTCCTCCATGGCCATCCTATTCGGGCTCGAAGAGACGCACGAAGCCCTCCAAGAAAAACCCGACTTCGGCATCCGCCTGCGGCGCTGGCTCTCGCGCAACGTGCTGCGTCGCCACCGCGGCGACTACCAACCCGTCCCCACCGACGACCGCCCACGCACCCCGGACCAACCCACCGACATCGAAATGGCCACGACGCCCCTCACCCCCAACAGCCTCAGCACCACCACACCGAAGCCGCCCCCGCCGCTCCGCAAACCCACCGCCCTCCCCTTCCGCCGCATCTGGACGCCCAACGTCCTCCTCACCTTCCTCGCCCACGGCATCCTCGCCCTGCACCTCGGCACCCTCAACAGCCTCTGGTTCACCTTCCTCTCCACCCCGCGCCCCGACCCTTCCACCCACCACCACCCCCAAACCCCACCCCTCCTCCGCTTCACCGGCGGCCTCGGCCTGCCCCCCTCGCGCATCGGCGCCGCCCTCGCCACCCTCGGCGCCATCGGCATCGCCCTCCAGCTGCTCGTCTACCCGACCCTCAGCGCGGCCCTCGGCACCGCGCGCTCCTTCCGCCTCTCCCTCCCGCTCTTCCCCGTCGCCTACGCGCTGATCCCGTACCTCGCGCTCATCCCCACTGCGCCCGCCGCCGGCGCCTTGGTCTGGCTCGGCATCGCGGCGGCGCTGCTGCTCGTCGTCGCGGGCCGCACGTTCGCGCTGCCCGCGGCGACGATCCTGGTCAACAACTGCTGCCCGCACCCGAGCGTGCTGGGGACGGTGCACGGCGTGGCGCAGTCGGTGAGCAGCGGCGCGCGGACGGTGGGGCCGGTCGTGGGCGGGTGGGTGTTTGGGAGGGGGTTGAGGATGGGGGTGGTCGGGTTGGCGTGGTGGGGGTTGGCGGGCGTGGCTGCGGGCGGGGCGGTCGCGGGGGCGTTTGTGAGGGAAGGGAGGGGGAAGGAGGTTGTGCTGCCGGGGGAGGAGGAGGAGGAGAAGGAGGAAGAGGAGGAGGGGGAGGGGGAGGGAAATGGTGAGGAAGGGAGAATGGGGGAGGCTAGGGCGGGAAGGATGAGTGGTTGATGATGGTTCGCTCACTTTAGCATTTGAACGGTTGTTGGAAAAGAGCGGATGAATTGGATATACAAAGGAACCACCAACATTATCCCACGTGTCACTCATAGCTTAGCGCATGATCCTCGAAGCCACTAAATAGTCAACCACTCTTGGATATTCCCACCTTCAGCATTCACCACCTACATCAACTCCCACCAACACCTTGCTCACACACATATCCCACTCCAACCAGATACCCCTCACACTTCGAACGCCCGAATTACTTTCCACAACACCCTAACACCTAACACCTCACACCTCACGCCTTACTCTCCTTCCCTCCCTCCTCATTCTTAAACTTCAAACTCACACTATTAACGCAATGCCGCTCATCCGTCGGCGTCGGGTACCCCTCGCCCTTGAACACGTGCCCCAGATGGCCCCCGCACTTGGCGCACACAATCTCGGTGCGCTCCATGCCGAAGGTGCTGTCCGTGTGGCGCACGACGGCGCCGGGCACGGTGTCGAAGAAGGCGGGCCAGCCGCAGCCCGACTTGAACTTCTGCTGCGCCGTGTACAGCGGCGCGTCGCAGCCGGCGCAGTTGTAGGTGCCCGTCGACGGGAGGTGCTTGTCGTACTCGCCGCTGTAGGGCGCCTCGGTGCCTTGGGTGCGGAGGACGCGGAATTGCTCTGACGTGTCTGTGTTAGTATAGGATTTTTTTCTTTCCCTGCGTAGTTTCGAGGCGATTGAGCGTATTTGTGAGAGAGGGTCCGAACGTACCAGGCGAAAGGACCGCCCGCCATTCCTCGTCGCTCTTTTGCACGGGGTAGCTCATGGTGTTCCTGCTGCTCGTCGAAAAAAGGCTTCCCAGGAATGGGATCGTGGGCATGGACTTGATCGAGTAGGAGATGCGCGGGTTGTTCGCGAGACCCTGTTGCTGGAAGATGGACGGAAAGCGGCGGGTGGTGGTGTTGCTGATGGTGTAAAAGGCGCGGACGACGGTCGGGAAGGATGGGAAACGCATGAGCTGGCGAGGTGGCGGGGATGCGAGGGGGATGAGGTCAGATTATATGTGCTGAGAGCAGTGTGTGATTTGGAATGGATTTGGAATGGAGAGAGGTCGACGACGAAAGCTCTCGGGGCGCAGTAAGAAAGTGGCGGCGCCCCGGCCTGTCAAAGATGTCATCATCCCGCTTGCAATCGATAAGCGGTATGGTCCGAGCTCCTACCCCGCGACGGCATTGCACGTGATAGGGCGTGGTCGTGCGTGGAGGAGGCTGTAGCCGTTGGTGAGCTGTCGCATCTCATCTTGTTGGAAGTCAGCGCATCAAGTGATTGCTGTGAGAAGGGCACAGAAGTTGTTGTTTCGAATATCAATTCTTTCATCTGTCCATCCACCACGTAATATTTATGCGTTCATGCGTTCGTGCTCAATTATAGCATTTCCGAAGCTCGTGCCGCTTTCATTGCTCTCATGTATATCCGTATCCTGGGTATCAATAGGATCCGCTCGCAATCCCACTGAGATGCCATATGCAACCGTATTTCCAATTCCCAAACGCCGTCGCCTGTCTTCTGGCGAGAGTACAAAGAAAGGTATTATGCAAAGTCGTAATATCGTAAAGTCCTAAGCCGCCGTGTTGAAGTTGAAGAAAAGAAACCGTCTTCCGGCTTTGCGCCATGGGGTACTGAGACTATGCGCCCTCGGACATCTCGCTTTCGCTCGGCGGGTTGCGCGCGAAACCCATGCGATTTTGTAGGAAATAGATGAGGTAGGCGACGAGGGCGATGACGATGAAGAGGATCAGGATGATCAGGAAGATGACGATGTTGCGCTTCATGGTTGCGGGTGTTGCGTGCTAATTCACCGGTGGTGGATGAGGCTGCTGTTTGAAGGCGCAGGTCGAATGGCAACGTTGACGCGTTGATCAAGAGATATGGCGAGGAACTGGTGGTGAAAGAAGTGTCGCAGTGTGCGGGTAGGCAGCAAAGGTGGTAGGAGCGGTGGTAAAGTGGAGTGGGTGAGGCGGCGTCGGGTGTGCTGGCAGTGCGTTGGCGGGGATTGTGCGTGATTGCAGCAGCGCTCAGGCGATCAGGAGAGTGCGTTTGGCTGAAGATTGGGAAATTAGCATTGATAGGCTCTCAGATCGGGTGGCAATGTGAGAAGCTCACGTTGTTTGCACTGCTGAAAGCTGCAGTGGATTGTTCGACTCCGCAGATCTGGAGGCCGACCGGGGAAGCAAACGGGATTGGCGTCAGGGTCGATCTGGAGCTGTCTGCTTGGCTGCACCACCTGGATTTGTGCGAGTGTGAAGGACGAGTGGATAGTGGGTTCTGGAATGCACACTCCGGCCACACGCAGCGGGAACCTACGTTTTGTAGAATCGATGTCTGCCACGTCCTTTTCCGCAATGTCGAGAGGCTGGAAGCGCGGGGAGGCTGGGGAGATGGCGGGTCGGATGCGCTAATTTGGGCCCGCGACCGCCAGATTCACGGCCCGACCGCCTAGTCCGCACCGCCTCACTGGCCAACTCCTCCGTTCCTGCGCCCGAGCCAGGTTTGTTGCACTCGACGCAAGATGAGATATGCCTGCATCTCCCCGATAACTTGCTGCGCCGACCTCTACGGGTTGGCAGGTGCCTTGCAGCTGGCCCGGCCGATCCAGGCACCCGCTGGGTTTCGCTGCATCTCCCACAGTGCGTTACGCAAGAGGCTGCTCTTCCATCATCCAGACTACTGATTCCACGTGCGCAGTGGGATTCACACTGTTGACTTCAACTAATCCGTACCTTAGTGAGTCGAGTGGCTATGTCTTGCGAAAAAATACCTACGAAGCGTCAAACTGTCTGCAGCTCACCATGTCCCATAGATTATGCGGTGGAGTTGCATTGTCTATACCGTGATATCCAATACCTGAACCACCTTACCCGATAGGGCATCTGACATCAGCCCCGTACCTCCGCCCGTTAACTCCGGAACCCTCCTTTTAATCGCCAAACTCCGCGAAACCGCGACAAGCAATCAACGAAATACCTGATCAGCTCACACTCTACGCCGACTAGACATCTGAACTTGATGGCGTCGCAATCCCAGCAGGCCAGTGAGGCCACAGAGAAAGTCATCAAGGTGCAGATTCTCCATTACAGAAACCCGGACATGAGCGAAGACGAATACTACGAGTATTGGAGCAAGCATCATGCCAAAATGGCCGCGCCGTGGCTCGCTAGGAACGGTGTTTTGAAGTATGCCATTGTAAGTATTGTGCGCCATGCTCAATGGACACCTTCAAGCTTTCGCAGTACGGCACATGAAAATTGCTTCTCTGACGGGAGACCCACAAAAATCAGTACCACACACCAAAGGAATACCGCGACAAGCTTGCTCCAATGGCACAGCAAGCCGGTTGGAAGATCCACGAACACGATGGCTCGGTCGAGCTGTGGGTCCGCAGCCTGGATGACCTTACCCGCGCTACCCAAGACCCGGACTACATTGCCAATATCCATCCCGACGAGCCCAAGTTCCTAGACAAGAGCAAGACCGAAATCATCATCGGTTGGGAGGAAGTGAGAGTCAAGGATGGAAAGGTTGTTTGACTTGATAGGTAATGTCTGGGTACATGGTCTTTCAGCAAAAGTGCTTGGCAACCACCCGAACCCGTAACTCTGACGATGTAGGTTGACTCTGATCCTTCCATACTGATGCGACTTTGCTTCTGACTTCGGTCTGGGATACCAAGGAAATCGGTACGGTGGAGACTTGCCTCGTCGGGATGGACCCCCCTGACTTGTTACCCACAGATACTCAGTTCGAATCCGGCCATCGGATTGCTGAAGGGCGTTGAAGTCTCTCTTTTTTATCTCCTTGTTTTTTGCCTCGTAGGCTTCAAGCAGGTCTGAAAGTGGCCACCAACCCTGTTGAAGTTTACCAAATCCTTTTTATCCGCAGTAGCTCAAAGCGAACAACATCAAGCTACACTCACCGTGACGTGTATAAGCAGCCTCACACCAACTCCCAACTCATGTCGTCCGTGAACAATGTAGTAAAATCAAACGCATCCATCTGCGGCCAATTGCTCCAATCCGCAAACAAATCCCCTTCCAGCAAATCGTCCAACCCCATCCCATCCCCAGCATCATTACCGCCATCCTCACCACCCTCTCCACCGCCACCCATCTCCCTCGCCGCCGACATCGCCTCCCCCTCCTCCTCCCCCTCCCCCTCCGCCTCCGCAATCGTCCCCTTCACCCCCCTCCTCCGCTGCCCCTCCACAACAAGCCCCCGCCGCCACCCGCTCACAATCCGATGCAAACTCCTCACCAGCCTCGCGCCCGCCGCACACAAACCGCCCCTCGCCACCGCCGCCGCCGCCGCCTCCCCGCCCTCCTCCCCCGCTCCCGCTCCCGCCCCCGCTCCCACCCCCACCTCCATCCCCTCCAACCTCCTCGCGCACTCCAGCAACAGGACCAACTGCGTGTCGACCCTCTCGTGCAGCCCGCCCCACCCCTTCAGCCGCGCCGCGTTGTTCTCGACGACGTCCTTGCAGCGGCGCAGCGCCTCGGCCGCGACGCCGCGCGGCGGCGCCGCGAAGGGCACGCCGTCCAGCCGCGCGTCCGCCGGGCCGGCGGACGCGGCGGCGATGAAGTCGGCGAGGGCGCGCTCGAGGTCGTGCATGCGGCGCGCGCCGAAGCGCTCGAGGAAGGGGCGGATGGGCGGGCGGCCGTCGTCGTCGTCGTCGTCGTCGTCGTCGTCGTCGTCGTGCGGGGCGGGGGAGTGGAGGTCCTTGAGGCGGGTGATGATGTGTTCGCCGATGCGGATGGCTTCGGCGGGGTCGAGGTTCTGTTGTTTTTCTTGCTGTTGCCGTTGTTGTTGGTGTTGCTGTTGGTGTTGGGACGACGACGACGACGCGGCCATGATGGCGTAGAACATGCAGATGCCGACGAGGTCGGTGTGGCGGGCGTGGATGGCGGCGGTGCAGAGCTGGGAGATGGCGAAGATGCGTTGGTCCGCCGAGGCGTTGTTGTCGTCGGAGGGGAAGAGTGTCTGGAGGGCGGTGGAGACCTCTTCTCGTTCTTGGGCGCAGCGGGCTTCCGAGTCGAGGATGATGTCGGCGAGTTTGTCGAGGCGTTTCCAGTTCTTGGTGCAGGCGCTGACGCCGTGCATCAGTTGCACGGAGGAGGCGAGGCGGTGGTAGAGGAAGTAGGCCTTGCTCGGCATGTATCCGCGGTCGAGGGCGAGTTTGAGCGTTTCCAGGGCGAAGTCGACGGAGGTGCTTGGTCGGAATGATTGTGGAGGGGAGCGGATCGAGGCCTCCTGCTCGGCTTCCAGGATCGTGATATTGCACCACTGGAGCGTGTTCATCAGCGTTTGCTCGAGGTTGGTGGCGTTCCGCGTGTCTACAAGATCCCTCAAAGTCGAGGCCGCGGTATCCATGTTCAACTGCACGGCGATGCGCTTCGCCAATGCGATGTACAGGTTTCCCTTGATTGCAAGAGCGGCAGTATTCCGAGACGAAACCAATGCCAGCGGGTGATATGCCGCAATCAGCTCTAGAGCGACAACGGCATGTGGATCTTTGGGGACTTCGAAGAGAACTTCCTGGCCGTAATGAAATATGGCATTTTTCAACGCGGGTTGGAAGTGTCTGTATGATGCTAAGCGCTGCGCGGGAACGTCCAACGCTGCTGAGCAAAGAACAGCAAATAGGAGCAGGCTTGACTTGGTGTCATAACGGTCTCCAGATGCACACTGGCTTCGGAGAAGTGGCATGTTGGGGATATAAGGATAATAGAGCCTGTGCCAAACGAGACTGGCATGGTCAGCATATCCTTGTGTAGTATTGGTAGGTAGCGCGTGAACTCACTGTCGGTCAAGTATATCGGAAAGATTCGGACTGACAAGCTCCAAGATTGACTTTCGCATCGGCTTTGGTGAAAAGCCGGGGAGAGTGTTGGCAAATCCCTTGTCCCGCGAGAGCAAGGAGGCGAGTTGTAAATACTGGTTTGACAAAGCGTCGATCATTTCAGAATTGCTCGGTTTTTGTCTTTGGCAGCCTGGGACATGACCATGCGGCGGAGTGGACAGGAGAAAGTCCTCCACATCCGCTGAGGAAGTTTCGGCTGTAACTTGTTGAGGGGCGGCCGGTTGAGAGAAGTCGTCAAAACCATCGGCAGTGAGAACGATATCTACTCTGGAACGCTTATATGCAGGACGTCCGAGAGTAGTATGGTCCACGACACAGTCAAGTTCCTTTTGCCGACAGCGCTCGCATTTTTTGCCAGCTGGCTGCGGCGTACCGGAAGGCTGAACTGTGGCCTCATCTGGAAGATTGCACTTGATCTTCCTCGATCTGCAGTGCAAGCAAATCAGCTTCGCATAGCTCCCCCTGGCTCTCTTAGATGCGTGCTCGGGCATTTCGTGAAGGCGCGCAATTTTTGGCGGGTGGTTGGGTCGTTGCGCGTTCTTGTAGAGAGCGTGCGCAACGTCGTTCCGAGCGTGGCGTTGCGGCGGAGCAACAACACCTTTCGCTTTTAGGCAACCCCAGCATCCTTCAGCTGTGAATCGGAGATCTCTATGCCGATCTCTTGGCTTTGTAACCCAGTCATTCCTTTACACCTGCAGACGACGAATGTGCAGTCTTGACTCGTGTTCCAAGAGCTTTAGGCTTTTGTTGCTGGATGAATTTATGTATCTTTAGAAAATGGAGCTTACTTGGTGCTGTGAATCATCTGTCTGCCTATAGAAATGTTTAGAAAGGCAACGAAAGAGGCAAATCACTGTAGTTTGTTACACTACAAACATGTTCTCCAACGTACTTCTCTTATTAACGTTCGCGCTAGTAATTCTCGGTGTCCCTTTCCCCGGGCCCCATCAAGAATCCGGTGCACGCTTACCTACTGGCCGGTATGTTCTCCATTGGGTCACTGCTACTTTGCAGGTAGCTAACTCAGCCCTTTCACAGATACAAGGGAGTTCATGATCCAAATCCTTCTATCACTATTTACTCCGGGATTTCTTAGGCATATGCTCAAAAGTTCCAGGCTCCACAGCCAGTAGATACCAAGCCAGGTATATCACTGGAGGCCGACGTAGCTGCATCCGCCCATGGACCGGCATGCGTCAACTTCAAGCCTCCACCACCCTATGGTAGCAGCTTCGAAATTCTGCTTGATGACGAGCCGCGGGCGGTCTGTGGTTCACGAAGATAAAGAAGCACTGGCGTTGAAAAAAGGGCAAAAAAGCAACACGCACCCAGCCGCAGTCCAATGATGCGAGCTAGACCTCGGAATCAGCGCAGGAACCGTAGTATGACACCAACCTAGGATCGAACTCGCGAACTGCTACCAAGCGCTCACCTAATCGGGAAGACACCCTACGGATCACAGACCTGCGGGTTTTACGCTCTAAGGTCCCGGTGGCAATGTATTGTGCCGGAGCATGCCCATTGCGCTAACCGTCCAATTTGATGCAAGGGGTTTTGCTTCCGCGGTACATGTATTGGAAGGCTGGCTCTGCGAATGTTTCCTCGTTGAGCAACGGGCGCTGGAGAAGCGGCGGCGGCGTGGTGAGGTGGCAGAGACCAACTCATCCAGATCTTTTCCGGAGCATGTCGTTGTCTATCTAAACGTCGCGTGCCTCGCTATCACTCCCGCTTCAACCTTGGTCAAACCTCCGCAGCATGGGAAGGCAGCGGATCCGGCATCATCCGTGAGAACGTCTTCCACACCATCCGCGCCGCCGCCTTCGCTATGATCCCCACGTCTTCTTGGCCTGCCGTGACGAAGGCATTAATCCCGCCACCGGCTTCAACACCAGCAGCGACGAGATCACCGCCATTGCGGTGCAGAGTACGGCCAGATCCCGCAGCACTTCCTAAACACTTACACCTTCCGGCTAGCCCATACCAACACCGCCCACCGCTTCACCCTCGCCGCCGAGCACCCCCTACGATGGACGAAACACAACCTACGGCCAACCGACTTAATACAAGCGGATGTCCCCCATCATGACCGATTCGCAATACATCGAAGCGTGGACCGAGTACCTTGAAGTCTTTTCCTCGTCCTCGTCCCCACCGGCTCATCAACGCGCGGTCACGGTCGTTGTACTTCAATGTTACCTTCGTATTCCATCTAAACTGACTGCCGTCTCCTGAGTAAAGTATATCCAGCAGGCCATCTGCTGCACTCTATGACATGATGGACCCCACCCTGCCGAAACACGAAAATTAGCCAAACCGGGGTATCATCCCACCACTCGCCCTGAAGACATCGCTGATGCAAACAACCAGAAAGAAAAGCAAGAGTGAACCTCCACGTCTGTATCCAAGCTCCGACAACCTCAGGTCATCTCCAACAGGTGGAGGGGACCAGCAAACACGGAATAAAACCTCGAAAGAAAATGGAAAGAATAAGCACAGCCACCAACCCCATCGCTCCTCCAACCTTACACTCAATCTCGATCCAACCAAGGTCTGGGAAAGCCTGATCCTTCGGCCTCGCACAAGGAGCGAGAGCCCCCGTCACTTCCATCACATCATCCTCTCATCCCTCGTACTTACCTTCTCCTCTTGTGAGGCCTGTCCGCATCCTCCGCATACCACGCCCTCCTCGACGGCGGCGGTAACGGCGGCGGCGGCATCTGCTCTCGCTGGCTGTCCGCCGTTTCCATCTGGGCCGAGATCTGCGCGAACTCTGGCTGATCTCCATGCTGAGCGCCATCGCCGCTCCGAGGCTGAAGAAAAGGAGCGTTCGCACCCACGCCAGCCGTCTCCATCTGCGCGTCGGCCGAGTGCGCGCGACCACGACCACGACCACGACCGTGAGGGCGACCGCGAGGGCGACCGCGACCGCGACCATGACCAGCAGCAGCAGCAGCAGCACCGGCACCATCAGCAACACCAGCGCCGTCGGAAGAGAACAACTTGGGGAGCAGCCTGCGCGTAGAGAGGCCCCGCAGCTGCGAATGGAGAGAAGGCTGTCGCTTATGGGGGGGAGGAGGAGGGGGAGGAGGAGGAGGAGGAAGAGGAGGATAAGGGGACTGGTAGGCCGGAATTGCGAGCGACGCACGGCCGTCTGCGGTGTTGGTGAGCCAGGGTTCGTAGTCTGGTTGGTGGAGGGAGGAAGATGGATCTGGCATGGGGCTGTCGACGCTGCCGCTACTGCTGTCTCTGTGTCCTGACGGCCTCGAAGGACGGGTGTGGTAGGAGATGGACGTGGCTGTATCGGTGTGGGAGCCTTGAAGGGAAGGGAAGGTGGTCACGGCGGGCGTGACTTGATGCTGATGTGGAATCTCAGGCCCGGTAACGGCAGCGTTGGAAGTGGTATTGTCCGCGCTCTCCCGATGGCGCCGACCATCGCTCCGCCCGTCAAGCCGGCGGCGTTTGGGTTGAAACATCGAGTTCTGGAAGCTGTCAACACCATAAATGCTATGTCTGGGCTGGGGCAAGGGGTTCTCGACATTGTCAGCCCCACGACGGCGGCGTTTGGGTTCTGGCAGGGAGTCCTCGGCGTTGTCAGCCTCGTGGTAGCGGCGTTTCGGTTGTGGCGAGGAGTTCTCGATGTTGTCAGCACCACGACCGCGGCGCGTTCTTGCGGTTGGGCCGCCGGCATCTGCCATCGCGATTTCGTTGTTATCTGGCAGCTCGTTGGAGTTTTTGGCAAGATGTTCGGACAGCCGGCCGATAGCGCGTTTTGTCTGGTGACCATTATCGCGAGTGGAAGAAGGTAGCGGACCATCCTTGGTCGACCGGACAGAACTGAAATGTGTGGAACTTGAAGGTGCGTGGGCAGTCTTGTTCTTCTTCCTCAAACGAGCAAGGACCGTTGGACTCATGGGAGTATCTTCAACCGGACGTCCAAGAACCTTGTACGTCACACGGCTTTCGGGGCACGGGCTGCTGGGCTCGGGTGGAGGAGCACGGCTCTTGAACTCATATTCCACGCTGGACTTCCTCTTGGATTTCCTACTGGGATTGTATTCCTTCCATCGCCACTCGCGCGGGAGCTCGCTTTGTGGTTTGGGGCCGAAGTCGTTTCTCAATACGGGGGTGGACCGATCACGCAGACCGAGTCTGTCTGAAAAAGGCTTAGTATGCTCCTCCTCTCTGTTGTAGAAGTCCTTCCGAAGTGGAATAGTATCCAGAAACTTGTTGAACTCAAGCGTCTGCTGGCCAGTGCCATCGTCCTCTGCTTCGTCCTCGACCTTTACCCCAGGCCGTTTTTTGGGGACACGAGATGATCGCGGCGTGGCTGGGTCCGACAGACGTTGAGGTTTTTGGATTCTGTGGATGGGGACAGGAAGTGAATCCCTTGGCCTGAGACGACTAATGAGGTCGTTGCTGTTGGCTAGAAAATTGTCAGTCGCTGGGTGCTCTGCTTCCACGTCGTCGACCTCACCGTCGGCTTGGGGTGCAGCTTTGGCCTCCTCCTCAGAAGGTGCTTCAGCTTCCTCTTCCTCTTCTTCTTCTTCATCCTCTTCAACAACATCTTCGAGCCGCTTTTCGTCTTGTTTGGGCATGTTGTGTCGATCGGTAGATTCGTCATTGAACGCGGATTTGGTCAAGGCGGAACCTAGGTTAGCTCCTTCCTGTGAAGCAGTGTCGACCCCCATGAAAGTCGTACTGTCCTTTTTCAGGTTGGTGGCCATCCCACCTCCGGTCGGAGCGCGATCTCCGTGGTAGACTTTCGAAAAAGTCTCACGGGTGCCAGGGAAAGTCTCTTGTTCGATCTTACGCGCAGTTGTAACAATGTCCAAGTTATTGCCACCAGAGGAAGGCCGTGCGTCAAGACGCTCCAAAGCGACCGAAAGGATAGGCGTTGTTCTCATTATCTGCGGGCCAGGTGTTGCATCCGGATCTGCTGCTGGAGTGCCATGAGGTGCACGATCTCCCATAAGCTTTGCGTACTTCGACGGGCGGGCTTCTTCGTCAGAATCGCCAGAGTCATCAGAATCGTGAAGGAAAATGACAGGAATACCATGCGTTGGAGAACGAGCAGAAACGGCTGGCGGGGGCCGGGCAGGCCCAGCGCTGTAATGGCTTGAAACTGGCGTGCGTAAGGCCGTTGCTGAATTATCCTGCTGAGACCGGCATTCTTCCAGGCTCGGGAAGCTGGAAGGTCGACGGGAGAGTTCATTTGCAAACCTTGAGAAGGCCGTGGGAGTTCCGGTCTGGAGCGTTCCAGAAGATCTCGCGGATTCAACCTCACTCATCTCTTCATCCGAAGGCGTCATTTCAGCATGATCGTTCTTCGCCTCGGTTGCGGTGAGAGCTTTGGGTCCAGGAGGTCTTCCAGTCGGGCGGCGGTTAGGTCTTTGAATGAGGGCAGCGTTGGCAGCAGAATCGGGTGGCGGAGTGCGCAGAGCGGACAAGCCAGGCGTGCGTCTCGGAGATGGCGTGGCTAGAGCGCGATTCGCGGTGAGAGGGGACGATTCTTCAAGCAGCAACGGAGAGCTTGCAGTGATGCCCAATTGAACAGTGCTATTCCTGTCCGGGAGGTAGCCAGATGCAGACTCTGCTGGACCTTCGTCAGCAATTATATCAAGGACATCTCCACGGACGGCGGAAGCGGCAAAAACATACCAGGGTTGCCTAGCTCGTTGTAACTTGCAACATGCGTGCGCGTTCTCACGCTCCGGCGGGGAGTCGATGCAGGCGTGCGTGGGCTGGATGCAACCGCACGCTCCACGGCCCTGTTTTGTGTGCGGCGTATGGGCGAATTGCCGAGCACAATTGGCGAAGTGGCAGTACCTCTAATGGGAGGTGCGCCGGGGCGTTGAACAGTAGCCGAAGATAGAGGGCGAGAGGGGAGCCTCGGGAGTCTGCGGCGAGTAGAGCCGCGATGACGAATGGGCGCCGTAGGGTTGCGCGCGGGCGTGTTCTGCTGTGTCAACATCGAGGCGCGTACGGGTGCCGACATCACTGGTCCCATGTTGTTGACACCCTGCGCTGTAGGAGGCGATACATAGCTCTCTCTGTCCAAGGTATCGAAGATGTCCCGGCGACCGTGAAGACCTTTAACACCGTTCCGTTCCAGCCCTATAAAGCAGGGGGTGCAGAACTGTTCGCCGCATTCCGTGCACTTGCTGAGGGAAGAGCGGTTGCGCCGGTCGCATGCACTGCACTTGGCTGTATGAACTTCGACCCGTTGAAACGGGCCGGTGCACCCGTCCATGGTGAAGGGCGTGGATTCGAGAAGCGGACAAGGTTCGACAAACAGAACAAGTGGGGATATCAAATACCGAGTCTGGAATGACGTTCAGATCAGTCGGTGCAGAGGGTGCTTCGGCGGAAAGAAGAGGGAGAGTAGAAGAGGCGAAGCGAACAGCCAGATTTATGGTGGCAGTTCTCGGTGGTCAACAGATGCGCTCCAGATGACCTGACAACCGCGCCGGGGAAACAAAGGGTCATTCGGCGGTGTTGGCACCTCTTGACCAACCGGATCCCAGCTCTTCCCGAAATCGCCATCAAGCAACTGTGACGTGCGCATTGTTCAACCTTCTTTCAATCACGATGGGCGAAGGTCAGAGCTTCTGCCACCCGATTCGGAGGCCTTCCATCCACATGGGCTTTTGCTCGGCTTGGATTCTTCTTTGGGCTTCTGTTGCCGTAGTCACTTGAGCTCAAGAGAACCACTTGCCTTCCGAGAAGCACTGGCCGCGATCAAGTGCCCACTGTACAAAATGTAGGCCTGTTGGTACACAGCATGTGTTTTGATGAGAAGTGTCAATAGCGCAGGCGCATTGCAGAGAAGAGAAGGGAGAAGAAGACATTCTTCGCGATGTAGAGCAAAGATAGTAGCCGGAAGCATAAGGAATCATCGAGATGGAAAACACAAGACCGACGACTGCCGGGTCTCACCTGTAATGTGCATGCATCGTATCTTGGGCGATGACGTGGCACTACGGGTGTTGCAAGCTGACATGGTGTTTCTCGGCCTGTCAAAGGGAAGTTATGAGGAATGAAGCACGATAGCGCTGGATTTTTCTCAAATTGGAGGTAGCTTCACCGAACGGCGAAGTGAGTGGCGTGTGGTGCCGGTGAAAAGGACGTTGCCTATATCTTGACGCCAAGAAAGGCTCGCTGTGGGATTTATTTTTCTTTTTGTTGGGATGTACTGAAGGCCCAGGCTCTTGAGTGAGCAATCAGTGATGCAAGAATCGGAACCTAGGAAGTAAAAATGAAAAGAGCAGTTACGTCGGGAGGGAAGGGGCAACAGAAGTCGTTGCCGCCATTTGTGTATTTCCACTTTTGAAACGTCAGTCAACCACGCCGGACCGCAAAGAGTAAAACGGAGCATTGGCGATGATGCCTATCAAAGCGGACCTGCGTGAGTGAGCCTCGCGCTGTATGCCGTTTTTGGATGTTGTCGCTGAGTCAGCGATTTTCACCGGATTCTGACAGGCGCACCGCTATTTGGCGAAATCAGGCTCCGATGACAGCCTCTAATGCTGCGCCCCAAGAGGTCGTCACCATGGACCGCACGGCGCGCTGGGGACGAAGTAGGAAGAACAGGTGGCGCAAAAGGCTTCGCAGGATTCGTCCATTCGGGAGCGGCGCAATTGAACCAGCCGACTCTCGCCCCTCGCACTGTCCACTTCTCTTCGGGAGCGACCTTGCCGCCCGTCAACTCGATCCAACCGCATGCTGGATCGACCCGGCGTCCAAACACCAGCCAAACAGCTCTCTGACGTCGTCCGTGCACCACTGCCTCCTGTGGCAAGCTTTGCGAGACTGACGCTTGTGACGCTGCGCCAGGCCCCAGCCTTAGGTACCTCGACAAGAAGCGGCCACATTTTCGCCCGCATCTTCCTGAAACCCCATATATAGCCGTGTGGCCCTGTCTTAACCAACGGACCTTCCCCTCCGCGCAAAAACACCTTTATCTGCCGTGCGGACTCCTTGACTCTTCTGTTGCTCTTTCTCGCCACCGTTCCAAAATGGCGCCAACCTCGGCACTGGCGCTAGCCTCTGTCGCCGAGAGCGTGGTACTGGCCCGCTACGCTCCAGCCTACAGCATCACCACCTCTTCCTCTCTTAGGATCCTGGCCTTGTTCTGCATACAGTTGCTGCTGTGGTTCTCATGGTCTGCTTTCGTCTATCCGCATTTCTTCAGCCCTCTGAGGCATCTCCCCCAACCGAAGGGCGGCCACTGGTTGATGGGACATTTCAACAAGATTCGGAAAGAGAACACCGGGGAACCTGCCCGGGAGTGGTCGCAATCCGTCCCCAATGAAGGACTTATCTATTATCGCTTCGCCTTCAACGCCGAGCGAGTGCTCGTGACATCACCCAAGGGCCTTGCCGAGGTTCTCGTCCACAAGAACTACGAATTCGTCAAACCCTCAACCATTCGTGACGGTATCGGGAGAATTCTCGGCATTGGCATTCTCCTCGCCGAAGGTGATGAGCACAGGAGACAAAGAAGATTACTCATGCCTGCCTTCCATTTCCGCCACGTCAAGGACCTGTACCCTGTTTTCTGGTCCAAGGCCCAAGAAGCCGCACAAGCAATGCTTGCTGCAGTCCAGCAACCTACGCCTTCGGGAGAGAAGCCGTCTTCTGTGGTGGAGATAGCCAACTGGGCTTCAAGAGCAACCTTGGACATTATCGGCATTGCGGGTATGGGCAAAGACTTTGGAGCCGTTGCGGATCCCAACAGCGAGCTCAATGCTACGTACAGGAGGATTTTCTCCCCTAATGCTGTCGCGCGCTTCCTGCAACTTCTCGGCCTCATCATTCCATTCTCTGTCCTTCGAAGACTTCCCATCAAGAGGAATTTGGAGGTTGATGAAGCAGCACAGACAATCAAGAGGATATCTCGGGAGATCATCCAAAGTAAGCGGCAGCATTTGGAAAAGAATGGGCGGACCGAAGTCGACATTGTCTCTGTGGCCCTCGAGTCCGGCGGTTTCAGCGATGAAGATCTCGTCAACCAGATGATGACTTTCCTCGCCGCTGGCCACGAAACCACGGCAACGTCAATGACCTGGGCAGCCTACCTCCTCGCAAAGCATCCGGATGCACAGAAGCGCCTCCGCGAGGAAATCCGCGCGAACCTGCCTTCTCCCGAGTCTGGAACGCAGATCACGGCTGCGGATATTGATCGCCTGCCGTACCTGAACGCGGTGTGCAACGAAATCCTTCGCTTCTACGCTCCCGTCCCAATGACACTCCGTAACGCGGATAGAGACACAACTATCCTTGGCAAATTCATTCCCAAAGGCACGACGATCGTGCTGGCGCCCTGGGCAGTAAACACGAGCAAAGAACTCTGGGGAGATGATGCGCTCGAATTCAACCCTGACCGCTGGATGGGTACCGGCCGTGCCAACACAGGAGGTGCGGACAGCAACTACAGTTTCTTGACTTTCCTGCATGGGCCGAGGAGCTGCATAGGGCAGGCGTTCGCCAAGGCGGAGTTCGCATGCCTGGTGGCAGTATGGATAGGCAAGTTTGAAATGGAGCTGCCAGACCCCGATGTGAAGCTGGAAATTCAGAGTGGCATCACTGCTAGACCGAAGGGCGGGCTTCCGGTAAAGCTCACGGCTGTTGAAGGATGGTAGATGCAGGTGATGCATAAGAGCTGCTTTGTCAGAGCTTACAATGCTCACAAATCCTTGGCAGCCGGGGGTTTCTTGGTTAGGGAATAATGGCGCCACCATGTAATTCGATCATCTCAACTTCACTTGCAAATACTCGTGCCACGAGGAAATGCCTCGTCGTTATCGTATGTTACTCACAAATCGGGTTGCCCAACGAATGAGTCTTTGGGCCAATCCACTGCGCGACAAGTGATGTTCTACAAACCAAAAAGCATGTCTCCACTTCCTCCGCCCTGTTACTCAGTCCCCGCTCTTCGAGATTGTTGTTATTCCCGTCGGTTGTCGGATTGGTGCGAGCGGAACCGACTGGCTGCTGGGTGCCCCGCCAAAGCTCGAATGCGGGACGAGTGGTGTGCCCCTCCTTGCCTTGACGCAACACCGACACCGACAAGCCGGAAGGAACGTCACAAACGATTTATCAGCACCAGTTGCAGCTGCTCAAAGCCATTGGCACATGTAGTACCGAGAATGATGCCTTTATAAAGCCTGCCACTATCCATTGCAGACCCAACTCTCATCTGAAGGTCCAAAAAATCCGCCCCACCCCGCCCGATCAACACTGCCACCATGTCTTCGCACCACGCCATAACAGAGCCGATATACTGCTATCACGGCCTTACCAACAAGGCCGCTCCTGGAGTACGTGCATCACGCCTTCCCCCCGCGCAATCCCTACCACACATGCCCAAACCAACTCACACAACTTCCACACACAGGTCTCCTACTACACGCCACTGCAACACCCACCCGCCGGCACGGCACTCGACAACGATGGCAAGCCCATCCCGAAGCTCTTCAAGCCGCTCCAGATCCGGGGACTCACGCTGCAGAACCGGATCATGCTGTCGCCCATGTGCCAGTACAGCGCGCCGGACGGGCACATGACGGACTGGCACTTCGCGCACCTGGGCGGCATCGTCAAGCGCGGGCCGGGCCTGTCCTTCTGCGAGGCGACGGCGGTGACGCCCGAGGGCCGCATCACGCCCGAGGACGCCGGCCTGTGGCAGGACAGCCAGATCGAGCCGATGCGGCGGATCGTCGAGTTCGTGCACTCGCAGGGCCAGCACATCGGCGTGCAGCTGGGGCACGCGGGCAGGAAGGCGAGCACGGTGGCGCCGTGGCTGAGCAGCGGCGACATCGCGACGAAGGAGGTGCGTTTGTCCCCCCATCTGTGCTGCGGAGAACGAGCTTTGGAACCGACTGGGAGAAACTGTAGGTGCACGGCTGGCCCGACAATGTCTACGCCCCCTCGGCCATCGCCTACAACGAGCGCCACGCGACGCCCAAGGAGATGACGAAGGCCGACATCGAGAACCTCAAGGACGCCTGGCTCGCGGCCGTCAAGCGCGGGCTGGCCGCCGGCTTCGACGCGGTCGAGATCCACGGCGCGCACGGCTACCTGCTGCACTCGTTCAACTCGCCCGTCAGCAACAGGCGCACCGACGAGTACGGCGGCTCCTTCGAGAACCGCGTGCGGCTGACGCTTGAGATCGTCGACCTGGTGCGCGCCAACATCCCGGACGCGATGCCGCTCTTCCTGCGCGTCAGCTCGACCGACTGGCTCGAGCACGTCGACGGCTTCGGCCCCGAGAACAGCTGGACCGTCGACGACACGGCGCGCCTGGCCGGGCTCGTGGCTGACCGCGGCGTCGACTTGCTCGACGTCTCGTCCGGCGGCATCCATCCGCAGCAGAAGATCGTCGGCGGCCCCGCGTACCAGAGCCCCGCTGCGAAGGAGGTCAAGGCTAAAGTCGGCGACAAGCTGCTTATCGGGACCGTCGGCGCCATTCCTGATGCCCAGCTGGCCAACAGCCTCCTCGAGGAGGGTGGCCTCGACTTGGCGATTGTGGGACGCGGCTTTCTGAAGGACCCCTTCTTGGTCTGGACGTGGGCGCAGGACTTGGGCGTCGAGATCAACACTCCGAACCAGATTCGTTGGGGCTTTCACGGTAGGGGAAGGCGGACGACGCGGGATCCGAAGAAGGGTGGTGCGTAGAAGAACGAAGAGTAGAGTGAGGATGGGCGAAGATGGACTGGTTGCCTGCTTCAGGTCGAGATCAGACAGCCATTCTGGCTTATGGCACTAAATCAGCAAAGTTAGTAACAAACAGCTAGCTTCATACATGATATGGATGAATTATACCGGTATTGATGACTTCTCAAATGAGGAAACAAGAAGATGAACAATCAAACAGTGAGCACTTGTTGCCGAAAAAAAAAGAGGTAATTGATCGATCTCGATGTCGGGCAGTACCTTGATTGGCGCGGCTGCTTACCTCCAAAGGGCTGACATCAGTTGCATGCAGATCAACTACGATTTAGAACACTCGTTGATTACCGGTTAAATAAGGGAGGGTATATACACAATCTCATTCCCGCCGACTCCCGCCCAACCCCACGTCTCACTCACTCACTTCTGCTCCTGCACACTCCACTCCGTCCTACCCAACCTCACGATATCCTTCTGCGCCACCTCCCAAACGCCCTTCTCCCGCTTCCCCTCCGCGCACTGCACGCCGGCCGCCACCGCCGCCCGCGCAATCACCTCGGCGTCCTGCGCCCAGAAGTCCTTGAGCCCGTTGCCCACGGCGCCCGCGAGGCCCGCCACCTTGCGCAGCACGAACTCGGCGGGGCGGGCGTCGGCGCGCTCGCCGACGATCAGCCCGGGGCGCAGGATCACCGTGTGCTCGAAGCCCAGCGCGCGCACCGCCTCCTCCAGCTCGCCCTTCATCTTCGGGTACGCGAACGACGAGCCGCTGCTGGCGCCCGCCGTCGACACGAGCACGTACGTCGTGATGCCCGCGGCCTTGGCGGCCGTGGCGAGCGAGAGGTTGAGGTCGTAGTCGATGAGGCGCTGGGCGGCGGCGCTGCCGGCTTGGGCGAGCGTGGTGCCGAGCGCGCTGAGGTAGAGGGTCGGCGAGGGCGTGGCGGTCGGGATGAGCGTCGGCCAGAGCGTCGCGGAGTCTTGGTCGGGTGAGGGGTCGGCGGGGAGCGGGGAGAGTTTGGTGGAGGTGTGAGGGAGAGCGCGTCGGGTGAAGGCGGAGGTGTGGGCGATGGAGGGATGCGAGAGGAGGGTGGTGAGGATGTTAGAGCCCTGGGAGGTTGGGTTAGTGGTTGTGGTGGTGAGAGAGCGAGGCGAGGATCTGCGGAGGACGTACTACAAGGCCGGTGCTTCCGGCGAGCAGGGCGTTGATGTTGGACATGGTGGTGGTAGAAGTGGTGAGAGGTTGTTGATGTTGAATATGGCGGCGATTGAGTAGCTGGCTGGCTGGCTAGATCAAGTGGTGTTTGGAGGCTTTGGTTCGGGGCTTCTGGCGGCTGGTGAAAGAGATAAATGTTCGCCGAGGTCGAGGCATCCACCGGTGACGAAAGACTTTCAGCAGATCGCGGACGAATTGTGGCGGAACGTCATTGCCGCTTTGGATAACAGCTCGGGCAATGGCGCAATTCCCACTCCGGTGAAAGGGTCCGCCCTGCCCGGCTTTAGCGCGGACTTTGGGTACAACGCATATCGCTGCCCCTCGATATGCAGTACCTAATTCTCCTCGCAATTGTTGTACTGACTGTCCGCTCCCCGCGGGTTCCTGCGTGATCCTCAGGCTCCATCCGTCTCATCTGCAGCGGCCTGGCCGGGCTGGTCCCTGCATGCAGGAGCTTAGGCCCATAAGCTTGAACGCCGGCGGCCGCGTCAACGGAGAACAACCACACGACGATGAATACGACTTCCTAGACCACCGCGGCGATGGACTGCCTTGCCTCGTCACCACAACACCATGTTACCCCGCCGCTATACGCGCATCTCACGCCTCCCACGCACCCTCATCTTCGACCTGCTCCCGGTCCTCCTGCTCTTCTATTCCCTGGTTGAAGTGCTCTCCGTGCGCCGAGCTCTCCAGGCCGTCGACCAGACCGCCGAACACGAAGCCGAAACCTACGAGAAAGGGGAAAAAATATTCATATCGAGCATACACCTCCATGACGAAGAACTACTCCGCGGACACTGGAACAACGCGCTGCTCTCGCTGGTCGAGGCACTCGGCCCGTCCAATGTCTACGTGAGCATATACGAAAGCAACAGCCGTGACGACACCAAGGGCGCCCTACGCGACCTCGACGCCGAGCTGGAACATGCCGGCGTCCGCACGACCGTCGTACTGGACCCGTCGACCCGCGAGCAGGAACTCGAAGGCGACAAGAACGCCGAAGGCTGGATCACAACGCCGGCGGGGGAGAAGGAGAAGCGACGCATCCCTTACTTGGCGCGGCTGCGCAACCGCACGCTGAAGCCGCTCGAGGAGCTCGAGAGCAAAGGCGAGCGCTTCGATCGCGTCCTCTTCCTCAATGATGTCGTATTCAACGTACGTCAAACCTTATTCACAAAAATACCCCATCCGTCGTCGTTTGGACCCTTAATGTCCCAGAACTAACCTCCGCCGCACCCCCGCAGGCCCGCGACATCCTCGCCCTCCTCCGCACCAACGCCGGCCACTACGCCGCCGCGTGCGCGCTCGACTTCCGCCACGCCCCCGCCTTCTACGACACGTTCGCGACGCGCGACCTCGACGGGCACGCGCCGCTGTCGACGCGCTTCCCCTACTTCCGCGCCGCGTCGTCGCGCCACGCGCTGACGCACCGCGGCCACGACCACACGCACAACAGCGACACGACGGGCATCATCGCCGACGGCGCCGTGCCCGTCGCCAGCTGCTGGAACGGCGCCATGGTCATGGACGCCGCGCCCTTCTACACCAAGCTGCGCCGGCTGGCCTTCCGCGCGCTGCCCGACGGCCTCGCGGCGGCGCACGTCGAGGCCAGCGAGTGCTGCCTCGTGCACGCCGACAACCCCTACTCGGACGGCCGCGGCGTCTTCGTCAACCCCGGCGTGCGCGTCGGGTACAACATCGAGGCGTACGCGGCGGTGAACCCCGGCGACGGCCGCCTGTGGCTGTCGGCGTGGGACATCTTCTACGGCATGTGGGAGAATCGCGCGCTGCGGCTGATGGCGTGGGGCATGGACAGGGAGGAGCTGGTCGTCGGGACCCGGATCGGGTTGTGGGAGAAGGATTTCAGGAGGAGCGAGCCCGGCGCGTTTTGCGCGGTCGACGAGATGCAGGTTCTGAGGAACGATGGTTGGGCGCATGTCTGAATTGGGCTCGGGCGTGCTGGTCGTTGTTATTCATACCGTACATATTCGGAGATGCTGGATGGAAGGTTTGGAGGTGCTGGTGGCTGGGTTTTTATTATTCCCCCCTGCAGAGTTTGAAGGTGTTCTGGCTTGCGTGCGGTGTTAGATATACAGGGCACATGGGAGTTGCTAGTTCGGCTCCTCACGACACAGAGAGCAAGTAGGCAATAGCACATCATTATGACGACCACGCTGAAACCATTGTAATGGTTTTGTCTTACACACGATCTAATGCTTTATGCGAAGCTGAAGTCCCGGCTTTTGCCAAAAGATGGTTTGAAGGGTGTCTAACGAAAGACTAGAAATCCAGTCAGCATTGCGAGTGGTATGAATTCTCCCTACAGGTAGAACTTGACGAGGCATTCAAAAGGCCTGGCAGTGGCACGGAAAGCCGGAACGAGCGCACAGAGGCTGTTGAAGTCTGTTTGTTGAGGGATATGCGCAAGGTGGATTTCACAAGGCGTCCGGCCAAGCGCTCGAACTTGCCCCTCGTAATGCATTGCCGGAGCGACTCGACCTCTTGTTGCGTCACATGCAACGCTTAGTGCTTTGTGTACGGTCTCGGATCATTATCAGTCCATCTTGACTCGTTTCTGTGTTCGATGCGTTGGCACGTTGGACGAGGGCTCCCCCCACATGATAGACACTGGAGAGAGCGAGTACGGGATAGATTCAAACTGCTAGCGCCCCCTTTCCAACACTTCAACTTCAATGCCTCTCGGTAGGCTGGTCTCGTAGTGTGAGATCGCCTTGAGTAGTCGTGGGAACACGTTACAAACCCATAAGGGCTTTGCTCGAAACAGCAACAACCGGGCGAACCGGGGAAGGTGAAGGGATGTCATGAAGCGAACGCAATAGATGGGTATAACATTTGCCTCGGTAAGTCGTCAGAGGTGTGTTCAGCAATTAATCCCTCCCCCAGAATTGGTAGTAGCAGTGAAACTTCCCCCCGCTCGCCGGAGTTAGTGAGCGTCCCTAATGACCGTTCGCCTCCGCAGGTAGCCGGCAATCATATAAAAGCAACCCCAGACCCCCCCACAAGAACAACAACAACAAATCGCCTTCAATCGCGCCCATTCTCCGGTTTCGCAAATTCTCCCAGTTCCAGATTCCTCGGTTTTCGGTCCAATCGCGCCATCTTTCTCTTTTTCTCTCTCTTTTTCTCTCCCCCTTCAGGGCTGCGGTTGCCCTGGCTGCTGAACACCACCCCCGGATGCTGACGAGGCGCCGGTGCTGTATGCGCCTGACCATTTCCCCGCCATGGCCGTCTTCTTCGCCTTGTCGATGTTGTACGCCCGGTAGAACCAGAAGCCGGCGCCGCATAGCGCGACGACGATGACGGCGATGACAACGCCGGCGATGACTGCAACACCCATGGTTTTGTTTGAAACTGTGAAGGATGATCCTTTCTTCTGTTCTGTTCGCCTGTTCCCGCGTCAATAAGGGGGAAGGGCCGTGCTGCCATGCCTGTTCTGCTCTCTCACCTCTTATTCTCGCGTGGAGTGGGAAAACCACAGAAAATCAACGGAAGGAGGGAAGAACTTCGTCACGAGGTTCTCTTTCGGTCGGTCAAGAGCGTGGGTATCTTGGAGTGTGTTTTGTGGAGAACGGAAATGGTTGCAACTCCCTTTTCTTTCTCGCCGACGGCGGAGGCTGTCACATTGGGCGGCAGGTCCCTCGTTTTTGTCCTTTACTCTTGATTGCACCTGCGCTTGACTCTTGTTTGCCGCGTCGCCCGCCCGGCCGCCCACACGTCGCTCCACGAGCACAGCACGCCTTACATGGGGCCCAGCCTGGGTAAACAGCGGAATGAAGGGAGGGGGCCATCCCGTCGGCAATCGTGCTCAACGGTTCTGCGCGCGAGTCAGGGAGGTAAACGGGCAAATGAACGTTGAGGATTCTGGCGTGCGTGCAGAACCTTATCAGAGAAACCAGGTAATCCGTGCAATATTTCCGACGAGCAGCCTCCCGAAATGAGGAATGAGGTATGTTCCGCGAAAGCCTGTGCGTCGGGGAAAGGATGGAATCTCGGGAGAGGGCCTCTCATTCGATGATGAGTGAACGTTGACCCGGATAATGCCACGAGGCAGACGCGTGCCAACGGGCGCTCCACTGCCATTTTCGTGGGGATCGTCAGGGCCGTGCGGATTTTTGGGTTGCCAGGCCAGAGGGCAGTCCTACCCACCGCCTCTCTGCCTACCCGGAGTCGGCGCCGGGTTGAAAGGTTTTGGGTTCGCCACGTCCCATGCTTGAAAGGGGCTATATCCGGCGCAGCGGCTGCTTGGTGGAAAAGGGTTGGTTGGTATGAGGAGCTGACCGGTGCAGACTCGGAGGGGCCTGTGTCTCCCTCATACGAGGAGCAAGGGGCTGCTGGTATTTGAGATACTGTCGGGGATGACTCGTGCGGGCTTGGAAATGAGGAGCGGGCCGGTAAAAGAATCAAGCGGAGGCGAAAGCATCACGGCAGGAGTGGGTGAGTTTCCAGCCAAGGAGGAAGCAGAGGCGCCGATCTGGATGTCACGGTCAAGTCAGGAAAGAATTGCCGGTGTTGATCGAGGACCCTGAGAGAGGGAGTGAGACAGCTGAGGTGGAAAATGAGGCTGCAACGTTCGCGCCCAACTCTCAAGCGTCGGCTGAGTTTGAGTTTGTGGAGAGGGAAAGAGGTCGTCGACGGGGAAGAGCGGTTGTGCCACTAGCGGCAGCGACGGCGGCGGCGGCGGCGGCCCGGCCAGCAAACGGCGCGCTGCTGCTGCTGGCCTCTCCCTGCATCGACCCCACCATGCTGAGATCCGATCCTCCCCGCATCATGCTGCTGATCAAAGAACCAGAAACCGAGCAAGCGACACGCCATGGGCCGTCTCTTGGACGCCGAGCTCATCCGCTTCGGTCCGCATTCGCCCTGGTCACAGCGATTCGCAACCCGGCGCGCGTAGTCATTACCGGCGATCACTGAGGGTTACCATCGGACAATTTTACTATTCTGAAAGGTTCCCTTCCTCGAATTTAACGACTATACCTAAACATCAATTTCCGTAGCCAATTCACCAGGACTTCCGTTAACCGGACTAAGGTGGTGCTTTCATGTAGCTGTACGGGAAGGCGGCATCACCGTAGCGGCCTAGTTAAAAGCTTTGCCGCTTTAATTGGCGATTTCAATTCGATCAACCTGCGCTCCAATAAAACACACTCTTCTCGAAATCTGAAGCCAATCCACGTATGCTTACTGTGGTCGCGTTTTCGTTTGCTTCTCTATTTCCCAGGCAAGAGTTACATACGCGTCGGTCCCCATCGATGATTAAGGAACAACGACTATAGACAATGATACGTACATGCAGCGTTATGTAAACTTGTACATCATCATACAGATCTTTCAATGATGGCCCCCATCCGGCTTGTTTGTCCGAAAACAATCCTTTCGTGGAAAAAGAGATAGTAGATGCACCCAAGGCAAAACCGAAAAACAGGAGTACGTGAGCTTTCTTTTGGTCTGCCATAGCCAATGCAAGCTGCAGCAGTCCCGAAGGATAGCTAGTGAACCTTGGCGACAAGGCATAATTATATGGCTCTGCGGTGACCTGGATCGGCTGTTCATTCTTGATACACATGTCGCGTGTGATTGGGCGGGGTCGTAGCATACAAGCAAGCGGCTATATGACCACCAGTCACCTCCAGCTGTATTCTGTCCAACGCAGTACTTCACGCATCGTTAAACAGGTCGCGGGGAAATACACTGTCCTAGTTTGCACATACTTGGTGTGCGTTTCGGTCCAGATTACGAACATAGACACCTTTTTTCTCTCGTCTTCTTTGGATTGATCCGCGATGGCGTCCACCGTTAACTAACACCGATGAATAACAATATAACAAGGCAATGAACATGAACATCTATTGTCAAAAAGAAAAGGAAACATCTAGTTAGGCGTCATATCGGCCATACAAGCACGTACGAGAGAACCGGGCACGTCCGAATCCCAAGTCTCGACCACCACCTTCCATGAGCCACGCCGACCCAACCCCCACGAACCAACGAAGCCTCACAACTGCTCCTCCAACCCATCCTCATCCGCAAACACCGCCACCCTCTCCCTTCCCTCCCCATCCACCCACGCCCTAAACATACCCCCGCAATTCAAATCATACCCGACCCAACTCCTCACCAGCTTCGACGTCGACCCATCCCCACCATCCTCACCCTCCACTAGTCCCTCATCGACCACCAACTCAATCCCAATGATCCCGCCCTGCCCATCCCCCGTCACACCCCACCGGTCCCCCGCGCTCCGCTGCAATTCGCCGCCGGGCCCCGCCACCCACGCCAGACCGTCGCGGAGGGACTTTTTATTGGCGGAAGACGATGAGAAGCGCGGTATGGCGGCGGCGGTGCGGGCGGCGCAGACTTGCAGGAAGGAGTCGCCGTTGCCGGTGCCGGACATGCCGACGGCGTGGCGAAGGCGGCGGGGAGGGCGAGGATGCGGTTTCTCGTCCGTGGGGGACGGGGGCGATGGTCGGCTGGTTAAGATGGGAGTGCTGCTCAGGCTGGGTAGGGAAGGAAGGCAGTCGGAGAGGAGGCCGGTAATGTCGCCGCGGGAGAGCTTGTCGACGGGGGAGCGTGCGGCGACGGAGGGGTGATAGGACATTCTGGGGGCGGTGGAAGAGGGCTCGTCTTCGTCCTCCTCCTCGCTCCATTCCTCAGCCCAGTATCCTGCGCCAAAAGTCGGCGTGTCGCCGATGCGGCCGGGAAGCTTGTTGGTCAGGCCGCCGGTGGAAGTGGCGGCGCAGATGGTGCCGAAGCGGTCGAGCACGACGGCGCCGACGGTGCCCTGCGGGAGGTACTCTTTGCCATCCCATGAGGGATCATTGCCGTCGTCACCCTCGTCGCCAACCGACGCCTCCGCATCCTCACTCCCCACCGCCCCCTCCTCGCGCTGCAACCCCTTGACATGCTCATCCCACCTCCTCTGCGTAAAAAAGTACTCCGGCTCCACCATCTCCATCCCCCACTCCCTCGCCAGCTCCTCCACATAACCCCCGCTCAACTGCACATGCCCCTGCGCCCCACCCTCTCCCACCTCCTTCCCCCCCGACCGCACCAAGATCTCCCTCGCCAACTTGATCGGGTTCTTCACATGGTTCAGCAACATGCATCCGGCGCCGCGCTTGCGATAGCCATTTCGAGACGACGAAGACACCATGACGGACGCCTCCAGCTCGTTGGTGCCGGCGCGCGTGAAGACGGCGCCGCGGCCGGCGTTGAAGAGCGGGTCGTCCTCGAACAGCGAGACGGCGCGCACGGCGACGTCGAGGGCGGTGGCGTCCGGGTTCGAAGCCAGCTCCGCGCGGGAGACGGCGAGGATGCGGCGCAGGGAGGCGCGGTAGGCGGCGTACGAGTCGGCGGGCATGTTGGCGCGCGAGATGTTGCCGGCGCCGCCGTGGATGATGATGCGCGGGGTGATGGCGGTGGGGTTTGAGGATGGTGCTGCCATTTTTGCGGATATTTCTTCTCGACTGTGATGGTGGGGAGGTACGGGAGATGGGAAATGTTGTTGGTACGAGTACGATGATGTGATGTGTGGACGGGAAGCACTGCGTGTCGTAAAGTGGGGGATGAGTACTGGCGAACGGTTGGCTATCCCAGGCTCTTGCAGACACTTCAGGAAAGTGCAGGCGGAAGAATATGTGGTGAAATATAGGAAAGGGCGGCGAAAATATAGATAAGACTGTTGTCTATATAGTGTCAAGGTTCGGGTGTTTATAGCGATACGCCTATCTCGGCTGTCCGGAGTTGCGCGTGAAGACGCGTCGCACGGCAGGCACAGGCACAGGCACAGGCACAGGCACAGGCACAGGCACGGCACGGGAAAGCGCTCGCCTTTCGCGTCGCGCCTTCTCTGACCGCGACACCAAACGTCGCCTGTTCAGTGTCCAAACATCTTGATATGCATTCACTCACACAACCCCGCAAAGTACGTCCGCTTTAGCGTAAAACTCATTGAGCTCAAGAGTGAACGCAATCCTCGCAAAACGCCGCCCGTTGGCTGCTCCGTTTCCCTGGACGCACGCTGCGCACCTACTCCGCATGAAGAACGACTTGAAGTCATCTCACGAGGACGAAAGGAAGTGGCGAACCAAGCGCCGGTACGACATCCTCTAGCGGAAAAGCCGCAGCTCGCCGTCGGCCAAAAATCCCTATGCGAGGCTGGCTACACGAATAATGCGCTGACGCATTTCGTTCTGTCAGTGCTTGCGGCACATTCGCCTGTCTCCACCCCCTGTTTCCCCGGCTTTTTCGAATCGATAAAGGAGATGGGCGGCAGCAGGGATCCTCCTTCCAATTTGTCATTTTCTGCATCTAAACAGCTCTTCGCATGTCACCTCAAACAGGCAAGACGTATCTGATCTGGTACTTGTTTCTGAAGCTACACAAAAAAACACGCTGACTGGAGATATCTCTGGAAAGTTCAAAGCTTAGACGCCGATCGCTTCCCCAGACCCACTTCTCTCAGGTCCTTCACACGCTCACCAGGCCGGGAATCATCATGCCCCCATGGCCGGTTGTGCCATCTCCATTCCTGCTTGAGGCCTCTCTCTTTCCCTTCCAGCGCGTCGGCAATGTAGCTTCCAATAATTGGAAGAAATTTGAATCCGTGGCCCGAGTCACCCGTAGCAAGCAAGAATTCCTTGCCGGGGTATTTCGGGTGGTAGTCGAAGAGGAAGTGGCGGTCGGCCGTGTCCTGCATGCCCGTCAGGCGACACGTTCGAGTCATGCACAAAGTTACTTACCGTGCACCAGCAAATGGACGCGCCATGGATCTTCCTGCCGGAAAACTGAGGAATCACTGCATCTATCAACTTCTTGATGCCATCCATGGCTTCCTTCGGAATGCCCTCGCCCGGATGCTCGCTCGCATAGTATGGTACCGAGTACTGGATCGTCTTCTCGCCATCCTTGTACTCGCCGGCACGGTACTGGTAGCCTTGGAACTCGTTGCAGATCTTGATCCAACGCGTCTCCGGGTCAGGCTCGAAGAAGAAACCAAGCTCTCGGTTGTCGACTACCGGGCAGTTCTTGAACTGGGCGAGCTCCTCGTCGGTTACTTCAACGTGACCAAGCGTCCAGCACTTGGACCAGAGATGAGGCGCCAGCTCGGGAAGCACGGCTGGGGAAGCAGCTCCGGTACAAAGGATGTACTTGGATGCTGAGTGGACCTTGCCGGATGCCACTTTGACGCCCTTTACCTTTCCGTTCTCTTCTTCGATGCCGACCATCTGCCCGTCGGGGCCACCAATGAATTTCACACCCATCCTCTTGGCCTTTGGGAATGTCAATCCATACGCCTCTCGGATGCGGGGTAATTCGCACGGCTCACCTCACCGCCGACCTTCTCCAGAGCCTTTCTGGCGTGGGCCCAGCCGGCCTGGGGATTCCAGAAGCCCTTCCACTCGTCAATACCTTTGGCAGCTGCAAGCTGCGGCACATGCTTCACGATGTCTTGCTTGGTCTCGACGAACTCGACGCCTTCTGCCTGCCCTCGGTCGACGAGATTCTGGTAGGCTTGGCGGAGGCGTTTGGCGGCCTCGGGGTCTCCGCATGTGGTGACAAGCCAGCCTTGGCGCAAGGCTTAGCAACGCTGCGGATGCTTGGATGCGGCTGATGGCACTCACCCGTCTCGTGGAAGATGTCGTCGAACAAGGGCTGCCTCCAGGCCTGGATGGCCTCAATGGCTGCCGAAAGGGTTAGCGCTGGATGGGGAAGGGTCCGTGCTGGAACGCACCCATGTCCGAGTACAGCGGCTCGTCATACTCGGTGCGGATGATCTTGTTCAGATCGTAGGCAGCGCTGTCGACCGAGGGGAAAGGGTTCTTGTCGATGCAAGTGATGTTGGAGTAGCCCCTCTTGGCCAAGTGGTAGGCGGTCGAGGCGCCGAAGGTGCCGCTATCAAAGGCAGGTCACAGGTCAGCGGTCAGCGGTCAGGCACGTGGCCGGGGAAGTTCTGTGTCAGGGATTTACCTGCCGATGATAAGAATGGGAGAATCCATTATTCGTTGCGGCTGAACGAGCGCCCGACCGGCGAAGCTGGACTTGCAGGCTTCTTATGTGGCGAGCACCGGAGGGCGATGGCACGACATTTGGCGGCTCGCTTGGACCTTCTGCGCGTGGACCTGCTTCTTCCAATCCCAATCCCAAACCCCACGCCACCACTCGGCTTCCCTCAACTCCAACCCCCGCAATCAATTTAGCCTTCGAGATAACCAGATAGGACTACCTACCCGAGCCTTTTCGACTCGTGTCTATAAGAGACGCCCGAACACCGCTCCCATGGACTCGCTCCCTTCCCCCTCATGCAGCTGCTGCAAACCACCGCTGTTGCACCATGACTTCCCACGACCCAAAGGCCGCCGTGGCCAAAGATATCGAAACCACAAACACCAGCCCGCCGTCCGATGACTATGTCTCAGAGACCAAGGAGCCCGAGGTTGGCACCACCACCGTTCTCTCAGGCACCAATGGCATGAGCGACGCCGAATTCGCTACCGCTGGCGCCATAGAAAACATCGACAAGGAGTACACCATTGACTCGGACAACTCGCCCTGCGCCGAGGTGCGCGCAAATGTTCCTAACACCGACGACCACCATTTGCCCATCAACACCCTGCGCATGTGGGTGCTGGGTCTCGTCTTCACCATTGCAAGTCATACCCTTGCCCCTGCCCTGAAGCGAGCGATGCGCTAACTGTACCATCCAGGTTGGCTCCGGCATCAACCAATTCTTCTCCATGCGCTACCCGAGTGTGACCATCACCTCGCTCGTCGCCCAGCTGGTCTCATACCCGCTGGGCTGCGCCGTGGCCAAGGCTCTACCCATCAAGACAGTGCGCGTCTTCGGCTACCCGCTCGTCATCAACCCGGACCATCACTTCAACATCAAGGAACATGCCGTCATCACCATCATGTCCAATCTGAGCTTCGGAACCTCCTGGGTATGTGAACCTCTTGGCTCGCTGAACTTTGTCGGAATGAAACATCCCAACTGACGACTGTTTGTTACAGGCGACGGACATCATCCAAGCGCAAAAGGCCTTCTACCACACCGACGCCGCCGTTGGCTATCAGTTCCTACTGGGCTTGTCCATGCAGCTGTTTGGCCTCGGCTTGGCCGGCCTCTGCTACCGTTTCATCGTCGAGCCACCCCAGATGATCTGGCCGTCCACCCTTGCCAACGCCGCGCTCTTCGAGACGTTGCACAGCCGCGCCAACCCCATCGCCGACGGCTGGTCCATCTCCCGGTACCGCTTCTTCCTATACATCTTTGTCGGAGGGTGGTTCTGGTATTGGTTCCCCGGCTTCATCTTTACAGGCCTCAGCACCTTCGCCTTCATTTGCTGGGCGGCACCGAACAACAAAGTCGTGAACAACCTTTTCGGCATGTCCACCGGCCTCGGCTATCTGCCAACCACGTTCGACTGGAGCCAAGTCGCTTACAACGGCTCTCCCTTGGTCGTTCCATTCTGGGCCCAGGCGAATGTCTTCAGTGGTTGGCTTTTCCATTTCGCTCTCGTGGCGCCCATTCTTTACTACACGAACACCTGGTGGACCAGCTATCTACCGTTGTCTGGATCTGACTCGTACGACAACACCGGCCAGGTTTACAACGTGACCAAGATTGTGGATGCACGGGGCAACTTTCTGAAAGAGCAGTATGAGGCTTATTCGCCCATTTTCATGCCTGCAACTTTCGCCCTGAGCTACGGTCTCTCCTTCGCGGTTATGGCTTGCTTGCCCGTCCACATCTTCTTGTACTACTGGCGCGACATGTGGAATGCGGTCAGGGGCGACAGGAAGAAAGATGTACACGCACGGCTGCTCATGAGATACAAGGACGTGCCATGGTGGTGGTTTGGAATCATCACTGTAAGCTCCGCAAGAGTTCCAAATATTGTACCATAGACTGACACGACTCCAGCTTATCGTTCTCGCCGTCAGCATCATTTGCATGGAAGTCTACCACACAGAAATGCCCGTCTGGGGTATCCTCGTCGCTTTCGGCATGGCCATGGTTTACATCATCCCCGTTGGCACCGTCTATGCCGTCGCGAACCTCAACGCCAACGTCTTGACCGTGCTTGGCGAGATCATCTCCGGATACTTGCTTCCTGGCAAGCCCATCGTTATGCTTATCTTCAAGGTGCGTCTGTCGATCGGATCTAGCCTGCCTGGCCTAACGTGCTGACACTCCGTGACCGCTAGTTCTATGCCTACACTGCTCTTAGCCAAGCGATGAACTATTGTTCTGACATGAAACTCGGCCTCTACATGAAGATCCCCAAACGCACCCTTTTCGTCGCGCAGCTGACTGCCTGCATCATGGGATCTCTTACCCAAAGTCCGTGTTCCCCCCCCCCCCCCCCCCCCCCCCCCCCCCCCCCCCCCCCCCCCCCCCCCCCCCCCCCCCCACCCCCCCCCCCCCCCCCCCCCCCCCCCCCCCCCCCCC
>JAFISB010000157.1:0-86447 GCA_022560015.1 Diplodia mutila | reverse complement strand
TTTACGTGTTAAAACATGTGTAATTACAAGGACTTACGTGCGGGGTACACAGAAAGTGTACCCCTGCGCGATTATCTGCGTTTCGTTGGTACCCTAGTGCCAGCTGCCAACGGCACGCGCTCACCAAGAGCAGGTCCGCCTTGCACTGGTCTAGGAAGTACAGCGCCTCCTCTGGTAGCACGGCCGGCGCTGTTGCGCGTCAGTATCGCCGTGTCTTGTGGAAAAGGGGCGTGGCTTGGAATCTTCCCACTCACCCAGGGGCACCATGGCGGCGCCGACTGCGAGCACGGCGAATGCAGCCACGACAAAGTCGTATCCTGTTGGCGCGAGAATGCAGATATACGGCCTCTCCTCACGTATCAGGCCTTTCTCGTCGAAGGAGGAGGCCGGCAATGCATCGTATATGCGTTGCTTCAAGGACAGAATGTCGAAGAGCAGCTGTGCGTAACCGGCATCGACAAGGCGCCCCGGATCACTGAAGATGGCATGCTGGATCTCCTGGCTGTTATGAACCAGCTGCCGAAAGTGAGGTTCGTCTGGCAAGTCGAAGGACACGGTTTCGAGCATTTTTCCTAGCAGTGTTGATCTGTCAAGGGGTTCAAAAAGGGAAAAATAAATATAAACACAGGTCTGACGTATAGCTTGTCGGGGCGCGAGTCCGATTAATAAGTTTAAAGAAAAACAAGGAGACGCTAATTGCTGGATCAGCAGCGGATGCGGAAAGTCCGCAATGAGGTTGCATGCGGCGGACTCCACTATCCAACCAATGACCTGCATTCGGGTACGGCGGAATGTGAACCGCCGTGTGCATACATACATACCTTTGCCCATCGTAATGATCCTCTCCCTACCCTCGTCATATCTCGGCTTTCATCAAGTTACTCCAATCACAAGGCAGACGTCATGCAGTCACTACCATTCATCCCGGACGGAACGTCTCCATTGCCCGAAGACATGGTGGATTTTCGAACGGACGAGGAAATTGCATGCACACTTCGCAAACACACTCCACCCACCGACAGCGACAAGAACGTGTGGGCGTATTGGCGGTCCGGGTTTGATTCAATGCCAGCCTGGACACAACGAAACGTCATCAACTGGGTCCGGCTCCTTCGTTATTCTCCCGTGAGCGACGAACCATGGACAGTGAGGATCCTGGATTCGGTCCCGGGCTCTTCAAACAACGTTTCCGACTTCATAGAGAGCGACCTGCTCCCCAAGGCTTTCCACGAAGACTCGATGACCGGGCCGTACGCGGGCGCGCACTCGGCGGATCTCGTGCGCTTGCCGCTGCTCCACCGATACGGCGGCGTCTGGATGGACGCGGGCACCCTGCTGATCCGCCATCTGGACGACATATGGAGCATCGTCGCGGATCCGGCCAACTCGTTCGAGCTAGTCGCCATGTCCCTCCCGCTGCGCGGCGACGACGAGGAGCCCATCCTCGTCAACCCCTTCCTGGCGACCAAGCGCGGCAACGAGTTCGTCCGGCGCTGGCACCAGATCTACCTCTCCCTCTGGAGCCGGGGCGAGCGCGACTGCACCGGCTTCCACGCCCACCCCCTGCTGCGACACCTGCCTCTCTTCCGCCCGCCCTCGCCCGCGGCCGGCGCCCCCGACATCCGCAAGTCCCCCGAGGCCTACACCGACTACCTCGCCCACGCCCTCTGCGCCGTCCGCCTGCGCGACCTGATCGACCCCGCCGACGGCTTCGACGGCCGCCGCTACCACGAGCAGCGCATCTGCCTCCTCCCCGCCCTGCGCGAGCTGTACCGCTTCTCCCTGCTGAACGCGTGGGACGGCCGGCGCGAGTTCGCCGTCCTCGCCACCCCGGCCGTCGACGCCTCATCCCAACCCTCGCCCTCATCCCCACCATCGCCCTCGCCATCACCCCCAACCTCGCCCTCGCCCTCGCCCTCGCCCTCGCGAACCCCCGCCGCCGCCGCCCTCGCCCGCGCCCTCGTCGCCGACACCCTCGCGCACTCGACCGCGGTCAAGCTGTCGCACGGCTCGCGCGGCTCGCGCGTCCCGTGGCTGGCCCAGCTGTGGGGCGACCCCGCGCTCGTGGGTGCCGGCGCCGGCGCCGACGACGCGCGCGGCACGTTGGCCGAGTACCTGCGGCGGGCGCCGGCGCGGCTGCGGCAGACGCGCGCGTTGGCGCCGCCCGTCGTCGGCGTCGGCGTCGTGAGGGTGAGGGTGTGGAGGAAGGGGGTGTTGGAGGCTTGTGTGGATTAGGGTTAGGTGTTTTTGTTGTTGTTGGGACGGTTGGCTGGGATGGTGGGGTGGTTGGTTGGTGTGTTGGGTGATGGGTGATGGGGACCTTTGCGGACGATGATGCTGTGAGGGGTTTCGCGTTGTTGGGGGTAGGAGCGAGCGGATGCTGGACATGTTGGGGGTGCTGTTTGGTACTACGTGATGAAGAAAACAGCAGTGGCGATGATGAGGTGGATTTTGATCAGGAGAGCACCGATTAACCTAATTTTCGAGTTAGCATTCCCGGCGAACGCTGAACTCACGGGCTTACCAGATCCGTCTTCCAGCCTGCACGACATACGAGACGATCAGATTGGATGCGAAGAGAGAAGCCGAACTGCAGCGTCATATCGTTGATTCCCATGCCCCAAGCGAAGATGATCACCAGCGGTACTGATGTTTGCATACATCTCTCTAGAGTAAGAGAGATGCTCATATCCATCTTGTTTTTGGTTGCCATCACGGCGGCAGAGTGATCAAAGCTAAGGAAAGGGAGAATCACAAGCCCGACAGACTCTTGCGAGAGGTGGGCCTGCTGGCGAAGACCTTGGATGCTGTTGGTAGCGAATTTGCTGTGGAATCCGATCAGAACCGTGGAGGAAACCATAGTTAACGCGCCTCCCAGCACTGGAACCTGTTCCTCCATTTCAATTTTCTTCTTCTTTTTCCTTGAATAGCCTTTGTTCGTGACACCTCCTCACGATAATGCAAGACTGAGAACATCTATGTCCGGAGCTAAGCGCCCGCAAAAAGCTTTGGCTCGAATCAGCGAAAGTAGAGCAAGGATATTCAGTACGCTGTAGAGAAAATGACCGTAGCCAACACTTTCCTTTATGCACTAATATACTGATCTATATCTTACTGCACAGGGATTACCGTTATCCAAAGGGGACGTTTCTCCCATAGAGTGTAGCTCTTCTGCTTTATCCAGTCGGCACTTTGCGAACAGAGCTCGATGTCGAAGCTTAAGAGAACTTTTGCCAAAAAGATGCGCATCTCATAGTACGCGAGACTGAGCGCCTGTAGTTAGACCTACGAGTGAAGGGGTAGAAGATGGGGTGCAACCTACTTCTTGCCAATGCAGTTCCGCGGCCCAAGCGAAAAGGGCTGGAGGATCTCCCTCTTCTCATCGTCATGACCAGTCCCCGGCAACCAGCGCTCTGGAATAAAAGACTCAGGATCCTTAAAGTATCGCGGCGAGCGGTAAGCAGCATACTGCGCCACCGACACGCGAGTCTGCAGCAACCTATTAGCCGGCCATCCAAAACCAACAGCCAGAAACAAAGACTCACCAGCCCCGGAACCCACTCCCCACAGATGACATTGCCACCCTCACACACTTCCCTCGCCGGCCCAACCGGCAACGGCGGATACAACCTCAATCCCTCCTCCAAACACGCATTCAAGTACGGCAGCCGCGCCAACGCCTCGGCACTCACCCCCTCTTCGCCCGCCCTCCCAAACCTCTCCCTCACCTCTCCACACAACCTCCCCATCTTCTCCGGGTTCTTGCACAGCAGCCAAGTCAGCCCGCTCAGCAACGTCGCCACCGTCTCCGTCCCCGCGATCATAAACACGCCCGCATTGACATACATATCCCCTTTCTCCAACCCCGCACCGCCTCCCTCCCTCCCGCCCTCCCCATCCCCCAGCACGAGATTCCAGATATCCGGATCCGCACTCCCCCTCTCCAGCCTGCGGTCCACCCTGTCGGAGCTGTGCGCGCGATGCACGCGCTCCATCTCGACCAGGCTCTTGGGAGTGAGGCGTTTCGCCAGCCAGCCGAGGACGGGGTACTCGAGCGTGATGCGCGACAGGTCGATGGCCTTATTCCACGCGAAGACGGCTTGGGCCCAGGGCGTGAGGCGGCCGGCGGCGAGCATGCCGAGCGGCTCGCCGAAGGTCAGCTTGCCCATGACGTCGAAGGTGGCGCAGGTGTAGAGCTTGCAGAGGTCGATCGGCGCGCCCGATTCCTCTTTGTCGCCGTTGGAAGAGGAGGGTGAGGAGGACGAGAGGGAGGAAGACGGCGTTGATGTCGATGCACACGAATCCCGCGCCATCGCCGCGACCAACGCGTCCGCGTACCCGCCCACCATGCCCTCCTGCCTCCGCAGCGCGCGGTCCGAGAACGCCGGCGCGAAGATGCGGCGGACGCGCTGGTGCTCCTCGTCGTCGCGGATGGCGAGTATGCCGTACTTCTCCTCGATGTAGTGCGTGCGGTCCTTGGGGTTGGTTTTGCCCGCGGCCGTGCCGCCGGCGGGCCCGTAGATGTCGCGCCAGGCCTGCGGCGTGATGTAGCTGAGTTTGTCGGGGCCGAGGCGCACGGCGGGAGAGGATGGGTGTTGGGCGTGGATGCGCTGGATCCAGGGCAGCAGGTCGCCGGTGATGGAGACGGCCCAGTAGGAGAGGCTGGTGGCGGCGGCGTGGGCGGGGCCGGGGTACTTTGCGAGAGGGTGGAAGTAGAGGTTGTAGATGATGGTGGATAGGGTGTGGAGGATGAGCTGGTGGGGCGGGGTTAGGAAGATGGTGGTTTGAGTTTGTGGTGGAGGAGGGGCGACGCACGAAGCCGGCTACAGCGGATAAGAGAACCCAGGGAATGTCTCTTACGGACACGGACTCGAATATTGTGCCCATTGCTGCCACAAATCTGTCACGTCCGGGGGTGGAGCTGGGAATTCAGGATCTCATCCGCTCTTCGAAAGGCGCTCGTATTTTATATAGTAGTGGCCGAGTTAGTTCCCATCGAGACTCACTACTGCATATGCACTGCGATTCCTGAAACACGCAGCGGGGCAATGCTCCTCTTTCGGCTCGACCAATGCCCATTTCGAGAACTTGCTGACGGTTAAAACACCCCGCCTGCTTAGGGCTAAAACCAAGCTTTGTCGGGGGCCAAAATAGGGACGAGATGATTGGATCATTCGAGCGGTCAGACAGGGAGCGGCAATACCACGCCCAACCTAAACACGTCGAGTAAGGATTATTAAGCCTGCAGGCCTTTTGCTTTCGCATGCAATTAAAACCATGGGAGAAGCGAGGGGACGACAGCAAGGGATATGCCCTTTGTGCTTTTGGCCCTTTGGTTTACCGTTGTTCCAAACGGAAGAGCCTGGGACCAGTTGGCATTTGTAGCATTAAACGTCTTGGGCCAAGTAAACGTGTTGTTGGGCCAGAAGATGAACTCGAGGAGATGCTTAAGGAAGTTGAGTTGTGTACAGCGGGAAGACGTCCTGACGCGAACTCATGTTTATGGGAATCTTCTAAGGAAATTTGGAACAGAGCTTCCCCGCAAACTGTCTAGAATCCCTTACGTCGGTGTATAGCGCGCAGTGTCTTTCCATTTTCGTTGGTTTCTGGCGGAGCTACTTCCCATACGATTGGCTGGCTTTGATAGTCCGTCTTGCTTAGAGCGATCTCGTCTATCTCAGTAGAGTGCGTAAGGACGTGAGAGTGGAGGGGTAAACCGCCGTCAAAATTGCGATAGGGCGATGAACAAATGTAGTATGTAGAGAGTTGACTTACTTCCGTAATATCTTCAACGAGCCAGTATCGTCCATTTCGATCGAGGAAGCTGCGGAACTCAGATCCTTTTGGCACTTGGGATGCTTGAAGATTACCTCCGCGTTTCGAATAGATCCTGGGGTAGGTCAACCCACTGCCCTTCACTTGTACGAAATAAGGATCAGCTAGCATTGTGCATCTTTACCAAGGCTTCAAACATCGTCATACAGATTACCATTCAAGTACTTCAGCCCCGTATCACAAATGACCGTCACGACCGTCTTCCCCGGGCCCAGCTCCCTCGCCAAATCCATAGCAGCTACAACATTCAAACCCGACGACGTTCCCACCAACAACGCCTCCTCCTTCGCCAAGCGGCGCGCCATCTTCCTCCCTTCTACCTCCGAGATCGCTCTCGCCTCATCATACAGCGCGGCGTCCAGCAATGGCGGAATAGACCCAACGCCCACGCCCTCGACACTATGACTTCCACCACGGCCCTCGGTGATCGCTGGCGACCCATCTGGCTCGCACACAACAACGCGAATCTGCGGCCACTTCTCCTTCAGAACCTTCGCGACGCCCATAACCATGCCCGCCGTGCCAACGGTACTGCAAAACGCATCGATCCCCCCGGGAAACTGCAGCACCAGCTCTTCCGCCATCCGCGCATACCCCACAAACGCATCCGCGTTGTTGAACTGGTCCGTCCAGAAGTATGTACCTCGCCCCGCCAACCCCTTCACATGCTCCATCATCCTCGGGAAAAGCTCCTTCGTAATTCCCTGCGGGCTCGAGAAATTCTCCACGTCCGCCCCGAACGCCGCCATGGTGCGCAGCTTCTCGCGCGCGAACGCGTCCGACGACGACGGCTGGAAGCGGTACCCCTTGGCCGCGCAGACGAAGGCGAGCGAGGACCCCGTGCTGCCGCCGGTGGCTTCGACGACGGTCATGCCCGCTGCGAGCGCGCCGCGCCGCTCGGCTTCTTCGATGAGCGGCAGCGCCATGCGGTCTTTGTAGCTGCCCGTCGGGTTGAGCGATTCGAGCTTGACGTAGACGCGGGCGTGCGTGGTGGGGGAGGGCACGACATGGCGCAGGCGGACGGCCGGCGTGTTGCCGATGGCGTCGAGGGGGCTGTCGACGGGGGGCGGTGGTGGTGGTGGTGGTGCGCGTGGCATGGTTGGAGATCGCTGGGAGGTGTGGTTCTTGTGGGTGGGAAGATTGAGGGATTGGAGAAAGGGTACTGGAAAGGAAAGAAGTGCAAAATGTCGACTAGCCGTTCAAAGCCCGAGCTCATGGTCGTCGTGCTCGATTGGGTAGGTATTTAAGTACTGCCGGGGTTGGGGGCCGACTTTAGCCGCACCGCCGCCTATCGGTGTGGCGTCTCATGGTTATTATTCACATACGGATTACCACCTTAGTGCTTACATCGATAGTTAACAATCCGATAATGAACCCCCCCACCCAACGTCCGCACGGTTGCTGCCTTTCACCGCTACGATGCTCGTATGGCTTGCCTTTCCGTGACCTACTTCGATCTTCCCTGTTCGTCTACGACAAATAAACCGAACACCAACCACCGCCCCATTCACAACCGACCAACCACCCCATATACCCAGACGCCTCAACCTTCAAGCCTTCCCCCCCGACCTTCTAACCTCCTCCCCTACCATCCCGACCCAACTCTCATCCGTAAAGTTCGCCACATCCTCAAAAATGGTGGCGGTCACCTCACTCGCCATGGCCGCGTCCATCTTCTCCCTGCTCTCCCACTCCGTCACCGTCTTCAGCCGATACGCGGGCGGGGCGCCGTCCGCGCCCGGCTGGAACTGCACTACCACCCACGATTCCAATCCGAGCGGGCCCCAGAGCTTCTCCGTGAGCGGCATGTGCGTGTTGAGGTAGTAGTCGAGGTCGAACTTCTTGTTCGGGTTGTTGGGGTAGAGGACGGTTGAAGTGAGTGCCATGTGTCCTACTGCGGTGAAGTTGGGGGTTTTGTTGGTGGTGGAATTGAAACGCAGATTTGAATTTTCCTTAGCGATAGACACACAGTCAGAAATCGTTTTCGAGCACTTCGTCCTATAAGCATTTTGCAAGCAAAGGGGTAAATACTAAACCTAACTCGATTCTTATAAAAACGCCTAACTACTATCTAGAATATCTAAATCTAATCTTTATACTAAACTCTATTTTAAAATACGCTATAAAATCTTAATAAAAATCTTTTTTTACTTATTTTTCTTTCTATAGTAGTATCTAAGTTTATAGCTATCTTATAAGATAAAAATTAAATAGTTTATATATAAAAACCTAAATTTATATGATTTAAAGAGTTAGATTTAGATATTCTAAATAGTAGTTAGGCGTTCTTATAAGAATTAAGTTAGGTTTAGTATTTATCCCTTTTGCAAACTATTTGCTTTTGTCCTGCCCAGCTCGCGTAGATTCTCGATCCCCCTCTACCTAAAGATTGGCCTTTACCACCATTTTTAGCTTTCAGCCACAATAACGCACTACAGCATGTCAATGGCTGAATGACTTAACAACCGTTTTGCAACGGAGCCGCTAGACCCATGAGTGAGTGAAAACCGACGTTCAATGGGCGGTGACGATCTTTTCGCTTCCTGTACGCTGCGTGACACCAACTACGGGAATCGACGGTAAAAGTGGGCATCGCTTGGAAATCTGGACCCTGTCCAGCTTGGGCTGCATCATGGCCGCTGTCATTCTTCTATTCGAGATCCATGACACACCCCTGTCACATTGGACATTAGCGTTGGGTGTTCGCGCTGAACACTAACGCCGATCTTCACGATGCTCACGCATCTTCGATTTTATTGCCGGTTGCCGCCGCTGAGACGGGTAGACTCTTCGAGTGCGAACTATCTCGTCATGGCCCCAATGAATATAGAATTCGGAACCTTTCAACAAACCAAAGCGTAAGACTCTATCGCTAGACTCTACCACTTTACTGGAGCGCAAGCTCTCGCATAAACGGCTCTTTCCTGGACGGCCAATTCACCAAAACTTGGTTAAGCGGGTGGCGAACATGCAATTCAACGTGGCCCAGTTCCTGTCTCTGCTGCTGGTGCTGTGCACTCCACGGCGACGCGCGGCTTATCGGAATTACTGCATCCGGAGCTTCTTTCGTCTCTGACTGCAGCTTGCGTCGCTTTTATGGCGACATTGCCAAGGTTCCACGTCGACGTGTTCGCCCAATGGCCGTTACATGATTGCTGATCAAGATATTGCGGCAAGTGTGCACCACAATAACTACGAAGCCTGGTAAATTTCCATAGTCAAAAGTTGGGTTATTGTTTTGCTTTTTACTACCGCCTTACCGAAGCCCGATCGGCGACTCTTCTAAGCATCTAAGTACTGATTGTATGACCTCTACCCACAGGTCCGCCAATTCACCTATTGTTATCTAAACAGGATTTTCAGTAGTGGCAGGAAATTCCAGCTGGGCAACACCGCTTCTCGTCGATCGCCGATGCTAAACCAACAGTCTTACCAGATTGTTGCTCATAAAGCCATCTACATGCTGGCTTTTGCGAGCTCATCTGTCGTGGCGGAAAGGTAGATACGAGGTTGCGGGGCGCAGTGGCCTCTAAGACACCGACATGTCATCTTTCCGCGTCAGCTCCGTTGGAGGCAATGGGTCTTTCCCGTTATAAGCGGAAACATAAATGGACAGATCGGTAACTTTGCAGAGCGGTAAACATGCACGATTCGTCATTTTATTGTAGATGACTCGTGTGTGGGGCTGTGACGTGTGTCCTGTTTCTCCTGGTGGAGACAGCTTCGATCCACGAGACGAGCGAACTCTATCGTGCTCTCGGTCCTTCCACTGGTAAGCCAATCACTCTGTACCTTCACTCTGCTAGCTTGGTAGCTCTGGATATATTAGTTTCTCCTCATCCTCCTCAGCTGCCAGCGGCCGATCAGCATCCCGCTCCTCATCCCAAAGCCCAACAAATCCATACATTGCTCGTCAATGTCATGCTTCACTTCAAGTATCCCCCTTTGGACCCAAAGGTGCGGCAGATGCGGCTGGTCACATTGGAGCCTGGGGCTTGGACCGACCCAATCGGCTGCCATCTTGATGTCGTGTCTTTCGACACCCACCCACCACCGTACGAAGCCCTGTCTTATGTATGGGGAGACGCGGCGAAGCGGAAACAGATCCAACTGAACGATCAGTCGTTCGAAGTTACCGAAAACCTATGGATGGCATTGCGGCGCCTACGAGACAGTGCGGCGTCGCGTGTCCTTTGGATTGACGCCATCTGCATCAACCAAACAGACAACGACGAGAAGTCACAGCAGGTGGCGATGATGGGTGACATCTACGGCCGGTGTCGGGAGGCGCTTCTCTGGTTGGGAGAGGACCAGTGTACTGCCGAGACGGGATCCAAGTCGACCACTGCCGGTCGTGCATGCGAGCTACTGGACATGTTCGTGGGCGATAGACATTTCAACGAACTGCCGTGTTTCTCGTACAAAGATGGCCAGCGATTGGATATCTCAGAGCAGTACACCGAATCTTTCCGGGCTCTTGCACTGCTGCTTGACGCGCCGTGGTGGAAAAGGATTTGGGTCGTCCAGGAAATGGTTTTGCCGGCCAAAGTCAGATTCCTGTACGCATCCGAGGAATTTTCTTACGACACGCTGAGAGCATTGGTCAAGGCCTTGGACACTCACGCCACGACATGCTGCAAGGACGACAGGATGGCTCTCCGAGCCCTCGCTTTCGATCCGCTCATGGTCTTCCAGGAGCAAGTGGAGCCGATGGTCTTCACGCGCGAGACGTGGAAACAGCAATCCCGCACCACTCTCTTCGACCTGCGGCGACGGTTTTCCGCCTTCCAAGCCACGAACAAGCGCGACCTTTTCTACGCGCTGCTCGGCCTCGTCACGCACTGGGGCTCCGCCGCCCCCCTGCGCCCTAACTACGAGCTCCCCGTGAAGGACGCCATCACCCAAGCAGTCTTCAAGTGCGTCTCGGAGCAAGACGGACTCGGGTCCTTGCAGGGCGAACGCCGGTTCCGAACAGACGAAGACATGCCCTCCTGGGTCCCCGACGCCAACTTCACCTCGGTCCCATCCCAATGGGTGCTGGTGGAGCAGCGCAGGCGCAGGATGGCCTCGGGCTTCTCCGCGTCCGCGTCGCTGCACCAGGACGCTTCCGAGCTCGGGCTGGCCGCGGACGGCGCGCTCCTCCCGCAATCGATCGCGGTCGACGAGATCGCGGAGGTCGGCCCCGTCTTCGAGCCGCTGGAGCACTTTGAGAGGTCGCCGGACGTGATGCGCCGGTGGATGGAGATGGTCGGGCTGGGGGCGAAGGCGTGGCCGGAGCGACCGCCTCCCCCGGGCTCGCTGGAGGATGCGTTCTGGCGGACGATGCTCAACGACGCGGTCGAGCTGGACACGAACGCGAGTCCGTTCTACCGACGGGCCGGCGAGGGCGACTACGTCGAGCTGCGCAACCTGTGGGAGATGCTGCTGGGGCTCCAGCCTTTGGTCCTGGGGTTGATGGCGCTGTCCATCTCCGACGCGTCGTACGAAAGCCTGATCAAGGAAAGCCCGAAGACCATCTACCACCTCTTGGTCTGCTTGTGGCAGAGGAGGATGTTTGTGACTCGCCGGAAGTTGATTGGTTTGGCGCCCGCCAACGCGTGCCCCGGTGATCAGGTCCATGTTTTGCTCGGTTGCCCCGTCCCGTTTGTTCTTCGACCCGTCCAATCTCCTTTTCGAGATGAGGACCATTCGCAGCCTATACCGTGCTACACTGTCATAGGCAATGGATATGTCCACGATGTCATGTTCGGGAAAGCCTTTGAGAACGGAGGTGAGAGGAATATCAGGACTATAGCACTTCGCTGAGCAGCAGTTTAGGTCTTCCGGTACTTGGTTTTGAGGGGGGGGGGGGGGAAATACACATTCGTTGGCTGGTCGGTCATCCCCGCTCCGTCCAGCGCGCGATGTCATTATCATTTCGCAAACCCAGTACTTCGGTAACGAGGCCGCGTGTTGATATATCTGGCGTTATACGGAATCAACCTTACTACGTAGGACCAGCAGCATGGTATTGCGTTCCGAGTCGGACGGTCAACGAAAGCATTATTGTCGAGCAACGGCAGCCCACATGTTTTCCCGACGAGCAGCGCAGCCATTGGTGACGGAGGGCCCCACTTGAACAACTCTCTAACGCACAGAAGTAAGGCGTTGGATAAGCTCTATATTGGTGGGGGCGGGAACCCATGTTCGAGTTCAAGCCCCAGAAGTTTGTTTGGATTTAGCCGTTGGGGCGTTTCCGGAGCGGGCAGCTCCCCCGGCATCCTTTATGCACACTAATAAAAGCTCCGCGATATATATGCGGCGTATACCTCAGTCTCGTCCCTTTGCTTTTCTTCATCTTTGCGGGGCCGTCAAGATGGTGCGCCTTTCACCTGTTTTTATTGCCGCCCTCCGCGCGCTCCCGTTCCTGGCAAATCGAGTTGTTGGCCAAAACTCTTCCTCTTGCAAGTGCGTTCCCGGAGACGCTTGCTGGCCGGCGGCAGATGCGTGGGCCGAGCTAAACACAACGGTGTCGGGAAAGCTCATCGCGAACAAGCCGCTGGCGCACGTATGCCACGACCCAGACTACGACGAAGCGGCGTGCAACGAGCTCAAGACGCAATGGGTGTGGCCGATCGTGTTGTGAGTGCAAGACAGGGATTATCGAGCAACGACTGACCATGCCCAGCCAAGACGCGCCGACGGCCATGATGGACCCCGTCTGGCAGAACTGCACCCCCTTCACGCCGCGGGAGCAACCGTGTGAACTCGGCTCCGACGCCGTCTACTCGATCAACGTCACATCCGCCGCCGACATGGCCGCCGGCGTCAAGTTCGCCAACGAGAACAACATCCGCCTCGTAGTCCGCAGCACCGGCCACGAGTAAGCAAGCACCCCCGCCCGCATCAGACCATCACTTTCCCCGCCCAGGCACAAGAAGCAACTGACCCGCACCCAGCTTCCTCGGCAAGAGCACCGGCGCCGGCTCGCTGGGCCTCTGGACCCACAACATGCGCGCCACCTCCCTCATCCCCGCCTACACCAGCCCGTCCTACACCGGCCCCGCCATCAAACTCGCGGCGGGCGTCCGGGGCGCCGACGCCCTCGCCGCCGCCGCCGCCGCCGGCGGCTTCGTCGTCCTCACCGGCAACTGCCCCACCGTCGGCCTCGTCGGCGGCTGGACCCAAGGCGGCGGCCACAGCGCCCTCAGCTCCGTCCACGGCATGGGCGCCGACCAGGTCCTCGAGTGGGAGGTCGTGACCGCGGCGGGCGACGTCGTGACGGCGTCGCCGACGCAGAACGCGGACCTGCACTGGGCCATGTCCGGCGGCGGGCCGGGCACGTACGGCGTCGCGGCGAGCGCGACGGTGCGCGTCTTCCCCGACGGGCGCGTCGGCGGCGCCGCGCTGGCGTTCGCGAAGGGCGGGAACACGTCGAGCGATGCGTTCTGGCAGGGCGTGCGGGCGCTGATGCCCCTGTTGCCGGGCGTCGTGGATCAGGGCGGGCATGTCGGGTTCAGCGTGTCGAGCGCGGGCTTCCGCATCATCCCCCTCACGCTGCCGGGCGCGGACGAGGAGCGCGTGAGGGAAGCCATGGCGCCGTATACGGCCGCGTTGGGGGCGTTGGGGATCCCGTTTCAGATGAACGTGTCGAGCTTCCCGTCGTTCTACGAGCACTACGAGACTTACCTGGGGCCGATTCCGCGGGGCACGATGAACATCAACGTCATGATGGGGGGACGGCTCGTCCCGCGGGACGTGGTGGAGGCGGATAATGGCACCGCGCTTGTGGAGGCGTTCCGGGAGTTGCAGGAGGTGCAGGCGCCGGGACTCATCTTGGCCGGCGTCGCGCTGAAGGCGTCGAATGCGAGTGCGGCGGTGGCGCCGAATGCGTTGCTGCCGCAGTGGCGGAGCAGCTTGGTGTCGGTCCTGGCGGCCATGCCGTGGGATTTCGCCGCGGAGGAGGAGGTCAATCGGGAGAGGGAGAGGAAGCTGAATGACGTGGTGGTGCCGCGGTTGACGGAGTTGACGCCGGGGTCGGGCACGTATTTGAATGAGGCGAGTTACTTGAATCCGACGTGGAAGGAGGATTACTATGGAGTGAATTATGAGAGGTTGAGGGAGGTTAAGGGGGCGTGGGATCCGAGCGGTGTGTTTTATGGGAAGACGGCGGTGGGGAGTGATGAGTGGGTGGAGAGGGAGGGGAGGCTTTGTAGGGTGTAGCTGCCGGTGTGGTGGAGTGTGCTGGCTGGGTTGGCTGATGGTTGCGCCGTGGGGATGAGCTGTGACCCGGCGGCATGATAGAGGGTGGTCTGTCCTGGTAGCGACCGGGATTTATGATACCTAAGATACTACTTAAGAAAAACTGCAAAGTAGGCACCATGATTGTCTCATCTCCCGAGTCCGGTAACAGTTTCCACCTCAAAGCATCTCGCTACCCGCACTCTCATCCTGAGGCATGGAATCGTCAACGCCCGATTCCCTCCCACTGACAGAACTCTGACTGCTCTGCACCTACGGTTCTCCGTGTTCCTCGGCGTCAGCCTCTTCCGGCTCCGCTGTCGCTGAAGCCACAAGTGTCTCTTCCGCTTCCGAACCCACCATCGCCAGAGGCACCAGCGACTCTTCCACTTCCGCGCCCGCTGTCGCTACAGTCACGGGAGGCTGTTCGGTTCCCTCACTCTCTTTAACCGGTCCTCTCAGTCTAGGGTGCTCGCGATCGTCCAGATCAAGCAGTGCGAGAGGCTCACCACGTTTTGTTACCGGAATGGCATCGGTGGCGTGAGACCAGGTGCCCGCGCCAACCTCCTCATGAGCGATACGTTGAAGCTGCAGTGTCTCGTTCGTGCACCATTCGAGACGTGCGTAGTCCTTTAGGCGATAGCGCTTCTGTAGACAGCCGAGGATCGGCTCCAGGATGAATGAGATGAGGATGATGACGGAGCCGGTGGCGAACGCGAAGCAGATGCCGAGAAGACTGAACGAGACGTGCGAGGCACTTAAGATTTTCTAGAAGGTGTCAGCTTCCGTAGGGAGCCGCAGAATAGACGAGAGGTGCGAACTTGGTTGCTGCATATTTCTTTTTCAGTCGGAGTAGTTGGCGCTTGTACCCGTTCTTGAAAACTAATGTCCTGAGGTCCCGTTGCGAAGCCAACAGCGCACGCTTGCATGTAGGCCAAAGAAGTGGCAAGCCAGTACTGAACATCTAGTTGCCACTGATTGTCCGGAAGAGGACCTTGGATGCCATAACTCAGGGTGTCTCTAGCCTTCAGGGACGGAGACCCTAAACCAGCCACCACCTGCTGGATCCCAAGATCGGTGTAGTACATCCAGGCGAATCGATCTTCCATTGCGTCGTCTCTAATTAGAGCCTGTGCGTTGTTAAATGAATCTGGTCCTCCACTAAGAGGTGTGCAGCGGCTGCCTTCCGGAAGGTTGGAAAAGCAGTATTGCTCTTGACTCGCACATGCTAAGGGAGATGCCGAGTCATCTTGGCTATACATACTTATTGATGCGGATTTATTATCCGCTGACATAATCATCCGTTTCATGTTGGGCACTTCGTGCGTAGCACGGTTCCAGTCATCGACCGTCCGCGTGCTGAAGAGGATTCGACCAGCTGATAGGAAGAACAGGAATATATCGGCGTCCGGGCGCTCAAGGTCGGGAATTGGTTCAAAGTTAGAATCGTTCACCGAAAGGGAGCCATTTCTATATATTGCAACTCTTTTGCTTTAAGGTATGATAGATGAGCACTAAGTACGATGCGAGCTTGCAAGGCTTGGAGACAACTTACCCAATGTCGTAGTCTGCGCTGGCGGTGTTGGATTTGGTTGTATTGGACTCCCAGACAGCATCGTTTGTGTACTCGTAGGTGCAGTTGTCAAACGGGGTGTCTCCATAGTAGTATCTTGTACAGGAACGGTCGCTTGATATGTTTCGTGTGAACTTATATCCTTCTGTTACCAACGGAGAGCAATGAAACACTCTTCGGTACTGGATCCTCTCGTTTAGTGGGGAGTTGAGGCCGAAGTCTTGATGACTGTCCAGGTATCCAGTGTCCAAAAATAGGCTTCTGTTGTTGCTACGACAGATACCCCCGTGAAACGGGCAGCTGGAATTCGTTGCGATAGTCCACTGAAGGTTCTTTTTGATGAAAGTACCGCACTCTAGTTCACCCGACGCGTCCTTGTTGTAGCATTGCTGAGCATAATTGGCCGCAGTCTGCATCTTCCTGTTGTAAAAAGGCATAGTAGTCTGGAGAAGAGTGAGATTTTCAAGTTCGGAAGGTGGAGATAAGTTTCCGCAGTGCGGACTTGAAATTATGACTTCACTCCCCATAGCAACGTGAGAGGAGAAGCCACTTGCCATGGCAAAGGCTACGATAAAGGTCGCCGTGAACGAGATGATGGGGAGAACCCGGAGCCATGACTTGCTGGAACGCCAGGCCCATGAGAGTTGAATGAGGGTGATGAGGCCAGACGTAGCGTTGGAAGAGTTTCGAAGGATTGCTTGACGTTGATGATAGAGGCCATCCTGAACTTTCTCAGATGAAAGTACCTGATGCAGGGCGAAACAGGCAATTCTCCAGGTACGGGTGCCAACCACAGTGATGAACAGTGCAAGAAATGTAATCATCAGATTGGCTTCTGAATGCTCTAAAGTAAGTGTGGCACCGAACACGGCTCCGTGGCTCCAGTTTGTCCAGACTCCAGTGTATATGTCGTGGAAGCTGTCTGAGCTTGAGGAAGCGTCCGGGAGCATTTGGTTTAGTCCTTGGGACCAAGGAGAAGATACCGGGAAAGTAATGTGGAGAGAGGATTCGGTTTGGAGACTTATCGCTCGTATAGCCCTATCCACTCATTCATAAAAGCAAAAACCTCAGCCATGCTACTTCGTCTTCATTTCTTGCAGGCTGTATAAAAATAGAAGTATTCTACTTCTTGAATCCAAGCTGAAATACCGAAAATGGACAGGAATGTGCGTCACGCATGATCCTCGTGGAATGCAGTTCTGCTCCATGGGGATCTCACAAGTATCCCAGCCTCGCAATGCGTGTATGACACGGATGTTTTTGGAGATGCACTTTCCCAAGAGAGCACTAAATAAGGCATCCTACGGGCCCACCAGTGCGTCATTTTTTTAATGCAGGGATATTTCTCCTCACTTCACGGGCTGAATGCGCCTTGCAGTAAGGGCGGTCCTCGTCTTGTCACGTCGCACTAGTGAGGAACCCTCCTACCATCGTCCTTTCGCGTTTGTGCCATATCACTCAAGCACACGCACACCCGTGCAACAATCTCACAGTAACGCCGCTACTTTGGGGCGTAAGCTATCGGTGGGTGAGGGTGTGGCTGTGCTTACATAATAGTCGAGAGATTTTGCAGGTGGCGCGAAGGCCCATTAGCTGGGTGGGAGTGTAAATGGTAGATAGTGTGTAGCTTAAGCACGTTTGCTTCTCCAAGCTATTTAAAGAAGGGACAGAGAGCAGGTAGCGACCTAGGTAATTCACGTAGAGGATACCCAGACAAAAAAAAGTGGAATAAAATCAAGGGGCAAAGCTGATCTGACTATTTGGCCTCTTAAAGCACCTATCATCCTCTCTTCTGCGAGTTGAGTAGACAAATGTCATCCAATGTCAAAGCGTCCTCGATGTCTGCTTGAGACCAAGACAAGTAGTCTGGTGCAGTAGAGGAATCGGAGTCCACTCGATCTTGAGCACTACTTGCGAAAGAGGGTTGTTCCGAGTTGCTATCGTTTCTTTCGTTCATGTGTTGAACAGCGCGGCGATCTGGAGGATTTATGGCATGTGCCTCACTTCCCACTTCCATTCCTTCATTTTGCGTCGATGATACAAAGTCCCCGTATCTCTCGCGACACCTGCCCATGATCTCGACTAGGCGAGTCCTCAGGTCGTCTTCAACTTGAGCCAGTGAAGGGTGTGCTTCAACCAACTTTTCCAGCTCTTCTCTGACTAGGCGTGGCCATTCTTCCCGCTCAAACAGCTGATACCGGTCAAGTTCACTCGCACCTGGGGTAATGTCGACATCTACGGTACTGAATTTAGCATATAAGCTCAAAAAGTAGAAAAAGACACTTACATGGTGAAGGTATGTCCACGTCAGGGATTTCTGGGAAACATATACGATATGCCGCTCTCCATTTCCCTTCCTCGGTAGAGCCGTGTTTTCTTTTCTTCGACCTTAGTTCTTTCTCTTGTTTCTGGCTGAGGCCTTCTTCCTCGGGCGGTCTTTCTCTTTGCATGCATCTCTCTGTTTCTCTGACATGCCCTTCAAGCAGAGATTCCGACTCAAAGCTCTGGTAGCACCTTGGGCATCGAACAAGTGTTGGGCGAAGGTGCTTTCGGTAGAGATGCTCTTTGACTCTGTGCGTGGTTTCCCAACCTGGGTATACACAAATGCTGGATACGGGATTCCGATCAGGGTATCGTTTCACAAATGGACAAGCCATCTTTCTCAGTAGCTTGGCCGACCTCGGTCTGCTAGATGGGCCCGCTTCGCAGTGTTCCCCTACTGTCTCGTCTTCATCGTCACCATGCCCCTCCGTATTGTCCCCTCTTCTACTCTCCGCCGTGCCATGTGTAGTCACAGTGTCCGACGCACCATGACTTCCTCTTGTGCCGTTGAATGGTTCCGCAGCTGCCGAGCCACCAGCACATTCGGTGCTGAGTATGTCCTCCCCATCGCCACTTGATTCAGACTGGTCTTCAGACGAAACGCCCTACAACTCTCCTACCATGTCATAGAACGTTGCCATAACTCGGCTAACGACAACCTTTTTAGCCTTCCGAAGCAGCGTGGATCGAATAGTATCGGACAAATTGGTTTCAGCGTCATCCACAGCAATCGTTTGAAGTGACTCGCTGGGTGCAGCTTGCTCAACATTCTCGAATTCTGTTGGTAACGGTTCTATGTGCGCATCGGAACAGACGTTCCCAGAACTCTTCCTGGATAGCGCGTCGCGGAGGTAATCGGGCTCCATTTGCGCAGGGCTTGGTGAACGAGCCCTGGTGTTGGCGATCTCGTCGTCCTCTCTCGTGGAGCAGGTCTTGCATGTTTTTAGTTTGCAACGTTTACATTCGTAGATGTAATACCATGGGCCAGAATGGCACATATTGCAAATCCAGTGTATGAGCGACTCGTCCGACTTCACGACGTGAAATCTGTGTTCGCAATTCCCCGAAACAGCCATAGTTGTAGAATCGAAAGGAACGGATTGCCCGATTAGAGAAAAGAAAGATAGCGTCAGAGAAAGATAGTCAACCGAAAGGTCGGAAGTGGTTCTCTCCTCGAAGCCTCATCATCAACCTGGTGCGGGAGCGTCTCTCTTTTTGAACGAGTGAGGGGGATAAAGGTTGACGCAAGCTAATGCGAGGTTGTGGCAACGTAAGACTCTGAATGCGCTGGGGCGCAACTCTCTGATGCGCATGCCAACCAACAAGAAGAAATGTGCCCTACAGCTCTTGGTCACTGGTGAGCACCAGCAGTAGATGCTGAATGTGAATATGAAATCTTGATTCGAAGTTGAAGACGCGCTAAAATCTCACTCCAATAACGACACGGCAAGTGTAGACCAAGGATCCACAGCTGCATCGCAATCCGCCCGCATGACTGCACCGTAAAGATTGAATCCGAACATCGCAGCTGCTGTCACTACTGCAGCGGCTGTGGTGCTCTGAGTCGTCGAGCATCTCCGTCGAAAGGCGTACCATCTTAGCTTAGTCCGCGTCTCCATGATGTTTCATTTTCTCGTCGTTCACGGAAAGAGGACTTATTTCCTTCTGTTCGTCCTCAACTGCACCTCGTTAACATGTGAAGCGGAACGATGGTACGCAATACTATATTTTCAACATCCCTGTCGTCATCCATGGCCTGCTTCTAGTAGTCTACTCCCTCGCCTCCCTCAGCCTCAGCTTCACACCAGCACTTGGAGCGCACGTCAGCGTCATGCGATACCCCTGCACACCACCCGCATCCTCAGCCTCCAACGCATCAAACCTCTGCAGCATGCGCACCACGATGTAGCTCGCCTCAGTCAGCGCAAACTGCTGCCCGATACAGATCCGCGGACCCCCATTGAACGGCAGATACTCCCACCCCGGCTTCCGCCCCTCCCACCGCTCCGGCCGAAACTCCTCCGCATCCTCGCCCCACAGATCCTTCCGCTTGTGCATCACATGCACGCTGTACGTCACCTCCGTCCCCTTCGCCACAAACACGGGCGCCCTCCCGTCCGGCCCGCCGCCGCTCGGCAGGCTCGTGTCGACGGCCGCGCGCCGCTGGTTCACCGGCACGACCGTGTGTAGCCGCAGCGACTCCTTCAGCGTGTGCTGCAGGTACGAGCAGTTCTTCAGGCTCTCGAACGAGATCTCTCGAGGGCTGTCGTACGTGCCGAAATCGTCGAGCACGGCGCGGCGCAGTTTGGCGAAGACGTCGGGCCGCCGGGACAGCGTGAGGAAGACCCACGATAGCAGCGACGCCGTCGTGTCGCGCCCCGCGAGCAGGATGTTGACCAGCTGGCTGCGCAGCTCCGCCCTGTCCCGCGTCTCCGCCGCGATGGCCTCGAGGAAGACGTATTTCTGCTTCTTCTCCTCCTCCTCCGTTGTGTCGTTGGCCGCCTCGGGATCGGTGGCGGCCGCCTTGCGTGGGTGCCGCTGCGCCAGCGCCATGTCGACGTACGAGTCGACGAAGTCGTGCACCACCGCAACCTGCCGCCGGAACTCGGCCGTGTGGCCCAGCCAGTACTTGTCGCCGTAGCGGCTCGCCCGGAAGAGTAGGTATTGCGCCCGGTCGAAGGCCTGCGTGAACTTGTTCTCGTCGCGCGTCCGGACGCCGCTGGATGATGATGATGCCAGTTGGCTCCCGACGCTCTCGCCGAAGAGGAACTCGGTTGCCGCATCGATCGTCAGGCGGAAGAGGAGCACTTGCAGGTCGACGGTGTTGGTCCAGCCGGTCGCGTCGGCGGGTAGCAGCACGGCGAACAGGTTCTGCACGTGTTGCTCTTCGAGGTCGAGGTCGACGATCTGTTGGCGTGCGAACTGCGGGCGGAGCATGGCGCGGGAGTGCTCCCACTGCTTGCCGTCGGAGGCGAACTAATCGTGTCCGTTAGAGCGAGTGGGCTTGGGGAGGGAGAGAGAGAGAGAGAGTGTGTGTGTGTGTTCGGCAAACTCACGATGCCGTGCCCGAGCATCGCCCCAAAGTTGGCGTTCCTGGACGGGCCGAACTCGAACTCGCGGAAGTGCGTTGCGAGAATCGTCTGGATGTTCGCCGGCTCGTAGGTGAAGATGTTCGTTTGGCCCAAGACGGTTTCTTGGAATGTGGTCGTGAGCCGGCCCTCGCGCGCGCCGACGGCCTGGACCCGCTGCACCATGTGCTCCGGCAGCTGGTCCTTGGCAGCCGCGTCCAAGATTAAACGCAGATTCTGGACGCCGAAGGGGTCGCCGGGAGAGTATGTGGGGACCGGTTTGCAACCGAGCTCGCGGTATTTGAGCGAACGACGGCGTCTGGTGAGGATGTAGTTGGCTGCCTTGAAGAGGACAAGGGCGGCGGCGGCCCAGAGGCAGATGAACTGTAAAAGCTTCATGTTGAGGGTTATCAGTAAGACTGTTGGATGAGGAGTATCGTATACTGCGTATGCTGGAGACGACTGTTGAGGACGTGTAAATATAGGTAGGCCGTTATGCTCTGGTTTCTCCTGTCCCCCCTCCCCTCCGTAGGTGTGTCTGGAAGTAGGCTAGTAACGTCTTTGCAAACGTATTCATGTGGGGAAGTAGGCTTAGAGTGTGCAGTCGTTGTCTCGGAAAGGCAAGCTTCCAGCTTCCGGACGATGATCTTTGCTGTTCAAGTGGTGTCAAGATCGGGAATGGCAAGAAAGTGCACCACCATAGTCCTGTGAAGGTGAATACCCTACGTCTAGATACTCATTTCCACTGTCATATTGTTGAATGTCATGCTAGCTAGTAAAAGAAGGTAGTATTATCAAAAGAATAGTGAGTTGACAACTCTAAACTTGAGCGATGCGAAAGACTTCGGCTCGGTTAGTAATCACTACCCGGACACTCTGCTCAGTACTTTCGGCCTCGAATGAGGCCGACGGCATATTGTATTACTCCGAACTCCGCTACATCGTAACGATATGAAGGCACTTGTTGTAGATCGCAGAATCCTAGATCCATGTCAATTACGCGTCGGCAAGGAATTAGGCAGGGTCTCTCTGCCTGGTCTCGACTCTCACCCTTGCTATCCGGTCACTTCCTGCCGGACGAGGCCCTCCATCGCAAACAACAGGGCATACTACTTCCATTTTGACGTGGAAAACTCTGGTCCGTGCCCAGAGCCTCCATGTCCATCAAGTTTCCAAGTCTATACGAATACGCCCGCTGAGCTGGCCCCTTCTCCACTCGTAACTCTTACCTCCCGGTCCGCGGAGATGCACCGTACTGCAGCAAATGTAACAGAAAGGGTGCAGTTGCTCCCCCACTTGTTCTCTACGAATCAGAAGGTTGGTCGGACAAACACTATGGAGCCACTAAGCACGTTCAAATGGTAGGGCAGTCCGCATGCGAAAATAGATCTCTCCAGGTGCCCGTTGTACTGCCGACTCCGATGGACCCTTTTCCTCGCGATCTCCGATTCGGTTGTCACTGCAGTTGTAAGATTCGCGCTGGAAGATCTGTGAGGCATGTCTTTGGAGAGAGCAGTCGAATGAGACCATTGTACTTGATTGGTGGAGAGCTGATCTTGGAACGAATAAGCCGGAAGTGTTGCCGGTCGTGCCGATTCCGACAATCGTTTGGGATTTTACACCGCTACTTTCTTCATATCGTCCATGCAAGGGAGGCAACTTTTGAATTTTCACTACCCATATCCTGCTCCATGAGCATTTTAGTAAACAATGGTCATGCTAAAATCATGCCCTCCAGATGAAGATTCTGTACGTACGAAAGAGACTTTAACTTGAGACAATGGCGTATATAACTACTCACTATCTTCTTCGTGAAAAGTGCTCAGACAGTGAAATGGAAAGATATCCATGTCTAATTTGTAGGAAGATTACGCGTTAGACATATGTGTGCTCGTACGCAACAGGCCTTCGTAGATTATAGAGTGATGACGCCGGTAGTTCCAGGACGTCTGGAAAGGCGTCTTCGCCTGCCCTCCGGTGACAAGCTGGAGAATCAGTCCTTGAGCCACTTCGACTCCCCACGGAAAACAGCATGACCGTTCATGATACCTCCGGATGACTCGAGCATCCTTCATGTTCCATCATTTTGTTTCTGCGCACCTCTCCAAGAAAGAACAGCGCTCGGACACGCCGCATTTCGACTACTACAATATTGGATAGATGGGATTGCGCATCGGGAAGGCAGCGGAAAGGTTAAGCGGGGTCATTGGGAAGATCCTGATTGGGAGTGGGTTGATTTGGTTCTCGGTTGATTTCGCAACGATGTGTGGAAAAGACCAAGTGGGGGGTATATATACATAGAACAGCTGTGTACCAAGTCACAAGGACTTCGATTATCACTCATCTTCAAATGCAGAACTGCACCCCAATCGGTGCCTCTCAGCTGCCACTGCGCCTTCCAGCCAATTATATGATCCAGCCGGTCCTGCATTCGGTGCCTTATTAATCGCCTTCTCCATGGTGTTTGCCAACCATCTTTCATGAAGCTCGCCGCTCGTTCCTCAAATCCCGCGACCCCGCCATGGGTAAGGAGCGCCAGCATTTCTGCCACACTCAAGTTAGCCAACACCGTCGTCCGAGTCCCCGTTGACGGACACGTACCACCTACCCAAACTTCAGAGACCCTCGACGACGCCTACGCGCTCAAACGTCGGGATGGTGCCCGTCACGCGGCTCCACTCGACGAGATGGGTCCCGTTATCGCCGCTCTCAAACGCATAGACGCGGCCCAGCTGATTTGCCGCGATCGGCGAGAGCGCCACGACATCCTCCATGCTGTCGACCGAGTTCACGGAGCTCCACTCGTCGCCGTTCATGTACGCCATCTTCACGCCGCCGCCTTCCTTGGTGATGAGGACCTGCAGGTTGTAGTCGTCCAGCCGCCTCTCCGACATGGCCGCGATCTGGCCCCCGCTGTCGACGGAGAGCCCGAGCACGCCGCCTGTTGGGAACAGCGTCAGTTCGGAGGAGCAGAAAAAGGAGAAAGGCAAACGAAAAAAAGAAGAAAAGAAAAGAGATGGACCGCACACTCACCCAGATCGTTGTTCGTCCACGCCAAATCGTACCCGCCATACGCCTCGGCCAGATGGCCGTCCGCGTCCACGAAATACATGCCCACGCGCGGATACGCGACATCCCGCGCCTCGACCCTCGGGATCGGCGCGACCGCCACGGCCGTCCCCTGCCGCGCCGCGAGCCCCGACACGGTGAGTTTGCCCGTGACGGCGCCGTCGCCGTTCGGGTACGGATAGTACAGCATCAGGTCGCTGGTGGCGCTCTCGTACAGCGTGAAGTCGGCGCTGTTGCACCCCTCGGTCACGTTGCAGCCCGGCACGTACTCGGCGATGCTGGCGTTGGCGCGGGCCAGCAGCGAGCGGTCCGAGCGGTCGGACAGCTGCCAGCCGCCCGTCAGGCCGGTGCGGTTGGGGGCCCAGAGGAAGCGGATGTAGGCGTCGGTGTCGAGGAAGAGGCAGCGGAAGTCGGTCGTCTTTTTGTTGGTTTGGTTTTCGTCAGCTTGTTGTTGCGTGGCTCTACCGTCTGACGATGATGATGACGATGGGGGGGGATGGTGGTTTTCTTTTTCCATACATTGTCGCCCGCCGTCGTCCAGTAGTTGGATGCCGCGATGGGCGTGCCGTTCTTCGCGTCCACGGCGGAGTCGTTGTTGCGGGCCAGCACCTCGGCGAAGCTCCAGCTGTCGGCCGACGCGTCCCAGTCGCCCGTCCAGATCTGCAGCGAGCTGTTTTGGTAGTACACCTGCGAGTGCTGGACCCCCGCCGCGTCCGTGTAGTTGTTGGCCGCGAGTTTCGACTTCGCCGCGACGCCCGCCACCATGTCGCCGATGCCGTCCGCCGCCGCGTCGCCGCCGCTGCTGCTGTTCGACGACGACGACGACGACGACGTGTTCCCCGAGCTTTCTCTGGTCGCGCCGACGCCCGCGCCGACCGCTACGGCGATGATGATGGCGATTGCGGCTGCCAGGCCTATCCAGAACGTCCGCCGCCGTACGCCGCATATCCTCCCCACTCCCGCTGCTGCTGCCGGTTGCCCTCCTGCATCCGCGTGCCCCGCGCCGGGCACGACCTCCTTCCCCGTGGTGTTGACGGCCTCGGGTAGCTGGTTCTTGTCGGCCGTGGGTCGGACTTCGGGCAGATTCGCCGTGTCGTCGACTTCGAGCGTGCTGTAGTCGTGCGGCGCCATCATCACGACGGTGGACGGGGGCGCGATGAGAGGGAAAGGCTAAAAGCAAAGATACCGACGGGGAGACGGCGGCGGCAGGCAGCGGTGACATTATTGTCGGAGGTCCCGAGGCTGAAAGGATTGCAGTGGGGCTCGGCGGCGATCTCTACGCATTTAGCATTTGTGCGTGCCTGACCGTGTGTTTTCCGTGTCTATCATGGTCCTTTGTTGGCTAGCACCGATGTACAGTCAGCCCGACATCCGACGTCGAACGTTGACGGTGCCGCATGCTTCACAGTGCAACCCACGTTTAAGATCGACAGCACCCAGTAAATAGACGAATGCCGGGATTGATCCGGAAACGGTTTAGCGGGTAGATATGAAGTGACACGTAGATGGCAGTCCTCACTCCTCACAGACCCTGAGAGGGTCCAGCCATTGTTAAACAACATATGGTGCCGAATCCTGCCCTGCCTCTTAAACAAGCGCTACATTTGCATCCAGTCGTGTGTACCCGCTAAGAAAGGGTTTCTTGTGCTACTAAATTTGGAATCAGTCATGGCCCCCACCATCAGGCGAGTAAGTTTTTGGCCCCCAACCATGCGAACCTCTTCAGTTAATGACGGGCGTTTCGAATATCAGCAGTCATCACATGATGCCTTACATTTTGAATCGCCATCGGTAGAAAAAGACACTACTCTCTGCTCTTTCCCCCTCCTCCTTAAAAGGCCCCAGCTCGCAGTGTGCGCATATGACTGTTGGATTGTCTTCTTCAAGATCGTTGAGCAGTGCAGCTTGCATCAAACTGGCGCTGGCACCGTGTTTCTCACCATCGGGGGGAGCAAGTAGAGAAGCGATTGATTTGTTTTCGAGAAGCCCTTTAATGAGTGACCAAGGTTGATAAGTAGCAAAGGGAACCAAGCTGCATCGGAACTGGAACTTTCGCCATGTCCATTCACGCCGTGTACACCAACGCCGCCCTGTTCTTGTCGCCCCTTCTTTGAAGTTGACCGACTTTACAGTTGCGTCGGCCTTGACGGCAACAACGGCGCTCTTGAAATGGATCGAAGACATTGTTTGAGACGTCGGGACGTGTGTCAGGTAGAAAACTACTAAGACTAGATATACTTTGAAGGTCTTGAGCGCAGTCTCTATTGATATTTATACTCGCTTCTGAACGAGCATACCGCTACGTCACTACGATAACTCGTGTCCTCCCTCGACGGGAAAGGAAGATGGCTTTCTCGGAATCGAGCCAAACCTTGGCCTTTGCCTCGGAGATGATCGTCGCCCAGAATTATTGTGCCTTCATTGCCGCTGCACGGCATCGTCGATTGCGCCACAGTGCTTGTGCAACGTGCCTCTGTCGATCACGCCCCGGCGAGCACGCCGTCCGGCAAGAGCCAGCGACAATGTCGAGTGGCTCTCAGACACTACCTACGTACAGTCTACAAGCGCGAGGAACGTCAACGTAACATGCACGCCTTCGTCGCCACGCCGTTGATCTTGCACGCCAGTATTACACCACACACTCGCCGCAGCCAGCCCGCACCTCTTTTTTTCTCTAGACGATCGCGCATTGGAAACGCATCTGCATGCGCGCGCCAGCTTCCCAAAGAGGAAGGATGGGCCGAATGGGCTCCCCCCGCCATTTACTGAGTAGGGGAACTGCGGGGAATGGCAACGCCGACGAGTTGAAGACGGCCGTAAGGCGTCTTTGAATGCGTCAATCTCCGCTCAACGCACCCCGGGCATCCCGAGGGTGCAAAGTGAACTGGATGCTAATGCACTCAGGCGGCGAACTGCTCCGCCTCCCCGGCCAGTGTGTGCAACTTTGTCCCTTGAAAGGGACTCGGAAATAATGATCAGGGTACCACATTTCCAAGAGCTGCACAGATGATGGGAGTCTTCTCAGCAGTAGCATACCTCCTGTGTACGGCTTGGTTAGAGAACCGGCAGGGCGTTTGGGTATCGGAGGAGAGATGGTGCAGGGCTTTGATCTGATGGTGCTGCTGTTGTGAGTGGCTGGGCAGCAACGGCAAACATATGAATGGGCAGCATGTAGAAGACCCTTATGCATGACTGGAACTAGGGGCAGGTCCGCCTGGACATGTCCCCCTGGACACAACGACTAAGATTAAGCAATTGGCAGAGCATATTGAGCGAGCATTCACCGGCTCTGATTTGTTTTGGTTAGCATGGAATTGGCTCAGATCAATCTGTTGATGGCTTTACGGGTCATGCAGTTAGCTCCGCTACGGTTGGCGGTCGCTTTGATGTGATTCGGGATCTCTCGGCGCTGCCATCGGAAGAAGAGCTGTGTTCGCAACATGAAGACGTTTGAAGGAGGCGCTACCATCCCTTGTCAACCAATCAGGAGACCATTGCATGTTGCTTATGGGCCGCACTACCCTGAGATGTAGCGCAGCTCTGCAGCTTTTGCAAATGCTGACAAGGGACGGTGGTAACCTGCGCGTCCGCCCGCCGAGACACTCTAGGTCAGTGTTGGCGATGTCATGCATTGACCGTTGGTTTTTTTTTCTTGGGGCACTTCGTCTCCTACGCAGGATTCCTGTCCCTTATCATCTATGCGATCGAATTGACGTCGTAAACCTCCAGCCTCAAATGCATTGATCAACTTTCCCTCAATGAGTCCTCTGGCAAGTGCCCAAAGTCAAGTGATACTTGATTCTATTCCGACCAGCAAGAAGATCTGCATTTACCATTGCTTTGGAACGCTTCATAGCATACGGCCAAAAGTCTCCTGCTAGTTCTACCCTCTACATTGACGCGACGTGTTTCTTTGATGCAATCGGACGAATATCTTAGCCATGTAGGGGTAGAGGAAAACAGATCACACGATATTTCGATCCGAACCATCTGCATGAAGTTACGCATACATACGGAGGTAGGCAAGAACTCCTGCGTTCGGCAACTCGTCAACGCGAGCAAATGCTGTGCCATCGGCATTGCGGCATTTCGTGTATTCCGCCAGTCTCGCAGACTTGTACGACGCAGTACCCTTGTCTAAGCGTTTGTTGACAAAGTAGATCAACTAACGGGCATCATGCATACGACGGCGTACTGACGTTTATCTCGGCAACATGTGTTAAGCTGCCAAATTGCCACGAACACTTCAATCAAAGATCTCTTGTGGTCGGCTGGGATTGATCTCCATGGATACACCTGCATGCCATCAGACCAATGCACGTCTTCTGTCGTGGCGAAAGCGCCGAGCCACAACCGCACCGAGGAGCATCGGCTGAGTGCAGCTCGCCAAGATATGTATGTCGTTTCCTCGACTCGACGGGGCCGCTTTTCATGGACCCAACGACAGCCAACGAGTCTTTGTCCTCAACGCTGCGTCTCTGCCGCTCAAGCTCAATTCGGACAACACCGACGATCGAGTAGTGCAGTATCGCCGGGGTGGCCATCTCACTCTTCCTTCACCTTCACAAACTTCAAATTCCCATCCCCGTCCCTCGCCAACTTCGTCTTCATCTCCTTCGCCAACGAACCCATTTCCCGGCCGTCATCAACGCCCAAACCATCCCAGCCGCTCAGGCCGTGGAACATCAACGGAACAAGGTCGGATTTCCAGTAAAACGACGCGCCATGCCGCGCGGCCAGTCGCAAGCTCACGGCCAGAAAGCCCGCGCCGAGCACGCAAAGCGTCCCGGGGAAAACGATCCACGGCCAGCGGACCTCGACGTAGATCACCGCGGCGTACGCGGTGCCCTCGTGGCGCGTCGCGTTCGGCCCGACCAGCAGCTGGAGGGTCAAGGCGTCGGCGACCGCGGCGACGGCGGCGCTCGTGTTCTGCCGCGTCAGGAGGGCCAGGCCGGTGTTGAACGACAGACCCGAGTCCGTGGAGCCGTCGACGCGGAATTCGAAGAACGCTTTTAGGTACGACTGCACGTCGAACGAGTCCATCACCGCGACGGTGAGGTTGTCCGGTGTCTCGGCGTGGGCTGCGTTGAAGACCAGGGTGCTGTTGAGCGAGAAGTTTTCTGTGGTGGCGGTGGTCGACGGTGCTTCGTTTTGGATGAGCTCCACGTCGTCGACCGTGTAGTCGTTCAGGGACCCGTTCGTCTTTTTTTTTTTTTTTTCTCGCCGTCAGCGGAGTTCGGGAAAGTGGTCGTTCGGACGCTTACCGCTTTGACGTTTTTGAACGACTTCGCGCACCACGCTATCGAGCATTCCAGTATGTCTGCTGCTGGACTGTACACCAATGGTTTTCGCCCGTTCATGCCATCGCCCGCTTTGTCCGATGCACCTGGCCTTCTTGAGTTGTTTGCCACGGCGAAAGTAATAATGCTCGCGTTCCAACTGAGGGCTCCGTTGAAGACAGCTTCGGTCACATTACCCGTTATGAGGGCACCTTGGTCTGTCAATAGTCCGGGGTCGTCCGTCGTGTATATTGTGTATGGCGCCGATACATTGAGCAGAATGTCCCCTGGTGTGGTGTACAGGTTCGCCACCGCGTCTGTTCCATTCTCGTGCTTGGAATCGTCTACTGCTCGTAGAACAACTTTCTCCACCGTGCTCTCTGAAGTGACGTTTCGACACGTGCTACACACACCAAGGGTGTTGAAGTCCGGCCAAGAGCAATTTCCTGTGGTACAGCCGTATGAGAAGAGAAGAGGTGAGCCGAGGAGAGCCGTCACGATAGCGCTTTGAAAATACGCGTTGTCGGTCCCTACAAGGTTTAATCAGATGAGCTAATTTGTGAAGCCACGGACAAAATGGACTTACCGATTACGGTATGGCTGTGGTCGTAAGCCGTAGCTATCGATAACCAAGGTACCTCTTCATCTTGCGGGACATTCCGGGTGCGGAAAGTGATCAGTTGCTGAGCAAACGGATCCATAACAAGAGAAAAGAGTACCACAAAGGCTCCCAAGGTAGCAGTAGCCGTTCCCCTCCGTGCACCCATCGTGTATAAGAACTCGAGAGCACCCCAAGGGCCTCTTGTCGCCTCGTCGAAAATGCTTAGCTCGTACAGTGGCCGCACGTCTTGAAAGTGTCGCCATTTCAGTTGACCTATCCCGGCTGCAACAGCGAGTAGCATCGATGTCTTTGCGATGGTAATGAGTATCGATATTATCGCGTTGGGCGACACTGCGCCGAGGTGCCAGTCGGTAAGAGGTCGGTTGTGTAGATATCGGAGGATGATGAGGATCGCGACAATGCATGATATGCTGAGAACTGTTCCGCCTATTTCCCAGAGCCACGAACCTTGTGTTCGCTTGGGTCTTCCATACGTCTTGACGGAGCCAGTTTGGTCGTGCTCCGGCGCATTCCCGTCTTCCAATCCGTGCTGATTTTCAGACGGGATTCTCGAATACTCACCCTGGTTTCTTTTTGGTCTATCTGCACTTGCGGGAGAATTGGCAGTTTCTGCTCCGGGGACGTAGCTGAAGGCAGACGCTGATCTACTCTCCGGTGAAGAAGAGTCCGAGGGGACAAGCTGACTTGTTGTGGCCATCGGGTTTGTGGGGGCGGAGAGAGTTACTCCTCCGTGCTACCTACGACAATCGAAGGACAAGGCCGAGCGTTTGGACGGTGGAACCTTATGTTGTAGTATTAATTCTGGCTCTCGATCTGCACTGTTTGTTGTTTAAGAGCGCCACTGCTGTCATTAAATCAAAAAAACAGGTTTTGCTTCGGTTTACGCTTGGGGGCCGTTTGCATCCGTGAGCATCAACGTCAATCGCTGAATGGTTTGCAAGGGTCAAGCTCAAGCCAACATCATAACAATTTTCATAGTAGTGGTATTTATAGAGCTTGCACGCTTACTACTGCTATTGCCGTGTGAGGTGAACTATCCGGGGACAGGAGCGGCAGTGCAGGCTTCTACAGGTCCAACGAGGCTGCAACAGGGTCTGGAAGAAGGTAACTTATATAAAAGAGATTCTGCTACATGGTAGAGTGGGCAAATGTTCTGTTAGTTCCGTAGAGTAGTAAAATGATTTATTGGATGCGCCACACGAGAATCGATGCACAATTACGCATATTATGTGACTGAAAAAGAGAACGAAGAACAAAGCCATATACCAAAAATTTTACAAGAACATACGAACCGTAAGTAGAACGAAGCGGCAAGAAAGCCGTGATGATTAGAGCATCGAGAGCGGCAGCCCGAGCATCTACGACGTTCCCACCCACCCCCACCCACCCAATCACAGCCAGCCCCGCGGCCACGATTATCTCCAAAACACCATTCTCCCGCATATTGCGTGCTCCCCGCACCCCACGGCAAACGCCAAAACTTGCCGAAGCCTGGCGTTCGAATAAGCTTCGCCTCCCCCATCCCGCCGCCGCGGCACCTTTCAAAAGCCGCCGCAACCTTGACGGCCCAGTTCCCCCCAGGCATCCAGGAGTCATGGCGGTAGCACACTCCCCTACCAAAGACGCGGCGGCGGCGGCGGTTTCGTTCGTCCCCCCCTCGCCAACCGTCGACGTCGACGACGCGTGCCGAGAAAAACGCAAGCCGCTCCGGCGCCGCGTCCGCGAGCTCGTCTGGGACAGCTTCGACCGCGGCCCCGCGGAGCGCCGCTTCATCGCCAAGATCGACTTCTTCATCCCCACGTGGGCCGGCTTCTCGTATTTCTCGAAGAACCTGAACTCGAACAATCTGTGTAAGCGAAGCGCCCCTGCCCACCGACGCATGGTTGTCGCGCGTTCTGATCGGTGGTGGGCCGGATGGTAGCGAATGCGTACGTCTCGGGGATGAAGGAGGAGCTGAACGTCGTCGGGAATCAGTATCAGACTTTCACGACCATGTGGACGATGTGAGTGCCCCGGCGGAACGGGATGGTGTGTGGAGGTCTGCTGACGGCAATGGGCAGCGGCTACGTCGTTTCGCAGATCCCGTCGCAGTTGGTCTGCACGAGAGGTATCGTTCCTGCCGCGGCTGCGCTCGCTGTTGGGCTGCGCATGCTGACCGATCTGTTCAGTTCGCCTGTCGCTCTGGTGCCCCAGCTGGGAGCTGTTTTGGGTCATCGTGACGTTTGCCAGCTCCGCCGTCAAGACGCCGTATCAGCTGTACGCTTGCAGGTTCCTGGTAAGGCCGTTGGTCCCATGCCGTGTTCGTCTTAGTTGACATGAAGCAGGTCGGCCTCGCGGAAGGCACGTTCTACCCTGCGGTGCATACGGTGCTCGGCGGTTGGTATACCAAGCAAGGTACGTTCACCACTTCCCATTGGAAACCAATGTTGACGATTGGAAATAGAACTTGGCAAAAGGGCGTGCATCTTCTTCGCCTCGGCGTTCATCGGGTCCATGTTCAGCGGGTACCTCGTAAGTGAAGCGGCCGTGTCTCAAGTGCCTGCGGCTGACCGGAGCAGCAAGCGGCATTGCACACGGGGATGAATGGCGTCCACGGCCTTGCGGGGTGGCGGTGGCTCTTCATTTTTGACGGCGTCATCACTCTACCAATGGCCGTGTGGGGTAGGTTGTCAGTTCAAGTTGGATTGATAAAAGCTAAAAGCGGAAGGCTACTACGCTCTCCCGGATCTCCCCAGCAACACTCGTGTGCATTGGCTGAAGCCGGCGGAGAAGGAGCTCGCGCTCGAGCGTATGAGGAAAGCGGGAAAGCACCTGGAAGAGCCGTTCACGTTGAAAGGTCTCCGGCGTATCCTCAAGAAGTGGCACTTCTGGGTGTACACGGCCTACTACACGTGAGAGCTCAACAATGACGTTTTTGCAGACATGATACTTACAGCCAGCAGCTTCTTTATCTGCAGCGAGAACATCGGGACCTACATGAACCTTTGGCTGAAGAGCCTTGATCGGTAGCTACACCTGAAGATACCACCTCCTCGTTGCTAATGTCATGCAGCTACTCCGTTTCCCAGATCAACACTTACCCCACCGTCATCAACGCAATCACCATCGTGACGACGCTGTGCTACGGCTGGGTCAGCGATGGGCTACAGGTGCGCGCGCCAATCGTCTACTTCTCGCTGACCGTCTGCTTCTTCGCCGCCATCAACCTGGCGGTCTGGGACGGCGTGCCGTTCGGGTTGAAATGGGCGTCCTTCTACCTCACCGGGTATGCGCAAGGCCCCCATCAGATGCGTCCCGTTTCTGCCACGTGGCTTCACAGAAGCTGACTTCGAATGAAACGATGCAGGTTCGCTCAAGGCTCCGGTCCCGTCTTCCTGACCATGGTCAACGAGCACTGCGCGGGCGACAGCCTGGAGCGCAAGTTCATCCTCGGCACGACCAACTCGGTGGCGTACGCCTTCAACGCGTGGATCCCGCTCATCACGTACAACACCAACTACGCGCCGCGCTTCCTCGTGGGCAACTCGGTTACGGCCGGCCTGATCGTGTGCGCGGCGGCGACGCTGACACTGGCGGTGTGGCTGCAGAAGAGGGATGCGTAGGTTTCCGCACGCCGACGATCTCTGCGAGAGTCGTGTCCGCTGACTCATTATCCAGGGATGCTGACGAGAAGGGAGGCGATGCGGTGGGGGATGTGTAAGATCACGGAGTGTTCCAGGGTGCACGTGGCCCGCAACTTGCGAAATCGGATGGAAATCACCGTGAGATGGCAGGCGGTTTGATGAGGGTGTGGACACTCAGTCATGACCAATTGTAGATGATAGAGTTTGAGAGTCATGCTAGAGGAGCAAGAAGCGCCGAGTAGCAGGAAAGATGGGCATGGTTCCTATTCTGATCTTCAAGCTCAGCACGGACCGTGTATTGAGAGTTTCTGAGAAGATGAGAGCGATCGCTTGCGCAAGGGAGGGATGTGATGGATGTTGCTACGGTCGTTGGCTGCCTCGTCGATGAGGCGGGAGATACGTCTGAACAAGAGAGCGAGCCAAGGCGCTGGTGCTGGTGCTTGCTGGTGCTGGGGCCGTTCGCGGTCCATCGTTGCCCCTGAACGCCGTGCGGATCTGCAACAGCTAAATCAGACTGCACGTTTCGGACAGGTGTGTGTGGAAGCGGGTCTAGCGCAGAGGCCGGCGCATTGCGTGCAGACCATTGATTGCAAGACGCAGGCGTGAGACGGCGAGTCGCGTGCCACGGTCGCCTTGAGACTCGGCGCCGGCTCGAGGCAGCGCCCACTCGCGGTATTGTTGTATTCGAGGAGGAGCGGTTCGGGCCCACGGTGGGCGAGGCAGCGCAATGGCAGGGGAGGATCCGTGGGCTGCGGGGAAGGGCGGGTGGACGGGTGGTGGAGGATCGTGGTGACTGGTGAGAAGGTTGCGGGCGACGCGACGCGTCGAGGACGGCGGGCGGGGCTTGGCGAGGGGCAGCGATGACGATGACGCGCCTCCGCAACACCGCCCACGTGACTGCGACTCGCCCTCGCGGTGCCGGCTGGAACATGGATGTCGCAGGAGGGCGCGGTTCGCCAGATTCGATGGGATGCACGGCGCGCAGCAGAGCCCGGGAAGGGCTGGGTCAGTCGGGTGCAGCGGGCAGGGCTCTCGTGATTGTTCCATGTGTGGAGTGGAGGCCGGGGAGCTAGTGCAGTGGATGCGGCGGTTGCAGGCGACAGGCCGGGCCAAGAAATCCAAATCCTGGCTCTCTGGCACAGCTCCATCTGCCCTCCCTCCTCCATCGCGACCCAGCGCGTGCCGCCATCGCCATGAACCCGACCCAGCCAGCGGCCAAAAAGGCGTGCGACAAGTGCAGGCTGCGCAAGATCAAGGTGACCCAGCCTCGCGCGCGCTGCCCAACCCCCGCCCGGCCTCACTAACGTAAGTGGCCTGTGGTAGTGCGACCTGACCCAGCCCTGCGCCAGCTGCACTGCCCGCAACTTTGAATGCACATATCAGACCCCGCACCGCAAGAGAGGCCCGGCCGGAAGGTACAGCACTACTACCGCAAAACCGCGAATGCGGTCCACTCCCCCGCCTGCTGACCCCGATCCGCAGACGGCTAGCCGAAATCCGACAGCAGCAGGGTTGGCGGAGCGCCGAGCAGCTGCAGACGCCCACCATCTCCCCCGGCCGCTCCGTCGACCACCTCCCCGATGGCGACCAGCTCGAGCCGCCGCAGATGTCTTCCTCGTGGGACATGCTGGGCTGCCTGCCCCAGCAAGGCCAGCCCCAGCCCCACCCCCACCCCGACGCCTGGACCCAGAGCGAGGACGAGTATCTGATGCCCACCTCGGCCGCCCAGTCCTCGCAGCCGTCCAACAACGCCTTTGACGACCCCATGTTCTCGCTGCTCGCCCGCCCCCAGGCCCCGTCGTCCGCCACCTTGCAGCAGGGCCCGCCCAGCCTGCCCGATCCCACCAGCGTCTGGCCCTTGGGAATCACCGACGAGAACCTCATCCGCTGGATCGATGTCTACTTCGAACGCTTGTACCCTACTCTGCCCATCCTGAAGCGCTCTTCCATCTTTGCCCGCCTGCTGAGCCAGGAGCACCGCACCAACCCCGACTTCGGCGCCATGCTGCTGGCATTGAGCGCCTTTTCGCTCATCCAGCCCGTCCGCATCAGCGAGTGGTCCTCGGCCTCGTCACGTGAGAACATGGTCAACTTCATGCTCTCCGAGTCCGTCAAGATGCGCGCCTCGGTCGACTTCGGCGAGAATCCGTCCCTGGACGCCATCCTGACCAGCGTCTTCCTCTTTGCTTGCCTGTTCCAGAAGAACCAGCACAACGCCGCCTGGTTCCGGCTGAGGGAAGCAGTGGAGCTTGGGTCCGTCTTTGGCCTGGGCCGATCCGAGTGCTACGCCAGCTGCGAGGCCGAGCAGAAGCAGCAGCGCCTCAGGATCTACTATCTACTTGCCGTCACCGAGAGGTTGGAGCTGCCCCGGGACATGCACGCCTTTTCCGCTAACAGCATGCAGGGCCTACGCGCTGGAGAAGAAGCACCCCATCACCTTCCTCGGCCACCCAAGCACCGAGACGCGCTCCCTGCTCGAGTCGGTGTCGGCTGCTTCCGACGGCGACGATCTGGGCATCGTCATCCACGACGAGGCCGAGTCGAACGGGATGCTCGGGCTGCTGAGGCTGATGACGCTGTTCGACCCGATTGACGAAAACTTCGTGCGATGCTGGAACAACCAGTGCGACAAGACGGGCGGCAGATGCCGCTTCCTGGACGAGCAAATGGCCACCGCCATATACGAGAGCCTGACGAGACACAGCATCCAGAACGCCGGAGGCGTCTCGTCGCTGTTCACCAACACGCCGTCCTGGTTCATGAGCGCAACGCTGAAGGACACGCAGGTTGCCGATCTCATGGTCAACGAGCAATGGCTCCAGAATCGCTTCTGGAACCTCTGCCTCTCGCACAAGATCCTGTCGCCGCAGGCCGAGCACCCCGCGCTGCAGGTGTTCCAGGCCGTGACCATCGCCGAGAACACGCTGCGGGTCTGCTCGGGCCTATCGCTGTCGTCTTTGGAAGTCCACGGCGTTGGCCTCGTGAGTGCACATGGAATGATGGATGCGAGGGCTGCTTGGCTGACGGAGACACAGATCGAGAAGCTGTACTGCATCGTCGAAAGCGCGGTGGCGGCGAAGCGTTATAGCGAGAGCATGAGCTACGGGGCGCAGGTGGCAGCGCTGTCGCCGCATGCCTTCAACAACACTAGCGCCTCACTTTCTCCGTCGGACCCGCTCATCCACGGCTTCCTCGACCTCTTCAAGAAGATCCGGGCGGGCCAACATCCGTTTCTTAGCAAGCTCTCAGCGCTGGTGGGGCCGGAGATGGGCGTTGACGGCATCTGAAGCTCTTGCCATTGGAGGCCTGCCAAGAAGCCGTGTCTTGGGCTCCGAGGGCGAGGGTGGCATGGCGTCACTGCCGGCATTTAAGGAAACGCCGCGGCTCCAGGCCCCCAGACCGTGCGGGGTCGGGTGACATGGTTCGACGTTGCGAGATCTGGGGACGGTGGAGGTGGAGAAGCGGCGGAGGCTTGGGCGGAGGAGGAGCAGAGAGAGGAGGAGAATCATCGGGGAGACTTGGCCTGAGTTTCCCCGGCGCATTTCCCCGTTCGGCCCTCCCGCTTGCAGCCTCGGCCCCTGCCCATCGTGAAGCTCAGGTTGGCCACTCAGACAGGCGTGCCGCTGGTCTCGCCGGTGGGCAGCGTGTCGGCACGCGTCTGGCTAAAATAACTACGTCACCCAGCGCTTCAACTCTCGACAACTCCTCGCAACGCCGTCCTGCTGTCGCTCCGTCTCTCCACCGCCTGTTTCGCGCGTTCTTGCCCCGCGCCCGCCCGCCGAAAATGTCTAGCACCGTGCTCCTCGAGCGCATCACCAACTTTCTCGCCCCAGAGCCCAAGGACGAACCCGAAGTTAGCGTCACACCCGAACAAGACGATTTCTCGAGATGGAGGCCCTCTTACCACAACATCGCGCCCGTTGGCTGGATGAATGATCCCTGTGCTCCCGGCTACGACCCGACCACTCGCCAGTATCATGTCGGTTTTCAGTGGAATCCCAACGGCGCCGAGTGGGGAGACATTGTTTGGGGCAACTCGACCTCGCGTGATCTGGTTTCCTGGAAGGTCGCGCCCAAGCCCACCGTCAGTCGCGACACTGCCTACGACCATGCTGGTGTCTTCACGGGCTGCTTCAGACCCACGGCACCGAATGGCGCTCAAGATGGCACTCTCACCTACATCTACACCGCTGTCAGCAAACTTCCCATCCACTACACGCTCCCCTACAACGTTGGCAGCGAAAAGCTCGCAATCGCAACGTCCCGGGACGGTGGCAAAACCTGGAACAAGCCGTTGGGAAACCCCATTCTGAACGGTCCCCCGAAGGGCGTGCCCGTGACTGGCTGGAGAGACCCCTACGTCGCATCCTGGGCGAACATGGCCCGAGCGCTGGGCGGAGAGCAGGCTGATGGAAAGCTGTTCGCCACCATCTCCGGCGGTCTCGTTGGAAAAACACCCACCGTTTTCCTCTACGCAGTTGATGCCTCAGACCTGACCAAATGGGAATATCTCGGCCCGCTGATGGACGTTGGGCTGAACAAAAGCCCGTCGCACTGGTCCGGCGACCTGGGCGTGAACTGGGAGGTCACCAACTTCATGACGCTGGCGGACGACGATGGTGCATCCCAAGAATTCTTGATCCTCGGTGCCGAGGGTTGCAAGTCAATCTACCGCCAGAAGGAGAGCAAGCGGACACCCCGCGGTCAACTCTGGGTTGCCGGAAACATTCGGTCCCGGGAAGAAGAAAGGACAACCACGGATGCTCTGGTGGATTATGCTTACGGCGGTGTTTTCGACCACGGCCTGTTCTACGCTGCCAACGGGTTTTGGGACCCCGAGACTCAGCAGCAGGTTGTGATTGGCTGGGTGACCGAGGATGACCTTCCGATCGATCTCCAAATCAAGCAACAGTGGAGCGGCTGCCTCTCGCTGCCCAGAATCGCCGGCCTCATGACCCTCCGCCACGTGCGCAAGGCCCGCAAGTCGGAGCTGAAATCCATCACGTCGATTCAGACCGAGTCAGAGGCCAACGGAACCTCGACTGTTCGGACGATGAGAATATCTCCCGACCGGAGGCTGCAGAAGTTACGCCGCTCCGCGCAGCAGACCGCTCTCCCCGCCGCGTCGCTTGGCCCGCTCGACGGAAGCATTCAGGTGCCCCTCAGGAGTACGAGGTGGGAACTCGAGGGCGAGTTTGCCGTGGCACAGACCTGCACACGTGTGGGTATCGCCGTCTTTCACTCCGAAGGTTGGTCATTCTTCCACCCTTCCACCGCCCCACCCTCCGCTGTTCGAGAAGCTAACGGGAACGCAGATGTGGAGTGCCGTACCGAGATGTACTGGAGCCCCGCAGAGGAGGATTTCGCCGTGGAGCGTCCCGACCTCGTGCTGGCCGAGTCCTCGGTAAAGATGCAGACGGAGCACGCCCCGCACACCCTGTTCACGACGCGGGACGTCAGCACAGGGGCGGAGTCGGAGGAGAAACTGCGGGTGCGGGCCTTCTACGACGGCAGCGTGGTGGAGGTGTTTGTGAACGAGCGCACTGCCATCACGACAAGAGTGTACACATCGTCGGCGCGGTGCGTTGGGCTCGCGTTGTTTGCCGAGGGCGGTGCTCAGGTTACCAAGTGCTCGGTTTGGGATGGGTTGTCGAGCGCGTAGATGATGCTTAATTTGGAAGCGGGAGCCCGTGACTTGGGGCTGTACAAATGTAGATACTTTAGACGGCATTGTCCGCGCATGGACACACGACGCAACAGTGCATCGTTAATTTCTCAAATCGATACCATTTGCATGCAACAATTTCCCGAGCGCTGGCCGCTCCCATGCCCAGCGTCTCTGATGTATATTCGTGTCCTGTAGAGGCGCAGCGCAGGTTGTTGATGGTCAGACAGGCGTCAGCAGAGGCGAGCGCCACCGTCGCGGCTAAGGCTGAAGGCCCAAGACTAAGTTTCGCCGTGCCTGCGTTCCACGGCGTAATGGGACTACGGCCTCCTCTCCGAAATTTCTCCTTCCAGCCGTCCTGACCCCAGATTCCCCGGCCTTGAAGCACCCGGGTCGTCCCACCACGTCCCAAACCCCAGCCCGGTCCCCCGCTTGGCATCCGAGTCGCCGGTTCACAAGCGTTTCTTCGCATGGTACGCGGATCTGGAGACTCAGCTCTCTCCAGCCATGCGGCTGCTCGTCACCCCGCGTATATAACGTCGCAAGAGCCTCCCCCCGGATCATCTCATCTCCACTGCGTCATCCTCCCTCTGGTCCGCTCCCCGTGGTCGACTACTAAATAAGCGGAACCCCCCATCGCGCCGTGCTGCGCACCCACCCACACCCATGTCCAAAGAAGCCGATCAGACCGTGATGGCGGAGAAGTCCAAGATGGATTCCGACGGCGAAGTGCAGTACCACGAGCACATCGACATCAAGCCCCAGGGCAACGCCGTCAACGCATTCCTGGTCGTCACCTGCACCGTCTTCGCCGCCGCCTCCTTCCTGTTCGGATTCGACGACAAAGTCATCTCGCCCATCGTCGCGCTCGAGCCTTTCGTGAGTGGTTCCCCACGTGCTGCCTCCCCCCCACATCATCAGCAGTCACTGACCCCTGAACACAGGTCGACAAGTACCAGGGCCCCAACCCGACCACCGGCAAGCTCGTCTTCACGGCGCGCAACCAGAACCTGCTGTTCGCGGTGCCGCTGGTCGGCTCCATCCTGGGCGCGCTCGCCGCGTACCCGCTCAACAACAAGTTCGGGCGCAAGTGGCCGCTGGTCGGCTCGTACTTCATCTCCATCGGCGGCTGCTTCCTGCAGCTGTTCGCGCCGAACCTGGGCGGCTTCATCGCCGGCCGCTTCTGGAATGCCTTCGTCATGGGCGTCGCCAACTCGACGGCGCCGCTGTACCTGGGCGAGACGGTGCCGGTCGCCATCCGCGGCCGCGTCGTCGCCTCCATCAACATCATGAACCTGCTCGCCGGCGTCGTCGCCACCCTCGTCGTCTTCGGCACGCACACCCGGCTCGATAAGTTGTCGTACATGGTGCCGCTGGCGGTGCAGTGCTGCCTGCCGGTGATCCTCATCCCGCTGACGGCGGTGCTCCCGGAGAGCCCGCAGTGGCTGATCGGCAAGGGGCGCATGGACGAGGCGTTCGCCAGCCTGCGCAAGCTGCGGGGGTACAGCGACGCCGAGGTGCGCGACGAGCTGCGGATGATGAAGATGTGCGAGGACAACGAGCGCAACACGTCGCTCGAGGTGTCCTTCTGGAGCATCTTCGACCGCCAGAACCTCAAGCGCACCATCACCGCGGGGTCCTTCTTCTCCTTCAACCAGTGCTCCGGCGTCTTCCTGTCCACGACGTACGCCACCGTCTTCCTCGTCGACATCGGCGTCGCCTCGCCCTTCGCCCTCACCATCATCGCGTCCTGCTGCACCCTTGCCGGCACCATGGTCGCGCCGCTGCTCATCGACCGCCTCGGCCGCCGCCCGCTCGCCATGATCGGCATGGCCGCGCTGCTCGCCATCGACATCGCGGCCGGCGGCCTCGCGTTCGACATGCAGGACAAGACCAAGGTGCTCGGCATCGCGGCGCTGTCCTTCATCTTCAACTTCTTCTGGGCGTCGTCCTTCTACTCGCTGTCCAACGTCATGCCCACCGAGATCGCCACCATCAAGCTGCGCTCGTACACCATGAGCTACACCATCGCGTGGGCGCAGACGACGGCCGTCATCACCACAATCGCCGTCCCGCAGCTCACCGCCGCCGACGGCGCCAACCTCGGCGCCAAGACGTACCTGATCTTCGCGGGGTGCATGGTCGGCATCATCCTGTTCGTCTTCTTCCTCATGCCCGAGACGAAGAACCGCACGTTCGCCGAGATCGACGAGATTTACGACGCCAAGGTGCCCATGTGGCGCTGGGCCGAGTACCAGACCACGACCGAGGCGAAGCAGGCGAAGGATCTGCCGGTGGATGTGGCGGCGAAGGTGTTGGATGAGTAGAGGGGGTGTCGTGGCGGCATTTTGTATAAATATCATCCTTTTTGGGGGGCATTGCGGGGGAGGGTGTATGATGCATAGAGCGCGGATGGGTGGGAAAATACGTAAATGTGTAATGAACTGTTGAAGAATCATTCAGGTTGGCGTTCGTGATGCAGTGAGGTTGTGAAGTCCTAAAATTTTGGCGAATCTCGGAGAAGCAGGAGATGTTGAAGCTGCGTGGCGGGGTAGTTTTTCAGTAAGCAACAGGCAACAGGGAATGTCACGATCCACCCCTTTGCTGCTCAACAATGGACCCACCCAGATACTTCCGCCCCAACGGGTACGCTAAGCTCCCAGACAACGTATCGAACAATGTGCCTCATTATTCTGTGATTGACAATTACACAAACTGCCTGAGTGGGTTAGTGAGTAAGCTGACATCGGGATGGGCCCAACAAGGAAGGTGGGGAAGGCGGCTGCGTAACCTTTCGCTGACTTCCTCTTCCCACTACTCTGATTCATCCCCTTACGCCCATACTTAAACATCCCATCCTTGTCTGTCGTTCTGTACCCAACGTCACCGTCCTGTCTAACTTGTCACGAGCGAACAAAGACGCCTTCACTGCCATTGGCAGGCCTGGGTCATCCGCTTACACCTCGTGTTTGCTCCACGAAAATGAGGCCCATTGCAGCTTTCGCCCTTGGGCTGCTTGGCATCATAAGCCACTCAGTCTTCGCCAAAGTCTTGCTGTACCAGCCCACCGGTCCCTACCACGTCGCGCAAACCCAGCACGTCTTCAACCACACAACACCCGACGACATCACAGCGCCGCCCGGCACCGACGAGGGCACCATCCTGCTCGTGACAATATACTACCCAACGCCCTCGCCACCCCCCGCCAACCAAACCCTCCCCCCCTACGTCGACCCCACCAACGCCGCCATCTTCGACGCCGCCCTCGGCCTCCCCCCCAACGCCTCCATCTCCTCCATCGTCACCACCCTCCAGCACGACGCCCCTTTCCTCTCCGGCCCGGGCTTCTCCCCGGGCTCCTCCCCGCACCCCTCCATCCTCTTCCTCCCCGGCGCCGGCATGCCCTGCTTCGCCTACACCGCCTACCTCTCCCAGCTCGCCTCCCTCGGCCACGCCGTCTTCGCCCTCGACCACCCGGGCGAACCGCCGCACCTGCCCCTCCCGAACGGCACCGGCGTCCCATCCTCATTCCCCCCCTTCCACGCCTTCTCGTGGGCCCAGTACCAGCGCATCTTCGCCCACCGCGTCGCCGACGCCGCCGCCCTGCTCGCCCCGCCCCTCCTCCCCGCCCTCGCGCGATCGCGCAACGCCCCGTTCGACCTCTCCGCCGTCGCCGTCTTCGGCCACAGCATCGGCGGCGCCGGCGCCGCCGGCCTGCTGGCGAAAAGCGACCCCCCGCTGCCGGAGATCAGAGCGGGGGCCAACCTGGACGGCTGGTATTATTTCGACATGCGGGACCTGCAGTTCGACAACGGCACCGGCGGCGAGACGTACCCGGATCTCGCGCCCCGGCCTTTCTTGGAGATTTCGGGCGAGACGACGCCGCGGACGTGGCGTAATTTCGGGAGCGCGCAGGGCGGCTGGTTGAGGGATTTCGCGGTGAGGGGCGCGGAGCATTTCGATTTTAGCGATTTGCCGTTGATCGTGGATGGGTTGGGGCAGAGGGGGGGTGCGGCGGGGGGGTTGTTGGGGACGGTGGCGGGGGAGAGGTTGATGGTGGTTGTGATGGGGGTTTTGGAGAGGTTTTTCGGGGCGCTGGCGGGGACGGGCGGGTGTTTGGGGAGGGTGGATAAGTGGCAGAGGTGTACGAAGGGGGAGACGGAGGTGAGGGAGAGGAAGGACGGGGTGGTGCGGTATGGAGTGGGTGAGGGTTTGTTTGCTGGGGGTGGTGGTGAGGTTGGAGAGGTTGAAGTGCCCATCTGAATGTTGATGCACGTCGTAGGTATCCAGGAAAACAAACACCCAAACGTGCTTCAACGCACCATTGTCGCCATGTCATCAAGCGAACCAGCATCGCAGGTAGCACAAGCACGATGCCTCGGCTATGCAGGGCCATGACTTGATAGGCAACTTATCCGGCGGCGCATTTCCGACCTCGATCTTTTTCCGGGGTCCGCCTCACCGTCACTTGCTCCCGCCTCCGCCCTTTTTCCCTCCAGCCAAGACGTCTTGGTTTTCCCGTCGAAGAACGTGCGGCGCGATCCTCATCCCCACAAATTGGGGATAAGAGCGGGGAAGCGGGGTGAGCTGCGGACGTGGGCCGGCCTTGGCCACCACAAATTTCCCGTCCAGACTCGCGCTTTCGTCTGCCATGTCTCTCGAACGCATTGGAATTCCCGGAGGGATCAATACATCTCACAGCACCATGGATCCCCGCAGCTATAAGTTGATCGACACTCCCATCCGGGATCAGTCAGGAGGCTCTCCCCGACGAACCGACCACCACCCGCCGCCACCATGATGATCCCCGCCCCGGCCGCCCTCGCCCTCCTGGCCCTGCACGCATCAACCGCCCGCGCCGCAACGGTATCGGAAACCTTCCTCGGCAGCATCCGGTCCGCGCGGCCCCCCGCGGCGCAGCGCTCGCCGCCGCGAACGCGCACCTGCGTCGTCGACAGCCACAACGACGGCGCGACGGACGACTCGGCCCACATCGCCGCGGCGCTCGCGGCGTGCAACGGCGGCGGCCACGTCCTCTTCCCCGCGTCGCAGGCGTACGTCGTCGGCGAGCCGCTCGACGCCACCGGCCTGGCCCACGTCGACATCGACATCCAGGGCCGCGTCGCCTTCGCCGACGACGTCCCGCACTGGCTGGGCCGCAGCTTCGACCTCGGCTTCCAGAACGCGACGAGCTTCTTCAAGCTCGGCGGGGTGGATGTCAACGTCTACGGCGGCGGCACGGTCGACGGGAGGGGCCAGGCGTGGTGGGACAACTACGCGAGGAACAAGCACGATCGCCGGCCCGTCCTGTTCGCGGTCGTGGGGATGCGCGGGGGTTCGGTGTCGGATCTGGCGTTGGTGGATTCGCCGTTTTGGCATGTTTTCGTGGGGGATTCGGAGGAGGTCGTGTTTACGGATATCGAGATCCGGAGCGTCAGCAACAACGAGAACTTCGAGAAGAACACGGATGGTACGATGGCTTCTTTCCCCCCCCTCCCCCCCCCGGCTAGATGCCGTTTGGCTGACGACAGCGGCTCGTCAGGTTGGGATATATACCGGTCGGACCGCATCACCATCCAGAACTCGTCCGTGACGAACGGCGACGGTGCGTAGGGATGCTTCCGCTCTCTCCCTTCCCCCCTCACACACTCACACACCCCAACAGACTGCGTCTCCTTCAAGCCCAACAGCACCAACATCCTCGTCCAGCACATGACGTGCAACGGCACCCACGGCATCAGCGTCGGCAGCCTGGGGCAGTACCCCGACCGCGTGGATTACGTCGAGAACATCCTCGTCCGCGACGCCGCCATGTACAACTCGTCCGAGGGCGCGCGCATCAAGGTCTGGCCCAACGCCTTCTCCGAGAAGAGCGCGACGCTCGTCGGCGGCGGCGGGACGGGGTTGGTCAGGAACGTCACGTACGACGGCATGTGGCTGGACAACGTCGACTACGGGTTGACGGTCACGCAGTGCTACGGCCAGGACGACGAGGAGGAGTGTTTCAGGCATCCGGTGAGTTCTGATGTGTGTTTGTGTGTGTGTGTGTGTGTGTTTTGGTGAATGGTGGACGGTGGCAGCAGCCTGGCTAATGAGAGTGTCGTTGTGTACAGTCGAAGCTGAATATCACCGACGTCACCTTCCGGAATGTTCGCGGCCGGTCGAATCGCGTGTTTTCGCCCATCGTGGCGCATCTGGTCTGCTCGAGCCCCGATACGTGCTCGAACATCGTGGCGGAGGATATCGATATCCGCACCATCAACGGGTCGAATCTGGTTACTTGCCGCAATATGGATGAGGATAAGCTGGATGTCAATTGTGTGGATTGGAGTAAGGGGTACAATCCGGCTTGAGAAATGTGCATGAGTTGCGCAGAGGACGGCAAAAGGGATGTGTTCATGGTATAATCAAATGTAAAGAAATATCGGAGGACAGACGAAAGAAACTAGCGTGGCCCAAATGTCGAAAAGTTAAAAGGTAAAGATATGATTAGACTTGATGGTTTTTTCCAAACCTTGACTGTGCTCCGCATGCCGAGAGACATGTCTCGGAGTTTGGCTCGTGGCACGGAATAATCTTCAGAACACAATAGCGCAGCCCAATTAAGCGTAATACCTGCTTAAGACACGCCTTTTAAGCTTACAACGAGTGGCTTTTTTTTTTTCGTACTTCGGTCTCGCTGTGCTGAGATAGATCTGCAGGAGGATGGATCCGAAATGGGCCGAAATGGCTGCGGGCCGCCGTTCGAGACTCAGTAAAACCCTTTAGTTTGAACCCGAAGGAGGCTCGAAAAGGCAGTGTTTGATTGCAGTTACTCGTGACCGGCCATGGATAAGGATTCATGGCGGATTTGCATCCCTGCAGGGGGGCCGGATGGTCTGACGGCGGTTTCTGGTAGCGATGCCGTTGTTGCTCCGATCGAGTGGTCGGACAGCTGCTGTATGCGAGTTGCCTGTCGTACGAAGGTTGCACTCGCCATCAGTGGGGCTCACCACGTTCACGCCCGGGTTTCGGGGCAGAGGAACAGGTTGTCACAGGTCTGGACCAAGGGTTTTTTTTGTTCGAGGTCGAGGCGGAAAGGAACGGGAGCGGGGGGGGGCGGGGCGTGGGGAGTTGCGGGGGATGGGCAACTAATTAAAGAACAGAGGTCGTGCTGACGACGCATCACACATCACACACCAGGCCTTCCCCGGTGTTCTTGGTGAGCCACGTCATGCCTGCGCGCCGGGAGGAGAGACATGTTGCGCAACCATGCGTCTTGGACATTGCCGCATCCAGCACATTGGACGAGAAATCGATATTCCGCCTTGCTGATTCACTTCCGTGGCGCAGGAGTCCGCATCCTCCTATTGGAATACCCGCGCCGCTTGGCATCCGTGATGCTCCCAATCTCCAGCACAGAGTCGTAGCGCTTGAGCCGCACCTCTGATCCACTTTAACCTCTTTCCCCCTATGCAACCTGCTGCCGCCCAAGACTCGTTCCCCGCCTTTCCCCGCCGATGGATTCTTGTAGCCGACTCCATAAAGCCCTGGCGGCCCTCTGCTTCCCGAGACGTTCCAGCAGAAGTCCCCGCATCTTCACGGCTCTTTGACGCCGAGAGTCCTTTTCTGCGCCTCTCGTCAAAATGCTGCCCTTTTCCGCGCCAAACTCCCTTCCCGTTTCGTTCTGCATCTCCTCCGCAATGCTACCCCTCCTCATGCTCCCGTCGGCAAGCTGCATCCAACTCTCCGTACCCGGGAGTGTACCGGACAATGCCAGCGCAATCCTGGACCAGGCATTCCTGAGTTTCGCCATTGAGGGACGGGACTTTATCGACTACAGCGGTCCGTTAATCCTCGCCCATCCCCACTATCGCCACGGCCCAATTGACACGCTCGCCCAGGAAACGACTCGATGCCGAACTCATACTCGGTCAACATGCTCTCCACATTCTCGCAGAAGACGGGCGCGCCGACCTACCTGCGCGTGGGCGGAACAACCCAGTAAGGCTGAACGGGGGCGGAGGGAGAGAAGCGCCATCCACCATCCAGGCGCGCGGGACGCGAACCGAACCGCTGATCACAGAAGAGCCGTCGCAGGGATCACTTTCGCTACGACCCGCGCCAGACGGAGGCGATCCGCTTCGAGAACCCGGGCCTCGCAACCTACTCGAGCCTGTTCGCCAACATCACCGTCGGCGGCTCCTGGCTGGACGGCTTCAGCCAGTTCTCAGATGTCGTCTGGGACCTGCAGGTCTTCCTCGCGCGCGAGAACCTGAGCAACGCCGTCGAGTTCGCGCGCGACTGCGTGGGCGCCATCGGCGCGGGGAACCTGAACGCGCTGGAGATCGGGAACGAGCCGGACCTGTACGGCAGCGCGGGCTTCTTCGACAACCGGACGGACCGCCCGCCGGGCTACGGCGTCGCGGACTACGTGGCCGAGTTTACGCGGTTTGCGACGGCGATCGAGGGGAACGTCACACTGGATGCTGGACCGAATTTCCAGGCGTTGGCGCTGTCGAACCTCGTCGAGGATCCGTGGAACGAGTGCGTGGGGACTGCTCCTCTTAAACTGCGCGCTGACCGAAAGGCAGGGAAAATGCGTTCGACGCCGGGCTCTCCGCAGACCTGGTCAAATCCGTCTCCGAGCACTTGTGAGTTTCCCGGACGAAGGGCGAGCATCGGTACGGGAGCTGACTCTGCGGAAGTTATCAGTCCGAAGATGGCGAAGACCTCGCCGGTGCGTATCACCACTCGACACCGCGAGTTCAACGCAACGCAACTGACGGACCACCCCAGCAACGCTGATGAACAAGGCCGCCATCCGCAGCAAGACGGACGCCAGGTTCAAGGACCGCATCGCATACATGCAGACCGCGCACCCGGACACGCCGTTCCTCATCGCCGAAGCCGCCAGCGCGCTCGGCAACGGCACCGGCGTCCGCGACTTCGACCTCACCGCCAGCCTGGGCACCGCGCTGTGGACCGTCGACTGGCTGTTGTACGTCGCGACACTCGTAAGTCCATCACCCCGTCTCCCCCATCTCCCCCTCCCTTCCCCCCTCCCCCATCCCCCTCCACACGCCAAAACTGACACCGAAACCACCACACCACACACAACAGGGCGTCACCCGCGTCAACATGCAGCTCGGCTCCCGCTTCCCCTTCTCCCCCTGGCTCGCCGCGCCCTCGCTCATCAACAACCGCACGCTCCCGCCGCAGACCCTCGGCAGCTTCTACGGCAACGTCTTCGTCGCCGACTTCATCGGCTCCGCCGGCGCGCTGCGGGTCGCCGAGCTGGCCGTCCCGCACGACGAGCACGTCTCCGCGTTCGCCGCGTACAACGCCGGCGCGCTCACCAAGGTCGCCGTCGTCAACCTCGAGCTGTGGCGCGAGAGCGACGGCGTCGCGAGGCCGAACAAGACGGTCGATCTGCTGGTGGTCGGCGGCGGCGGCGGCGGAGATGGCGGCGGCGGGGAGGGGCAGGCGGAGGGGGAGGGGTGGAGCGGGAAGAAGGTCTGGGTGCGGCGGCTGACGGGCCCGGATGGAGGGGCGCAGGCGGAGGATATTACGTGGGCCGGCGCGCAGTGGACGAGGGAGAGCGACGGGCTGCCCGTCGTCGTCGCGGACGTCGGCTACGAGGTGGATGTCGATGAGGCGGAGGGGGGCTCCGTGCGGGTGACGTGCCAAGCCTCCGAGGCGCTGCTGGTGTCGATTATTTCTCCGGGGCGCGGCGGCGGCTCTTCCGATCTTGCCGAGTAGGGTGGGTGGTGTGGCGCCTGCGTTTGCGTTGCAGTTTGAAGTGGTATTTCAGTTGTGCATGATGGCTGTTTATGCATTGTTTGTTAGGTATTATGTGAGAAAGGCATCGGTTGTTATCGATGACGGCCGTATCCGTGTTTCTCTGCCTGTTATTTCCTGATGCCGTTCGTTTTTCCAGCTGGAGGGAGGATGATGGCAGGGGCTCCGGTGGCGTCGTTGGCTTGCGCGGATAATTGATGGAATGGTACAAGAGAGGTGCGAAAGGCGGGGACAGCCGTGGGGTGTGGACTGAGCTGCTGCTGCGCCTGGACGAGTCGACATGGTTCGTTATTATCGCTGTCGTTTCACGGCGGCTTGTCCCTCGGCAGGATCGAGGCCTTGCAGCTACGCATCGACGTGTCCGTTGGTGTGACAAGTGCCTGATCAAGCGTCGGCTGGGGCCAGCCCTGTCCGTCGTGACCGTGACTGTGAGGCAAGGCTGTTGGTGTTTCACTGATCTCGAGGACCCGCAGGGCACACCGACAAGCAGGAACGAAGGGGTCCCATTTATTTTCTGTGATGTCGCCGGGGCGTGACTTACGTAACCATCGAGTGGGCTCTGCTGCACAAGAGAGGCGACCACGCAGAAGAGAAGAGTCCTGTGGTCTGATGTTGTAAAATTTTCGAATTTTAGCGACTCGCGGCCGTCAGCGTGCGGCGTAGGAGACACTTGATCATCTGCGCAGAGCAACAACGCCGCTTCGCCGGGTGAGACGGCGGACAGGCCTCAGTGCTCCAAGGCGGGCCCGGGCGCTCTCGGCGGCGGCGGCGGTGCGTAGGTGGTGGTTGAGAGTTATGCAATGGAATCGGAAAGGGATTCGACCCTCGACCAATCAGAATTCCCGCACGCCGAAGCTACCTGGAGCCTGCCAGCGCCTTCATCAACCCTCTTCGGCTAGCTATCTACGCCGGCAGCTGAAACCCAGCCTTCGGGAGCTATCCGCCGTCGGCAAGCTTTCCCCTTGGCGTCGAATCCTCTGGGCCTAGGATGTTCTGGAAGACTTCCTTCTTCTCGCTCCTCTGCCGTGTGAGAGTGAGACCTACCCGGCGCATCGCCAATCGGAAACCGGGGTCCGGCGGCACAGAGATCGTGGCAGCAGTCAGTGTGACATGCGTCGCCACGTGCTGATAAAGTCGGATTGTTTGCAGTGCACGCTAGGTACTCCGCGAATGCCGACGCCACCTGGCCTGATCGGACGGGGCCTCCGCAGCCACCGGGGAGCTAGCTTGCGCCCCAGAGCACCTGGGCCCTCTCTCGCGTTCGCAGTAATCAAGTCCCGCGACGCCAATCCCACGGACGGGGGGTGCCGCGGGAGCCAGGTACGGGAAGCGTTGAAGAAGAGCGAGGCCGGCCGTAGCTGGAGGCCTAAGTGCCGCTAGCCGCTTTCTTCGCCGCCCGGCTCTGGGCGTCGTGGGGGCATCCGAGAAGCACAAACGGGGTGGTCTCGCGCGCGAGCAACAAACAGTGCGTCCGCATCACAGTGGAGGCACGAGGGACGGCCCCAATAATGCGAGACGGGCCGAAGGGGGGGGGGGGGGGGGGGGGGGGGGGGGGGGGGCGCAGGGGGGGGGGGGGGGGGGGGGGGGGGGGGGGGGGGGGGGGGGGGGGGGGTGGGTTTTGGGGGGGTGGGCGGTGGGGGGGGGGGGGGGGGGGGGGGGGGGGGGGGGGGGGGGGGGGGTGGGGGGGGGGGGGGGGGGGGGGGGGCGGACGTTCCGACGCAGAACAGGGCGTGGGGAGGGTTGACGTCACCCCTGTCGTAAAAACCTTTTGACAGCCTAAGCCGCAATTTCACCTCTCCCCCGCTAGCGCCGCCGAGCAGCCCTGCCATAAGGACCACTGCTCCGCCGCCTCTGACAAGCATCCAACTCTTCGCTCCGTCTCCAGTTCCCGCGGGTTGCGTTTCCCTTCGAGCAGTCCGTCGTCTCTGCAATTCCCTCCGCCACCATGGCTGCGCCGCCCAATTACGACACCAAAGGCGATGGCCTCGACCGCAACCTCAGCTTGACCGGCAAGGGCGTGGACAAGACGTCGGAGCCCGAGGATGCCGTCGGTTCGGCCGACGCGGTGCTGGAGGCCATGGGATACGCCCCCGAGCTGTCCCGCAACCGGTCGACCATGCAGGTGGCCTTCATGTCCTTCGTGCTGGCCGCCATTCCCTACGGCCTGGCCACCACCTTCTACTACCCGCTGGTCGGCGGCGGTCCCGCCAACATCGTCTGGGGCTGGGTCGGCGTGTCCTTCATCATCCTCTGCGTGGCCGCGTCGCTGGGCGAGATTACCAGTGTCTACCCCACTGCCGGAGGTAAGGGCCGTTCTTATCTCGATCTGCCGTGAACGCGCCAACTGACGACCCATGCCAGGCGTCTACTATCAGACCTTCATGCTCGCCCCGCCCAGCTACCGCCGCCTGGCCAGTTGGACCTGCGGCTGGCTGTACGTCGTCGGCAACGTCACCATCACACTGGCCGTCAACTTCGGCACCACCCTGTTCTTCGTCTCGTGCATCAACATCTTCGAAACCGAGCCCGGCGTCGGCATCTGGGACGCCAGCGCCTGGCAGATTTTCCTGACCTTCGTCGCCATCACCTTCGTCGCCAACGCCACCTCCTCGCTGGGCAACCGCTTCCTGCCGCTGATTGACGTGCGTGACATGTCCCCTGGCCCCGAGTGAACCATCCCCGCTGACGTGTGTGAACAGACGGCCGCCATCTACTGGACCTTTGCCGGCGTCCTGGCCATCATCGTCACGGTGCTGGTGCGCGCCAAGGACGGCCGTCGCAGCGGCGAGTGGGTCTTCACCGACTTCGAGCCCCAGTCCGGCTGGCCCGCCGGCTGGTCCTTCTGCGTCGGTCTCCTGCAGGCCGCCTACGCGACGTCGTCGACGGGCATGATCATCTCGTAAGGACGCTTCTTCCCCCCTTTGTAAGTGCTGCGGAACTGACCCCCGAGTCAGCATGTGCGAGGAGGTGCAATACCCGGCGACGCAGGTGCCCAAGGCCATGGTCGGCACCATCGTACTCAACACGTTCGCGGGGCTGCTGTTCATGCTGCCGCTGCTCTTCGTGATGCCGGACCTGACGGAGCTCATCAACCTCGCGTCGGGGCAGCCGGTGCCGGCCATCCTCAAGGCGGCCGTGGGCAACGACGTGGGGGCCTTCATCCTGACCATCCCGCTGTTCGTGCTGGCCATGATCTGCGGCATCGGCTGCACGACGGCGACGTCGCGGTGCGCGTGGGCGTTTGCGCGCGACGGCGCCATCCCCGGGGCCAAGTGGTGGAAGCAGGTCAACCACAAGCTGGACGTGCCGCTCAACGCCATGATGCTCACCATGGTGGTCGAGATCATCCTCGGCGCCATCTACTTCGGCTCGACGGCCGCCTTCAACGCCTTCTCGGGCGTGGGCGTCATCTGCCTGACGGCGTCGTACGCGGTGCCCATCGCCATCAGCCTCATCACCGGCCGCACCCAGGTCGCCGAGGGCAGCTTCTACCTGGGCAAGCTGGGCGTCTTCTGCAACGTCGTCTCCCTCTGTGCGTTCTCGTCCCCCCGTCCCCCTCCCCCTCCCCCCGTGTGTGCTGACTTGATGTGCAGGCTGGTCGCTGCTCGCCATCCCGCTGTTCTGCATGCCCACCACCGTCCCCGTTGCCGCCGAAACGATGAACTATGCGTCCGTTGTGTTCTTCGCCTTCGTCATGATGTCTCTGGGCTGGTACGTCGCCTGGGGCCACCGCAACTACCAGGGCCCCCCCACCGTCGACTGAGTGTGATCATCCACAATCCGTGCAACAAAAAACACCGAGTGCGACATTTCCAGAGAATCCAACCGAACGCGACAACTTCTCTCTCTCCAAATGCGCCAAATTCGACGTGTAGTGTGCATGCGATGGTTTCCGGAGTGATGGAGTTGGCTAAACAACAAAATGCAGCTATAGACAGATACCCCTCATGCGAATTCAAAAAAGTTCAAAGTTTTCATCCTCAGTACGTGCCGCTGCATGACAATCTGCGCCATTATTCTTGTTGTTGGGACGGAGAAAGCATTGGCAAGCATTGGCCAACGACGAGTGATTGACCAGTGCGAGATCCGACATACGTTCTTCGATCCCACGCGAAGGTCTGATCGTCCAACGGTCGGAATGTTGCGGGTCGAACGGACTTTTGCCCATCATCATCCCACGGCGAGGAGAACCCACACTTTCTTCTCGGAAAGGCCCACACCTGAGAACCGGCTTTTTGAACATTGATCCAATGCACTTTCCGCCGAGCCCCATCTCATCATGCCGTGTTACGAATGAGCAACGATCGCGGTATGTAATCCGCACCCGCTATTTCGCCGCAACCACGCCCCATCACTCGATTTCCCGATTCCTGAAATTGTTGCCCCGTTAAGCTTACGGATAAGGTTGGGCCAATGGTTCGGGGGGATGGAGCGGGAAGAGCCTCGTGGATTTCCTTTTTCGAGTCGAAGATCCCCTGTGGTGATGGGAAGCCATGTCTTCATCCCGACAAAATCTCCGACTCGTCGCACCCGCCCGCCGGCTCATCAGCAATCGTCTTGCCTATCCGGGACAATTTTTGCATGGTGCGCCACGCGAGCGAAAGAACGACGACGTTTGATGATGGATGCGAAACGCGAGACGCAGGAACGCGCATGCGAAACACCGCCGATCGTATCTATGATTGCGGGCAAGCCACATCGTCGGCCGGTAGATACACATTGGTCCTCTTCAAGATACTCCAATCTTCCTTTCGCCGGGTGGCTGATGGAATTACCCGATCGCGGATGTAAGCAGTGTGCAAGCCACAGCAGATAATACATACATGCAATCCAGATACAGGACTCAACTACTCAAGTAAGTTACACGGTGCGATATCTCTCGCTATCTCCATCTCCGATAAGCCGCATCCGGCATGGCTCACTTCTTTTCGCAATCCAGGGGGCGGCGTGGAGGAAAGGTGGGGGATGAGACTCGAGAGAGAGAGAGCAGAGCGGAGGCACTTGCCGAGATGACTTGACCAGAAAGGGGGTCGTCCCGGCCGGCAGCCAGTCAACGCTCCGCGGGCGCGCGTACACGACGGAGTGGGACCCCCCTGCCCGCTGCACAAGCGGTGGGTTCCTCCGCTCGCTCCGCTCCCCGGCTAACATGCCTGAACTATCGAACCCCCCGCTGGAAGAGGAAGGTTGATACGTGCATGTGTGCGTTAACGTTTCTCGCCGGCCCGGCGTCCGCCGCCGCTTGCTGCTGGACCCTGACGTGCTCGTATGTAGGTACCGCGGAGGGATTAATATCAATGCTTTATCGTTGCACTACTACTACGGGACCTTCCCGCCGCCGTACTTGTGCAACGCGACTGCCCTGCCCCGGGCCATTCGCCGCATCTATGTCCGTCCGAACGCCGCCCCTACTATATATATGCCGCCAAGGTCGAAACCCTGCCTTGCCCAAGACCCGTCACTTCATTTCAACCGCGTCGCCGGATGGATATACGAACGACGGGTGCCTCGAACAGGCAGGTTGAGGGGTCGTCGCGCATTTGTTTTATTTCAGCCCATGCCGTCCCGCCGGCAGCCATCGCATTGCGCGCTGCGAGCCGTCGATAACGGCATCGCCGTGGTGTGGTGTGCTGCGGTGCGCATGGCCGGCGCTGTATAAGAACGATGGCGCGACGCCGAGCGGCGGTGCGATGCAGTAGTAGTGCGACACCAGTCGTTGTTGTTTGTTGTCGTTGTTCACGATGCTCCCCCTTCGCCTCATCCTCCACGCGCTCCTCCTCCTCCCCATCGCGGGGGGAAGCGCATCCGCCCCGCACCATCGCCGCCAAGAAGACCAAGGCACCGCCGCCGCCGCGACGAACAGCTCGGCCGCGGTCCCCAAGCGCTTCATCATCGAGTACCACGGCGTACGTAGGAGTCGAAACGCGATATGCGATGCAATCCGTGCCGTTCCCACAACTGACCACCAAACCAGGATGCCTCCGCCGCCGCGAGCTTGCGCACCGCCCCCGCGCCCGGCATAACCATCGTCCAGACCTTCGACAGCGACGTCTTCTCCGGCGTCAGCGTCGAGGCAGCCGCCCACAGCATCGATGACCTGCGCAACCTGGCCGGCGTGGCCAAGGTGTGGCCGATGAAGTCGATCCGCCTCGCGCCCCCGATGGACCTGCAGACCTTCGGCGACGATGCGGCCGCGGCGAACTACAGCGTGCATACGTCGACCGGGGTGGACAAGCTGCATGCGGCGGGCGTCTTCGGCGAGGGCGCGGTCGTGGCGGTTGTGGATACGGGGATCAACTACGGTCACCCTGCGGTAGGTGAAGGGGTTTGAGGTCTTGGTTGGGCCTGTCGCTGATCGGGTTGAGTAGCTGGGCGGTGGCATTGGCGAGGGGTTCAAGGTGAGCGGCGGCTACGACTTCGTGGGCGATGGCAGTGAGTCCCTCCCGCGCTTTTGGCCGCTGCTCGACAGTGACTGATGGAATGCAGCGTGGCCGCTTGGGGACAAGGCCCCGGATGATGATCCGAACGACCAGATGGGCCACGGAACTCACGTCTCGGGCATCATTGCCGGCCAGACGGACTAGTGAGTGGAGGACGCTGTCCGGTTTGTGGTGTGTACCAGTGCTGAATGCTGCTGCAGTTGGGTTGGAGTGGCGCCCAAGGCAACGCTGCGGGGCTACAAGGTCTTCTCTACCATTGTGGGTTCTGCTCTACCCCTTTTGGGAGACGGTGTCACTGACGGCTCTTTCAGGATTCTACCGATGAGGACACGCTCATTCAGTCGTTCCTTGCGGCATACGCAGACGATGTAAGTGTTGGAGAAAACCCATTCGAGTTTCTGGGACGGATGGATGCAGAATTGTTAACCGTAGAGCAGGTCGATGTCATCACTGCCAGTATCGGAGGTGCAAGTGGATTTGAAGACGGCGCTTGGGCCGAGGTCGCATCTCGCATCGTCGACAAGGGAGTGGTGGTGACCATCGCCGCGGGCAACTCAGGCGATGCGGGCCCATTCTTCGCAAGCAGCGGTTCATCCGGCAAAGACGTCCTGGCCGTGGCTTCCGTCGACGCGGACACCTTTCCAGCACAGCCATTCTCCGCCACCTTCAGGACCAACACCTCTTCCAACACCACCACAGCCGGATACATTCCCGCAACGTACAACTTCCCCACCACCATCAAGGACTGGCCCATCATCCCCCTCAACTTCAACACCTCCGAAGCCGCAGACGCATGCTCCCCCCTACCGGCCGACACCCGCAACCTGTCCCAAGTCATCCCCCTCGTGCGCCGAGGAACCTGCACCTTCGCCACGAAGCAAGCCAACCTGCAAGAATTCGGCGCCCAATACATCCTCTCCTACAACAACGACAGCCCGCTCGTCTCCCTCTCCACCGACGAAACCGGCAGCCTGATCGGCCTCATCACCGCCGAAGCAGGCGCCGCCATCATCGCCACCGTCAAAGCCGGCGGCACCGTCCTCGCCGACTTCTCCGCCAACGCCTCGCTCGTCGGCCTCCCCAACGCCGCCGGCGGCGGCCCCAGCACCTTCACCTCGTGGGGCGGCCTGTACGACCTCTCCCTCAAGCCCGACATCGCCGCCCCCGGCGGCAACATCTTCTCCACCTACCTGGACGACGGCTTCGCCGTCCTCAGCGGCACCTCCATGGCCACCCCCTACGTCGCCGGCATCGCCGCCCTGTACGTCGGCGCCTTCGGCGGCAGGAAGGCGAACGGCCCCGAGTTCGCGAAGCAGCTGCACCGGCGGATCGTCGCCAGCGGCGGCGCGCTGCCGTGGACGGACGGCACCGGCGTCGACTACGGCGTCGCGGCGCCCGTGCCGCAGGTCGGGAACGGGCTGGTCAACGCGTTCAAGGTGCTGAACTACAGCACGGCGCTGGCGTACGAGAAGCTGGAGCTCAACGACACGGCGAACTTCCGGGACACGCACACGGTGCGGGTCGCGAACAACGGCGACGTGCCGTTGACGTACGCTTTCGGCCTGCAGGACGCCGCTGGCTTCGAGGCGCTGGAGGTGTTCGATCCGGCCGTTTACTTTTCCCCGCGGCTGAGGCGGTTCGACGAGCTGGTGCCCATCGAGGCGGTGCCCGGCGTGTCGTTCCCGGATGGCGAGTTCGCGCTGGCGCCGGGGGAGAGCAGGGACGCGACGTTTACTTTTACGCTTCCGGAGGGCCTGAACGCGACGGCGCTGCCCGTGTACAGCGGCAAGATCGCCATCACGGCCAGCAACGGCGAACGGCTGTCCGTCCCGTACTTCGGCCTCGCGGCCGACCTGAAGAAGGAGATGACGCCGATCTTCGAGGACGCTTATCCATTCTCCACCTCGGGCGTCTCGAACGAGAACATCAAGACCAAGTCTTCGTAAGCAGCCACAACCCGAGAGCGCGCATCAGCTAACACACGCCGCGCAACAGATACACCTTCAACCTCACCAGGGAATCCCAAGACTTCCCCAAGGTCTACGTCAAGCTCAAATGGGGCTCCGAAGAGATCCGCTGGGACGTAAGCCTCTCTCCACCACCACCACCACCACCACCACCACCACCACCCGCTAACCGCGCGCCCACAGATCTACGAACCCGGCTGGACCGAAGACCGCTGGCAATACCCCCCCGTCGTCGGCGAAGACGGGTACCTCGGCGCCGCCACCGGCTGGAACGGCGCCGACTCGTACACCTTCTTCGACCCCGCGACGCAGAACGCCAGCGACGTCTTCGCCTTCCCCGTTTACGACGTCTACCGCAACGCCCAGTCCGAGGCCAGCTACCACACTTTCTGGTGGTTCGGCGCCCTCGCCAACGGCTCCGACGTCGCGCCGGGGAACTACGTGATGCGGTTCGCCGCGCTCGTGCCGTTTGGCGAGAGGGGGGTGAGTGCGGGGTGGGATGTTTGGCGGGCGCCGGAGATTGAGGTGCTTTAGGGAGGGGGAGGGTGGAGGGGTGGAGGGTTGGATGGGTGGATGGGTGGTGCGGGATCTGAGCGCTGCCGCATCTGCCTTGGGGAGGTGTTGCACGTCCATGTATGTGGGTGGTTGAATCTAATCAATTGGATGCGATTATTATCGATATTATTCAAGACTCTGAGGAAGAGTGTAGTGTCCCCGACGGGGCTTAGAGGGCTCAAATCCTCCATCACCCCGCCGTGGGAAGGGCGGCGGGGTATGGGGTATTTGACGTATGAAACGCCTTTTTGCTGCATCATGGGGACCCTTTGCAAATCGGCCGGAACACGGGACGATTAGCGGGAAGCGGGCGGGATAGATGGTAGTAGTGCGGGAATTTAGAAGAGAGTACCGTCCATGTGGGGTACTGCTACTAAGGGGAGGAAATGGGAGATGTTCATCACGACGATGAGATAGCATAGCAATTGTTACATCTCCACTTGTATGGAATCCCGGAAATTTCTGTGCAGAATTATCTATGCGTACTGTTAGAATAATGGAGAAGCGTCATCGTTTCGTCAACGGGCGGGCAAGAAGGCTTTGGGTTCAGCTTACAGATATTTCCGCATTCGTTTCCCATGTGATAATACCAACGTTCGCTTCGGGTAATTTTCCAGGCTAGCTCCTGGAATGATATCATGATTGGTGTAACACGCACGAAATATGTCACTCACGCGCGGAGATTCCTCAAGTCCATCTCCACAGGGACGATTTGCAATCTTGTGGCGCAATTTCGCCTGGGCTCCTGATGGCAACCAGAAAAATGTCATCTCTCAGGCTCTCACATGCAAAGTGTTTCCAAGAGCTCATCACATCAAGATCAGAAGGAATTCAATCGTGCTTTTTCACATGTTGACAGCGGCATACAGCATATAAGCGGCTGTTTCTGTCTCAAGAAGCGGCCTCTACGTTCACAACAAATATTGTCACACATCACATCGCGTTCCTTGCAAAATGAGTCCAGCACCGAAAAAGCGCCTTATCGTGTGCTGCGATGGCACCTGGCAAGCTTCAGACAAAACCTATGGCACCAGTCCTTCCAACATTGCCAAGCTCAGCCGCATGATCGCCCGCGAAGATGGGGACATCCCGCAAGTGGTTTACTACCAGTCTGGGGTGGGAACTGGGACAGAGGGGTGGATCGACGTTGGAATTGCAGGTTTGAAGGCGCAGATCTGCGTGATATGCTCATCGATATCGCTGACCGTGCCAAAGGCAGTTTTGGCATTGGACTGTCGGAAAATGTCTCGTCGGCGTACCACTACCTGTCGACAAACTTCCACGCCGCCCATGACAGCGACTACCTCAACGATGAGGTTTTCCTGTTCGGCTTCTCCCGTGGAGCCTACACTGCTCGGGTGCTCAGTGGGCTGGTGACCGAGATGGGGCTCCTCAAACCCCAGCATCTTCACGACTTCCCCCGCGCCTTCGAGATCTACAAACGCCTCGGCGGCATGGCGGCAAAGAAGATCGACAAAGGCAAATCCTCTCTTCGATGGATGGATTACTTTGTCGGAAGTCTGCCTACGTCCGACAGGGATTTCTGGCATGGCCTCACGAACAAGATGTATCTCGACGTGAAGGTCAAGGCAGTTGGGGTCTGGGACACCGTATGCATCGCGAGTCTGAGATCTGCGGGCTTTGGCTAACCTTGGCGCAGGTGGGCGCGCTTGGTATTCCGGAGAGTCGGCTGTCCGCCCTTGCTCCCGGGCTCAACAAGCGCTACCAGTTCCACAGCACCGGCCTCAACACCAGTAAGTTCAGACCTGAAACCCGGTCGGATGCAGTTGAAGCCTGACGATTGCCTGTAGAAATCGAAAATGCCTTCCAAGCCCTTGCGCTTGACGAGCACCGCGGTGCATTCCCGCCAACATTGTGGTTCCTGCCCAAGAATCTCCTTTGCCAGCCTGACTGCCCGAACCTCAAGCAGTGCTGGTTCCCCGGATACCACGAATCCGTCGGAGGCGGAGGCGTAAAGATCCAATCTTTGCTTTCGCAGTGGTTTCCACACCTGATGGGCTGGATGATGCCCGACACTTCGCAAATCCACGACGTCACACTCGCCTGGATGTGCGACCAGGTCAACGGCCTTCTCAAATTCGATGACGAGGCCGTGCAAGACATTCTGCTCAAGCACGGCAGGAACCGAGCCGACTGGGCTGCCTGCCAAGAGACCGACATGCTCCAGTTCTTGAAGTTCTTCAACTTCAACTCTTTCGGGGGTTCCCGCACGAGGACGCCAGGCCGGTACTTCGAGCGCCAGACCAACGAAACCATGCACCCCTCGGTGCACTTCCGTAGCAGCGAGGTCAAGCGTCTCCACTACACCGCCAGGCCGCTTCGAGAGCGGTTCGTCTGGGCTTACGGCGCCTGGCTGCCACAGTTCCACTTGAATTTCGCCGCGCCAATCTGGCTCATGGGCACGGCAGTCCGATTGCTCGGTGCAATGCTCTCCTTCTTGGGAGCTCCGATTCGAGCCTTCGCACCATCTCTCTGGGAATTTGCCTTGGATCTCTGGGACCTGGGCGGAGACCTCGTTCACATGGCGGCAGCGTTTGCCGCCCATCTCGGACACATTGCACAGCGATTCCCTTTCCCCTTCGTTTACCTGGACGAGCCGCTTTGGAGGTGGCAGGAACGCCCAACAGACCCGCACAAGCCCGACGGCGCGAGCTGGGTCCGACGGCACGTCCCTTGCTCCGTGTTCCTGCAGAACGGCCAGAAAGAGGTGCACATCCAGGAGTGGGTCATCTCCGAATCACCAAAGTACAGCATCAACTTCGAACGGGAAATGCTCCCCGAAACGCTGCGCAACCGGCTGGACGCCCGCAACCGCAAGTCCATCAAGCACGCCCGCGAGGCGCCCGACTACCGCATGCAGTTCTGGACCCGCACCGACTGGGACCACCGCCACGACCAGCCCAAGCTGCTGTACGGGCCCGTCCGCCAGCACGTCACCATCCCCCACCCCGTCCACGCCCTGCACGACACCGTCCACCGCGCCTTCGGCGACGCCCGCAGCGTCCACGCCACCGCCCACTTGATCGAGCACAGGGTCCACGACGACCTCCGCAGCCTCCCCCACAAGCTCCACGACGCCCTCGACAACAGGACTACCCTCATGCACGAGAAGCTCCACGGCGCCATCGGAATGGCGCATGGCGCCGTCGACAAGGCGCACGATCAGCTCGAGGGCGCGCATGAACGCGCGCACGAGAAGCTCAGTGAGTTGGACGACGGCCGTGATAACTCGCCGCTCGGGAAGAAGAGCAAGAAGCTCAGAGATAATAACAAGGGCAGGGAGCATGCGCGTCTGTATGATGGCGGGGCTGTACAGGATGTTTCGTGATGGACGGATTTCTTGGGGCTGCGGACACTGTGCGGGTCGCAAGGCATCCTGGTGCCTGCTGGGTGACACCGAACACGGTTGTGGACCAGCGAAGAAGTGTACTTTGAGTTAATGTGGTTGGAGTTCTCCAAAATTGTTTACAGGATTTGGAGTTGCTACAAATCTTTTTGTGTAGCATTGATGTACGAATGATCAAACTCGTTTTGAACCAAATATAGAGCACACCCCTTGATAAGTGATGAACGATGCTGGAACGGCGGGTGACAAAAGAATTTAGCCCTCTAGGTTTTACAGATACCCTTGGTAGGTAGTGAAATCCAACATCTGGACGCATTTTTTCACATTCAAGATTCGACTACCTACGTAAGATGGATATAATTAATTTCGAGAAGGCTGAATAGCTTCGCCACCCGCTGTGCCGGATTGCTTGAGAGTCGGTGAGGCAATTTTGAAATCGTGGGAAGATGGTGATCGGAAAGCTTTCCGAAGGTCTCAGAAAACAGCGTGATGGTGCAACAGCGACACCAAGACATGCCGGCGGGCATCGCCGAAGGAAACTCCAAGAAATCTCCCTCACTGCGGCTTCGCGCTCTCTGATCCAGCGGAGCAATGCATCGGTTTGACACAACTTCGCGAACTGTCCGTTTCTTTCGAGCCCATTGGAAAAGTCGTTCGCACGACAGGTGAGGTATGTCCCGCATGGACCAGCGAACACAGCACTTGAGACAAGAAGCGGTCAGTCGAGCTGCGCAGACTCCGCTGCCTTAAACACTTAGAAGCATATACAGCAGGCATCTACTACATCCTTCAACCCCTTGCAACATCGTTTCTGGCTTTTGGTTGCTCAACGAAGCGTGATTCTCTCACGTCTACTCGGCTCGCGGGAAAGATCCGATGGCTTGCATGCATTTTGTGGAGCCGCGTTCGGCCCTTGCATGCATCAACTTCAGCTCGGCGCTGCTTTACCACTGTCTTTTTTGCGTTTCCATCGCGCTATGCTGGAGCGGGTGATGTGCCCGGAAGTGGTCATCAGCATGTGCGAAGCGAAGTTCATGGGCATCTTTCGCAGGTGCTCTAGAGTTGGAGTTTCCACGGAGTCGAATTTCCGTTGATGGTACAGTTAAGGTGAGCTCTTTTTCTGATGAAAGAAAAGGGCGTCTGTGAGAAGGGAACATGAAGGGCGTGTCCAATTAGACGACCGCATTCAATCCGGAGATGATAAAAAAAAAAACTGCTTATGAGAGGATACGGAATTCCACACCAACTTTTCTTAATTACTACTGTTTGTTTTCTAATCGAATCACGATATGGCCCTCCACACCAATCATTTCTTAGTGGTAGAAATTACATAGCAATACTTTCTTACAAAATCACCGTGGACAACCTGAAATGTTGCGTTGAGCGTCCACCCCGTCAGCCCTAACACCAAAGTGCCGTTCGGCATTCCATTGTCACTCCATGTGATCTACGAACAACCCTTGGCACATCTCTTTTCAAGCGCGGAAGCATCGAATCTCATGAGAACAGTCGAGTTGCAGTAGGACTTGAATTGGAACGATGCTATGCCGTGGTTGCCTACGAGGGGTCAGATTGAGCTGGCTTAAACGGCTGGGACAGAAGGTGCATACAGAAGTCTCTTAAGAACTGGAGGTGACTTTCGGGTAGCTCCTTCGAGTTAGCCTGGGGGAGCCCACAGGGTCATTATTGGCCCATCCGAGGTACTGCCGCTTTTCGTTGATGCTGAGGTGTACGTGGTCGTAGCAGTACTTCTCAGAGTTGGATCCTGAGCACCAAGACCCGCAGCCAAAATGCGTGGTGTTGGTAAAGAAGAGGGTATGACCGAGGTGGTCAGGGTCAACATGGCCATAGAACTTGCGCCCGGAATTCCTCCTTTGGCGCTGCAACCCAATAGATCAAATGGAATTGATATCAACTGGTTGGAGATGATTGATTTGACGACATCTGTTGGGACCGACATGGGATTCTCTGGCGCTGTTGTCGTTGCATAAAGCATGGGATTCGGCGCGGATATCGCTGTAGATTCCCGGATGCATTGAGGTCCGCTGACTGGCCTCGATGTACCGGCCTCGAAGGAACTGTATACCAGGTATGTATTTGGCCAATATCTTTTACATGTCAGACAGGCAACCCAGATATTGAAGTGAACCTACAGGGGTGAGGTAGCGCTGCTCCATGACCATGTAACGTCATTTGTTGTAGACGACTGGGTCAGAGTGAACGGACAAAGCTCAATGCTCGTGCAACCATCCGGTAAGATCCAGGTGGTTGCCACGGTGGCGGGGACAGTTGTGGTTGTCGTTATATTGGTATGAATGACGGTCCCAGGAAACGAGAGCTGAGTTGGCTGGATTGCCTCAAGATCGCAACCCCCACATGGGGGGTCGGTGGTGATGGCGAAGACGATTTGAGAGAGGAACGAAAGTAGAGCCAACCCAATAGTGAGTGGCGGCATTATGAACAAGAGAGAACTCTCCAAGGCCAGGTGCTTCTTGGCTAATCTGCTCATAGAACATGCGGGTGAGCCCTTCAGATTTATGGAGTCATGAAATTTGAAGAAGCGAGCCGTACCAATCCACTGAATTGCCATCAAGGACATGTTTTATGACGCGAAACAGAATTACCATATCGATCTAACTTGATGTCTTGCGGGTAACCTGGTATGCCTTTTTTTCGAAGGCGTTCATACAACTGCAGGCGCAGGAGCGCCACATACTTACAGCTGTGTAAATTGTGGCTACTGGAATTGGTTTTGTGATTGTGCAATGGTATACGGAATTCCTGGACCGATGGCATGAGATACTGCTCCGGAAGGTGCAGCTGCGATGTGTGTTCCAGTCAATCCAGATCAGTACTTCTCCCTCAATTCCAGGAATGGGACCCCAAAGGCTTTTGGACGCACTATCAGGCCATGAAAAGGCTTGGTTCAGTTCAGTTGGGCCTGTTACTGACCCGTTTCACATTGCTCTTCCTTACCTTGCCCCCGCCTCAACAAGCTCAGCTTGACATTCTGTAACACGCTTGCCGGATGCTCCCGAGACATCACTTTTGTGGGGAAGCACTTCAAGTTTGTCGAAGACGAAGATAGATCTAGCGGTGAGGGGAGTGAGTCACGCGGCTGCTCATGTGTCACCTTGCGGCTGAGGAACCCAGTCGTCATTGTCACACAGCAAATGCCGCACAGCTTGGCCTGACACGACACCGCTTCCTTGGGGCTGCAAGGTAGGACACTTGTGATATTACAACAGGGAGTCGTTGCGGTAAGCAAGATAAGACATCCGGTTGCTCGCTCTCAAGTAGGGTTCACCAGTGACATTGAGCAAGGCCGTGCACCCTTTATCTTGTCGAAACAGACGGCATTCGTGCCTGCCATTCCGGCCGGAGACATTCTTAATCCCGTCTCAGGCGCGCAGCTCCATTCGTTGAATGTGATCACCCCCCCACATCCTGCCGGCCATTCCTCGCAGTCTGTTAAAGCCAGGCCGCCTGGGTTGCATACTCCATCCAAAGCTCCAAGCAACACTTCCACGACGAGACATGCCTGCAAGCTCAACCGCAATTCCTTCCCCATTTCCACTTAGTCCAACGGACCAATGGGATGGGGTAGATGGCAACTGGTCCACTTTCCGTATCTCCATCGGCACTCCTAATCCCCAAAGCTTCCGCGTGTTGATTTCAACTCGCGGATCTGCTCCTTGGGTACCCGCTCCGGAAGCCTGCGTCAACGTCAGAGCCGAACGTCGGGACTGCGCAACGTTGCGCGGTGTTGAACCGTTCCTCAACAGTCCCAGTCCCGGATTTCGGAACGACGAATCGAAAAGCTGGACCAACTTGAATACGTATGCTCTAGATTTAGAGAAGAACCTTGGTTGGACCGGCACCGGCCATTTCGGTTACGACACAGTCCACCTGGGCCACGACGGGAGCAGTGGCACTTCGACGCTGAACAAAACCCTCGTGGCTGAGATTGTGGACAGCGATAACTACTATTACCTGGGCCTACTAGGCCTTGGCGATACCAAGGGAGCCTTGGCCGGAAGCCCAGATGTCGAAAGCTTCATTACCGATCTGAAGGAAGCGGGCAAAATCCCAAGCTCAAGCTACGGATATACCGCCGGTGCTAGTGAGTAGCTGTCTTGTACTTATCTCCCAGAATGACAGCTGATGCAGAGATACAGGGTATAGGTACAAGGGGGTGCCCGGGAGTCTGGTGCTAGGTGGTTATGATCAGTCTCGATTTGTACCCACGGCGCTCAACTTCACCTACACACCAAACGACATTCAGCCACTCAAGGTAGGGATACAATCCATTACTACCAACGCAAGTCTTGTGTCCCACGTCGAAACCGACTTACTTCCAGGCGGCAAACCCGGCCCTTGGGCATATATCGACTCCACTGTCCCGTATCTCCGGCTGCCGAAGGAGGTTTGCGACAAGTTCCAGGCAGCCTTTGGTCTCGAATACATCGCCGAGTCCAAGATATACAAAGTCAACGAGACGCTGTATGACAAGGTTGTTGAACTGAACCCAGCTTTGACCTTCCAGCTGGGAAACAACCCTCTGGTCAGCGGCAACAACACGCCAATCACGCTGCCATACGCCGCTTTCGATCTATGGTTAACATCCGTGAACATCGAAGGCGCAGCCATGCGGTACTTCCCTCTCCACCGAGCTGCCAACGAGTCGCAAAATACCATCGGACGCGTCTTCCTACAGGAAGCCTATCTGACCGTCGACCACGAGCGGGGCCAATTCAGGATCTCACAAGCCAACTTCTCCGAAACAATGCCACCGTCCGACATCCGCCCCATCTACTCCCCAGGCACGGTCTTCCCTTCCAAGCACCACCACGGCCTCAGCGCAGCAGCCAAGGCGGGCATCTCCATCGCCGCCGTGCTCGCCTTCCTACTGATGGTCGCGGCGATCCTGTTTCGCTGCTGGTTGAAGCCGCGACGGGCGGAGAAGGAGAAAGACATCATCAGGCGGCGCGGCGCGAGCATCGGCGCCACCAGCATGGCTCCGACGTACCAGGAGAAATACGACCAGCAGCCGCCCGGATACACGCCGGCGGCCATCCATCGCAACAGCAGCATCAACAACAAGACTGTCGATTCCTGGGTCGAGATGCCGGCGCAGCAGGTGGAGCGGAGGCCGGAGCTGGACGGCACGCATAGTCTGTCGTACGAGCTGGCGGCGACGCATGACCCACCGTCTCCGGTTCACGAGATGGAAGGCAACGCTGGCGCCGAGGGTAGTGCTGCGGGTGAGGCGAGGACCGCGGATGGTGATGGAAGCGGTTCCGGTGAGAGGACTGGTGTCAAGAAACGTGGGAGGAGGGCTTCTGTGGTGCCGTTTTTCTCCTGATGGATTCAGGCTTGTTGCGTTTCCTTCTGCCTTTCTATGCTCCATCTGTCTTCTGTCTCTTCACTGCCATGTGGATTTCTCAGCAACACACGTTATGTCAAGGCAAGATACCGTAATGTTCCTCGGCAGGATTCTTCCATTCCTACTAGCAAAATGTTTTTGTACTTCTATCCTGTCACAGCCTTGGTAGGCTGATACGTGTACCGTTTCCTCACATATAACTCGTCATCTTCGTAATCTTGAGCCTCAACTCGAACAACAGATTTACCTCCAGCTTCTTACAATATGATGAATTGCTTTGAATGGGTCAAGCTTGAGCTTTGTGAATACCTGGAACGAGCGCAACATGTATACCAGTGTATTTTTTATTCCTTCGCCTTCCCATGTCTCCATCCAATCTTCTATAAACAAATATCGTTGGCATGGCGTCGATTGACCACGGCCCAGAACCTAACGAAATATATATTTAAAGTGGTCGCGCCCAAATATCTACCAAGTTCTCAAATACATTTCGGCAACTGCCATTTCATTCGCCCACTTGGACAAACCTCCTTTGCTCGTGCATTAACGCCGAGAGGTACTGGGCCGCTTTTTATAGCAGAAATTTTAGCATCCGCTCAAGCAACTGTCCTGAAACTCAATGCAGCAGATGGCACAAGCAAAGTGTTCGTAACAGAGAAGTCATATTCCTAAACTTTCAAGACGAAAAGAGATAGATGTAGTGGACAGTCTTTTGTAGGGATTATCTCGAGAGTAAAACGCTGCTAATCTTTACTAATTGAGCAGTCACGCAAATGAATGAAAAAGGAAAAATAAGGAGAGACACGCCGAGGTAGGAAACTCTAGCGTGTAGCAAGTCGGCGGGAAAACATGCACCGGCTACTGGAGTTCCCGCCTCCGAGCTGCTGATTAATCTTCCCGAGACTAGGCGGCTGAACCCGAAATCGAGGACTGAACCCAAGCGTTGAGGACGCGATCCCGGGAGCTGAGGACGAAAAACGGAGAGAGCATTTGTCAGGGTTCAGGATATCTTCCTATATATCCCCGAGGCTTCTGCCCAAGTTCTATCGGAAGCATACAAATCCACATCAATCACATTTACTGTTACAACTCCCATACTCACGACATTCTGCGGAAATGGCGGTCAAGATTTTTCTGTGAGGCCCCAGAATTCACCACAGGCCCCTGATGTTCTCAGCTCACAGGAAGACAGAACTGGCGCCACCGGCTATATCGGCGGAAGCGTACTCTCCACAATGGTCACTCAACACCCGGAGTTTGAGATGAGCGTACTCCTTCGCACCGTGCCTGTGGGCTTCTCCGAACAGTACCCGAACGTAAATATTGTGAAAGGCACATTCGAAAGCTCCGAGATCCTTTCCGAGGCAGCCTCCAAGGCCGACATTGTCATTCGTGCGCGCCACCCCATCTTCCCGCTGATAAGGGATGACTTTTGCTGACACGGACGCAAACAAACTGCAGACAACGGAAACTCGGACCACGAAGGAGTCGTGTCGGCCCTGCTGCTGGGCCTCCAGCGACGCCCAACCCCGTCCTACTACATCCACCTCAGCGGCACGGGCATCATTGCGGACGTGAGGACCGGTCCCTACGGGCAGCTCAACCCCAAGGTCTGGTCCGACGTGGCCGACCTCGACCAGTTGTGGTCCATGCCTCCCGAAGCGGGCCACCGCAACACGGAGAATCCTCATCCAGCAGGCAATTGCCGACCATGGCGACAAGGTGAAGGTCGCCATCATCTGCCCGCCCGACGTCCACGGAAGGGGAACTGGTCCCGGCAAGAAGGAAAGCTTCTACACGCCCCTGTTCTGGGAAGGTATCCAGAAGCTCGGGGCCACTTATTACACCGGAGAGGGCGCGAACAAGCGAGGATATGTGCACGTCGCGGACGTGATGAAGGTCTATCTCAAGCTCGTCGAGTCCGCCGCCGCTGGAGGAAAAGGTGCCGATTGGGGCCTTCAGGTACGTCTTGCGCACCCTGTCTTTGTCTCTTGCAGAAGGTACTGTCAGCAGAACGGAGCCGGTTGACTGACTTTGCCGTGTTTCATAGGGCTACTACTTCACCACGACCCAGGAGTGGTCCCAGCTCGAAATCGCGCGCGCCACCGGGAAGATTCTGAAGGCAAAGGGGCTTTTGACTTCCGAGGAGCCCAAGCGCCTTGCTCTCGACGAGCTGACCGGTCTGTTGGAGCGGCTGGGCTCGCCGTTGCCGTCGTTGTACCTGTACTGCAGCAACGCGCGGACGGTGGCGGATCGGGCGCGCAAGATGTTCGGGTTTCGGGCGGAGGCGCCTACTCTGATGGAGACGTTGGAGAGCGAGATTGAGCACGCAGTTCAAGATGGACCGAAGGTCTTTTAGCTTCAAATTGTCGAATCGGCTGCGAGTCGCGATATACGTTGCGATGGGGACTTGGTTTGGCATTGGTGAAGTCTCGTTTGTAGTCGACTGGAAATATGACCAATTCCACTTCGAGAAAGCTCGTGCATGTAGGGATCAAAGTGAGGAATGGAATGCCTGTGAGGAACTGCCGGGTAAAACAGAGTTGAATCATGTGGCCGAGGCAGCGTCACTACTGTGATAGGCGCATGTCGGAGCGGCGGACTTCCCAAATTGGCAGCTCCGCCTCCGCCTTTCCCGCCACCCAGGAATGCCTTTTGGTATACAGTGATGATGGATTTAAATGCTGTTACGACTGAGGATCGAGAAAGGCAAAAACCTGCACCACAAAAGAAGTCAATCCAAGAGATACCGAAAATGATTGTGCAGGGTAAGGTGCTCGATCGGTTTGAAGAAGATAACAACTGACGGAATATTAGTCCTACTAGCGGCACTCGCCTATCTATTGCTTCTCCACCCGGTGGTGAGCTATGTCATGGACCGCAAAGGCCTTCGAAAATTCCCGGCACCGTCGTACGCGGGCCTGTCCTCGCTGTGGCGCATCAAACACAACTTGCGTTTCAGACACTTCCAAGCCATCGACGAAGCACACCGGCAGCTGGGAAGCCATGTCCGCATCGCGCCCAACCACATCTCCATCTCCGACCCGGCCGCGGTGCCGCAGATCTACGGCCACGGCGCCAACTTTTTGAAAGATGCGTGGTACGACGGAGGCGCCGGTGAGTTCCGGCACATGTCCGACGCCCGGGACAAGGCGGAGCACCAGGCCAAACGGAAGATGCTGGCCCACGTGTTCTCGCAGAAGACGATTGCGGAGCTGGAGCCCGTCATCGCCGACACGGCAGCGCGGCTGGCGAAGCAGGTGGACGCACACGCCACGGCGGGGCGCCCCATCAACATGCGGCGCTACCTCAACTATTTCACCATCGACGTCTTCTACCAGCTACTATGGGGAGAGGCGCAGGGCTGCCTCGAGCGCGGCAACGACGTCGTCGGCGCGGAGACGGCGGACGGCCGGGTGTACGAGATCAACTTCATCAAGGCGTTGCACGAGGCGACCATCATCAACACCGTCCTGGGCTTCGAGGCCGGGCTGCTCCACATCACGAAGAAGCTGTTCGCTCGCCACGCGTACGCCAAGTCGGGCGCCGACTGGGACAGCATGATCTACCACCACACGAAGAAGCGCATGCAGGACGGCAGCAACAAAGAGGGCGACATCTTCTCGAAGCTACTCACAAACAACAAGGGCGAGCCGATCAACTTGCCCCTGGGCTCCGTGCTAGCGGAATGCTCGGTGATGATGAACGCCGGCACCGACACGACCACGGCGGCGCTGACCAGCACCATGTACCTGCTCTACAAGCACCCGGAAGTGTTGGCCAAGCTGCGGGAGGAGCTCGACGCCACCATCGGGCTGGATGAGATGCCACGGTACGACACGGTGTCGCGGCTGCCTTTCCTGCGGGCATGCATCGAGGAGGCGCTGCGTCTCCGGCCCGCCAGCTCGATGGGCTTGCCGCGCGTGGTTCCCAAGGGCGGGCGGGAGATTGCGGGACGCTTCATCGCCGAAGACGTGACTGTGTCGGTACCGACATACACGCTGCTGCACAACGCCGATGTGTTCGAGCGGGCCGACGACTTCTGGCCGCAGCGATGGATCGAGGGCGACAAGGAGCGGATGAGCAAGGCACATCTCCCGTTCAGCACGGGGCCGAGGGCGTGCATTGGGCGCAACATTGCCTATTTTGAGCAGACTCTGGTCATTGCCACGCTGGTCCGCCGCTTTGACTTTGAGTTTTCGTCCCCTGATTTCGAGCTGCGTACCCTCGAGCGCTTCAACTCCAACCCGGACGAACTCGAGATGAGATGCAAGAGGCGGGTTGCAGTCTGAGATGCGCAGTTGGTTAGTGCAGTAGCAGAAATGAACATTCCGCCACGGCCGTTGAACATGACACGAGTGACTACCTTGACGCTGATGAGTGACCGTGTTCGTAGACTGGGCGGGTCGATTTCCAAATGCGGAAACTCCGCTCCCGCCTCCGCTCCGCCCCCGCTTCCCCCACGCCCCGCGTCCCGTCTCCACCAGACTCCGGTCCGGCATCTTCGCAGCTCCGCATTTTGTCCTCCCGTCCCCTTGCGCCGACTCCGACCGTCAGCTCAATCTCACGCGATGATCCACTTCGTCGAGAGCACCCCCGGCGGACTGCCGCAAAAGCGCAAGCAGTGCGCCCGTGCCTGCGAACCGTGTCGCAAACGCAAGGCTAGTCGGCCTCGACGCTTGGAGGAGTCTTTGACTGATTGTTCCGCAGAAGCGATGTGACCACCAGAGTCCTTCACCAGCGGCCTCATGCATGGCCTCGAGACCGGCTGCAGATGAGTCCACCGTATCGGCCACGAGCCCTGCCACGCAACAGAGCACTAGCCCATGCGTCGCAGCTGGGGAATCACCATCACTTGCCGGGGACAACGATCCCGACAGCGGAGACAGGTGTTTTGTGGGTGACCTGAATCCCGAGGCAACCTTCCTGGCCGGTGCAACGCCGTCCACAAACACCAGCGTCATCGACCGAGACAAGCTCGGCGTCTGGCTGTCCCGCAGACCAAGCTCTTATCCAATACGGCAGCCTCAATCCACCTCCATCTACAGCCCGGATCCGCTGATATCGAAGCTGTTTCTACCCTACCTCGAGCAACACTGCCTGTCCCTGCTCCCGAGCCCACCGGACTTTGACGGCTTGAGGGGGATTTACACCAGAGACATCCATCCAATCTTTCCCGTGCTGGATGCGGACATACTCAACACGCTTCCGAGCTCCACCCCGGCCAGCTTGATTCTGGCCCAAGCTGTTTGTCTTGCCGCGAGCGCTACTTCGGGACCCAACAACTTCCTTCGCCTCTCCTCAGCTCCAGACACGCTGCTGTTGCCCGACGAATTCGCCCACCAGCTGTCGCTGGCGATGCTTACCACAATCAACCTGGGTATCATCAAAGACAAGACCGTCACCATTCGAGTACTGGCCCTGCTCTCTCTTTTTAACCAGCTCTCCGATGACCGTTACTTCTCAGCCGAGCTGACGGGGAGAGCGGTGAGCCATGCTCAGGCTCTTGGCTTGCACCTGCACTGCGATGCCTCTCGCCAGGGCAGCACGAGTACGACCAAGCTCTTTTGCTGCGTCTGGGCTTTGGATCGGTTGAACTCGGCCTTCCACGGTCGGCCCACCCTCATACACGAACGAGACATCAGTCGAGATTTCGACGCGTGCATCAACCAGCAGGAGCCCTGCTTCAGACTTTTCCTGAGGACCGTCGAGCTTTTGGATCAAGCCATCGACCTTTACCGCCCAGATAAAGCCGACAACACTTCTGACGACTTCATGAACGACCGATTCCCTACCTTCGAGGACCTCGCGCATAGCTCTGGCGCGGACTCTGTCAGCGTTCGTCTCATGGGTACTTCAGCGCCCCTCTCTTCCCCTCTGATCAACGCTGACCGCTCCAGCGAGCATCGAAACGTTGTATCACGCCGTCGTCATCTTGTCGTGTAGATCACGGTCCTCTCAAGCATCGGCGCGGTCTTCGACATCGTGCGTCCGGCAAAGCCTCTCGGCTGGCCGCATCTCCGCAATCGTCCGCGAGGATCTGAGCGAGGACATGTCGCTCATCCCAATGATCCCGTACGCCGTGTCCCTGTCGTTGCGCGTCTTCTACCGCGACTTTCGCACCAGCAAGGCCGCCATATTTCGCTTGAGAGCGCGGGAGGAGGTGCTCAACAGCTGCAACATCCTGCGCAAGCTGGGCACAATATTTGCTTCTGCCGTCGTCATGGCAAATCTGGCCGAGGAGGCGGTTCGCGAGGTGGAGGATATCGCGCCAGAGTCGCAGTCTCTTCGGTCGGCCCAAGGGCATGTGGGCGGAGGACCTTCTTCAGAGGGGGCGTATCCCTCGCCACGGGATCCGTTTCCCGGAGCGGTCGAGGTTGCTGCAGGGAATGAATCTGGTGGAAGGCCTGCGCAGGATGGTTGGACGAGATCGCGGTCCGATAGCTCTGACAGTCGCCTCTTTGATTCTACAATCTTCGAGACAATGCTGGATCTCGACATTTTTGCACATTTTGATTTGGACTTTAATCCCAACGCATTGGAAACACTATTGCAAGATAGTGTACCCCCATAGTGGTTAGCGCAAAATACTTCTCCCTGAACCGTGCTTTTCCTCGAAGTGTGATTGCTTGAACACATGTCAGTGATGTCCCCCCCGATCTATGCCTTCTTTGAAGTCTCCATGCGGGCGGCACTCCAGCAACTCACTCCGCGCTCCACACTCCGCACTCCGCATTCAGCGCCCCGCAGTCCCTACTCCGCACTGAGCACTCCGCCTCGACACTCCGCACAACGCTTTACCCCATTCATCAACCCCGCAAAACGCGGGAGACACGGACTCCTGATGAGCCTCAGTGGAAGTTGTTTAAATTTGGGCTTGTCTCAAGCATTGCACTCCCATCTCTGCCACACGGCTCAAACCCTGTCCAACACACCTGCGGTCGAAAATGTGGTTTTTCACCCTCCCCAACGAAGCTGAAGGGTCGGCCCGACCGGCAATACTTATGGGCGGGTTCGTGGCCTTTGGAGGCATTCTATTTGGTTACGACACAGGCACGATCAGTGGTATTCTGGCCATGGGTATGTCTTCTTCGTTTGCCCACGATCCACGCTCTGACAGGCAGCTTGGCAGAGTACTGGGTCAATCTCTTCGGTACAGATGTCGACGAACAGGGACAGAAATATGTGAGCACCGGCCAGCAGGCCCTGATTGTCTCCATGCTCTCAGTGGGGACCTTCGTTGGGGCGCTCAGTGGTGCGAGCATTGGAGACAGCATCGGCCGCCGGTGGGGTCTCCTCGGTATGTCTCCCTTCGGACGAAGCAAGGGAAGAAAACTGATACGAGTGCTGTAGTTTCGTGCATCATCTTCAAGATCGGGGTGGTTATGCAGAAAATTGCAACGGCAGTGCCTCTGTTTATCGCAGGGCGCGCGGTGGCCGGCTTCGGTGTTGGTTTACTATCTGTCCTCGTGCCATTGTACCAGTCTGAGTGCAGTCCCAAATGGATCAGAGGAGCCATTGTCTCAGCGTACGACATCCCCGTCTGCATCCTTCCCTCGAATCATCTCAGCTCACATGTCCGCGTTCCCCCAGCTACCAATTCTTCCTCACACTGGGTCTCCTGCTCGCCGCCGTCGTCAACAACGCCACGCACGCACGCAACGATTCGGGGTCCTACCGCATTCCCATCATCCTCCAAGCGCTATGGGCTCTCATTCTCGCCGTCGGAATGCTATTCCTGCCCGAGACGCCACGGTACTTTGTGCGTGCGGGCCAGCTCGAGCGCGCGGCGCACTCTCTCTCCAGGCTGCGGCAGCTGCCGGCGGACTCCCAGGCGGTCCGCGACGAGCTGGCCGAATCATCGCCAACCACGAGCACGAGTCCGCCATCACCGGCTCGTCCGGCTGGCTCGATCTCTTCACGCCCAAGGGGCGGCAGCTGCGGCGGCTGCTGACCGGGTGCGGCGTCATGGCCGGGTCGCAGCTGACGGGCATCAACTTCGTCTTCTACTACGGCACGCAGTTCTTCAAGAACTCGGGCATCGACAACCCCTTCCTGATCGGCCTCACCACGAACCTCGTCAACGTCGTCTCGACCGTGCCCGGCCTCTTCCTCGTCGAGAAGTGGGGCCGTCGCCCCATCCTGCTCTTCGGCGCCGTCGGCATGGCCGTGTGCGAGCTGATCGTGGCCGTCGTGGGCACCACGTCGTCGTCGGAGGTCGCCAGCAAAGTGCTCATCGCCTTCACCTGCTTCTACATCTTCTTCTACGCCGTGTCCTGGGGCCCCGTCGGCTGGGTCGTCGTGGTAAGCAAACCCAACCGCTCACTCCCCCTCCTTATAAAAGAAAGAAAGGCAGAGTAGTCTAGGTATGTACTAACACGCATCTCACCACCGGTCCGCAGGGCGAGAACTTCTCCCTCCGTTTCCGCGGAAAGTCCGTCGCCTTCTCCATCGCCACCAACTGGCTCTTCAACTGGGCCATCGGCTACGCCACCCCGTACCTCGTCGACAAGGGCCCCGGGTCCGCCGGCCTGGAGGCCAGGGTGTTCTTCGTCTGGGGCGCGTGCTGCTGCGGCTGCGCCGTCTTCGTCTACCTCTGCGTCTTCGAGACCAAGGGCTTGACGCTCGAGCAGGTCGACGAGATGTACGAGAACGTCCAGCAAGCCTGGCAGTCGTCGACGTTCTTACCCGCAGCGTCGTCCGAGGAGACGGTGGTCGACGAGAAGAGGATTCCCGAGATGCTGGAGCAGAGTGCGTGAGTTGGCTTTGGCGCAGGTGTATGCCGTAGAAGAAACTTCTGTAGCTGTCGATGCTCGCTACTGGCTATGTTCGCTACTTGGTATTCGCTGCTGGCGGTACTCGGTCCTTCTTACCTACAAGTGGAATACTCTCGTTTTCGTAGTCTGTTGTAGATTCTGGTTATTTTCTACTAGTCTACTAATAAAAAAGATTATAAGATTAAAATTGCTATGTGCCTCATGTCGGAGCTCCAGGAACCCTCTCTGGGACATTGCTGGGACAGATGGGAGCAAGAATAGAAGACGTAATGACTATGACTCGTTACGTTATATTTACAAGTCGGACGGTGCCAGAGATGACAGGTTTGGCCATATTGCGCGAATGGATTTAGACGATGCCTTGCAGGTCCTAAAGTGGCCACGAGTGGAGCTGGGACCTGAATGCCGACGCGTGGACAATCAACCGGATCTGCTGCAGCCTGAATGTACGTCTTGCATCATGCTGACGGATCCTTCAAGGCAGAATTGAAGGATGAGGCGGAAGCGCGGACCGGAGTGAAAAGTAAAGAGTATGGGGCGACGGATTTGTTGAGCAGCCTGCGGAATCCTTCGAACACATAGTCTGTAATCCTTCAAGGCAAAAATGAAGGAAGAGGCGCAGATGTGGACCAGGGTGGAGTCTGAGGAGTATGGGACGACGGCCGAGAAGCGTGTTTATTGAGGAGGCCGCGGAATCCTTCGGACGCCCCAACCGAAGGAGTATGTGATGCATGGGCTCCGCAGTGGATAGTGTGAACTTGGTTTTTTCTATTTACGAAAAACAACTGTTCTAGCCTATCATATCTCCAGAACATGTTCAAAGTCTGAATGCTAGTGTAAGACTATACAAGCCATTGACAAGGAAGTTCTGCGCTCATGCAATAGACGGTGCTCTAATACCCGAAAGACAAGCATACGCTTCCTATCGGACGCGTAATTGCCCTACCGATTCGTCATCCCCCAGCTTGTGGCTTACTCCCAGGGTCGCTGGGAGCCTTGCGGCGCTGAAGGGTGCTTCTGCGGGGGGAAAAAAGGCATCGGATCGACATACCCATGGTGCACCTCTCGAACGTTGGAAAAGCCAAGCAGGGGCAGCTTCCAGTGCAATGCAACTCCTCCACATTGCGTCTGGTACTATTCTTGCACTCGCACTTCAAGGACGTAGCCGACAAAGGGGCTCAACTTTTAGCGCCAACTGTTCCACGCCGCGTTTCCATGTCAAAATCTTTTTCCGCTGGGCCGGACCCACTGGACCGCATCTGCGGCTACCTGCGGCATTTGTCCAGACTCCAGGCACAGATGACCAAGGGTCAAGCAACTCACAGGGGGGAAGGCCATGTTCGGTGACTGCATGTCTCTCGTATTAAGCTGCGGAGAGTTGGCCGATTCCGAAGACGAAAGATTGACCAACGATCGCAGTCGGGCGCCCAGCAGCGAAGCGGCCGGTGTGCTTAAACACCGCTGTGGGGTCCCAAACGTGCGACGCGTGGTTTCTCGCATCACAAGATTGCTGATTGGCCCGTCTGGAATTTGCCGACATCCCGCCTCGCCTATCCCCGATGCGAAGCCTCCCGTCGTTTGCCGTGACTCGTGTTGTGCAGGGAGGCGGTGGCGTTCGTGCTTGCCTGGAGCCCCGACCGATTCATGTCATGCTCGGTCTGAGTGGTAGACTGCTGGCCAGTGGGTCCGCCAAGGTATGGTGAAATCTGGACGAACTGTTGCAGCGACCTGACCATATGTCATGGTCGAAAAGACGGCTGCTGTACGATCCGCTGCGACCGCGCATGAACAATACGCTGCATCCGCCCGCATTCTTGCATCGTCAAAGGATTACTACGTCCATGTAAGCGGTATGTTTGGAGAGGTCGATGCTTAGAAAACAAGCATCGGCTAGCGGACGGCGGCGGCAGGATCGTGGTCCTTGCAGCGCTTCGGCCCGTGCGGAGTTTCAACCTAGTGCTTCGTGGCGCCCGGCCCGGACGGAAACGATGCTGTTGCCAAGTCGTCTCTTAGTCAGTGGCACAGAAGCCTCAATGCCACGGCGCAATGAGGTGCGCCAGAACTACCTACACCCCCACGGGCTCTTAATCTCTTAGCAAACCGAAAGCGTCTCACACCCAGATGAATAAGCTGGTAACAATACCCGCCGTCCATGACACGAGCAATGTCCCTGAATCGCCGGCCGGCCTCTAATTTCGGAGTACCGGCGGCTGGCAAAACGTTAGATGGACTGGAGTTCAGGACGCTAACTGGAAACAGTAACCGCAACTCCCCCGCAGCTCCACGTGCCGGTACGAGTAATTGGATGGTCCTATAGCAGCCGTGGTAAAGTGAATCGTTTGACCACCATGGCACAGCCCGCTTACATTACTCAAGTGCCGGTCAATGATAGCCAAGACGAGATTGAAAAAGATTTGCGTACCGTTACGAGCCTGGCGAACGCTGCGGAGGTGTATGCCCCAATGCTTCTCTTCAGCTTGAACGAGCTTCGTATCCGGGCCGAGACCATCCGTTCGCCCCTTCTCCTTTTGCCAAGTGGCTGTCTGTATGAGAGAAAAAACGGCCCGGGCACAGGGCGAGATGGAAGAATAACGCCTTGGTATGTTGCAATGAAAAGCAACAAAGGCAGCTAACCAGTTAAGGTGGTTGAAGCGAATGGATTCCTAACAACCCCCACACTTCGCCGTCTGTCCCAGAAGGACTGTGTCAGCAATATGGCTCAGGCGTCCAGGTGGGATCCACAGACGAAGACACACGAGTCGAAGGATTGAGCTGACTCTGGAGAGTTGGACGTCTCATTGCCACTGGATGAGAGCCACCAGGTAGTGTCCTCGGCGGCGCTGTTCGAGCGTATATAAGGTCCTGGTCGCCATCCCTTGGAGGACAAGAATCTCAACTCATCCCTCATATCCATCAAGATGAGCACCTTCTTCAACTCCTCCACTACCTTCAATGCCACGGGTGCGGCTGGCGCCGAGGTCACTCAAGAGTTTGTCAATGGCGCTCGCGCTCTGGGCGTTCTCCATGCGTCCGCTGCCGTTGCCGTTACTGCTATCCTGATGAGCGGCTTTCAAGCCGGACGCAATATCCTCCTCCGAATTTTCTGGTTCTTTGATGGCCTGCTCGGTGGCGCTCCTCATTCAGTCACGCTCCCTGGCCCTCCCGGCCTTCCCATCCTTGGAAATCTTTTTGACGTGAGTTGTTGACATGTCCATCCGACACTGTTCTCTAACCATTCCCCTCAGTTGAGCGGTGGCCACGTTCAGAAGATCAACGAGTGGACCGGCAAGTACGGCGATGTGATCCGTGTTTCACTGGGTCAACGTGAAGCCGTCTTCGTCAGTAGCCACAAGGCTCTCGCAAAAACCGTCGTCCGGCAGGGACCCGCATACCAGTCACGTCCTACCTTCAAGCTCTTCCACAATGATTTTGCCTCCTCCGGTATCTGGACTGTGGGCAGTAAGTCTCAGTCAAGTCTTCTTCGCCTTGCCCGTCACTGACTCTCCGCAGCCTCACCATACAGCGACCGCCTCGCTCGCACTCGCAAGGCGCTCTCTGCGCAAATCGCCCCTCGTCTCCTGCCTGTCTATACCCCCGTCATTCACCCCAAGCTCAAGAAGCTGTTTGGCGACATCCTCGAGATCAGCAAGGGTCCTTCTGTGGACATGGCCGAGAAGCTCCACCGTTTCGGCACTGGCCAGGTCTCCGAGCAGCTCATGGGAACCCCGCTCGACGACGACATGGTGGGAATGCTCGCCGAGAACGAGACCAACATCTGTAAGTATCCCCATGACTCGGAAGAATGGCTTGAACTTACCCTTCGACTCAGTCCGTCAGCGCACCGTTGGCTCGCCCGCTCGCGACTACATCCCCATCATGCGCGGCGCCAGCTGGATTCGCTACGTAGCCGGCAAGGCTCTGGGTATCAAGGATTGGACCGTCGACGAGAAGGAGGAAAAAGCCCGCGAGTACCGCAGGAAGCAGCAGGTCTACATCAATAAGATGCTGGACGGCCTCCGGGCCCGCGTCGAGGCCGGTGACCAGACTCCCTCCATCCTGGGCAACATCCTCCGTCAGGGTCTTCTGAAAGACGAGGAGATTCTTCTGGCTTCTTACACCGGCAGTATGTTCTCCCACCCTGTGCTTTTGTTGGGTTGTATCATCTAATGACCGCTTGTCAACAGTTGCTGCCGGTGTCAACCTTGGCTACTCGCTCACTTGGATCATCGGCTACCTCGCCAACAGGCCAGACCTGCAGCAGAATGGCTACGAGGCTATCCGCGAAGTGTACAACGGCGATGCACCCCTGCCCCATGAGTTCGATCGCGTCGAGTACGTCAAGGCTCTGCACACCGAAGGCTCTCGTATCTACACGCCCGTCCGTCTCGGCTTCCCGCGCGAGACTCTTGACGGCGCCAGCTACGACGGCCACGAGATTCCCCGAGGCATGGTATGTACTTCCAACGCCTTTCTTTGCATCGCCCGAGACACGCAGCTCTAACGTCTTCACCTTCCAGCTCGTCATCATGAACTTGATGGCCGGCAACCGCGACCCCGTCGCCTTCGACCGCCCGGAAGAGTACCTTCCCGAGCGCTGGCTGAACGGCCGCAAGGGCCGCACCGACCTGATGGGCGAGGGCGGCGATAAGCTCGGCGTCACGCACCTGACCTACGGCGCCGGCCGCCGCGTGTGCCCGGGCATCGACAGTAAGTTTCCGACGATAGATATCCCAGACCGATGACGCTGACCCGTCCCGCCAGTGGCCAACCGCGGCCTCTACTCGACCCTCGTGCTCCTGCTGCACTTCTTCACCTGGGAGCGCCAGCCCCTCGGCGAGGAGCAGAGGAAGCACGTCTTCCCGCCGTTCCGCGCGGCGCGCGAGTGCTCGCTCGAGATGGACGCCCTGGCCGACACGGCCACGCCCACCGAGGCGCAGGCCATCCCGTGGTCCGCCGGCATCAAGTTCCACTGCCGCGACCCCGAGGCTCTGCAGGCTTGGATCGCCTCCAAGGACACCTGAGGGGCCAACGTCTTCATGACGAGGGAACTAGGGAGATTTCGAACGTCTGCTGTCAGCTGTCTCTGTACACTTCCAAATACGTAGAAAAGATGGGAACACTCTTTTTTTGACTTTTTGAATTTTTGGGTAGCCGCGACTGGGAGTTTTTGGGATGGTGGAGATCGAGCTAGCTCCGTATTGTTGATCAAATTGAGCGCCTATTCTCCCAAAACCATTCGTTCCCGCGTGTGTGACGACGATGGCCGTCTGTTGCAAAATAAGCTATTTTGATACTAGTGGATAGCTCAGTATGGGATCACCTCCCGAGTACCCTCGGCTTTGCTCCTCATTCCACTCCTTTCACAATGTCCCGTATCATTGATCTTCATCATTTATTGCAACACCGTCTTATCACTCCTTCAGGCAGTGTTTGCAGCATGAAACCGACGTTCGGTAGTATAGAAGCTCATGTCGAAAACACCATGCCGGTGAGAACTTCGGTGGTCAAAGCCGCTGTCTGAGTAAGGATGATGGTCAGGTACCGTCCGCGATCTGACTGAGTGAACGGATTTTGTGAATCCAGACCGGTGGCGAAACTGGGTCTAATACAAGAGGTGGGGAGGCATGGACAGATCAGCTCCGCGCCAGAGTCAGTGGCAGCCATCGACTCATGAAAAGGTGTGATTTCACCCGAAGTACGGTAATCGGAACATGCCACGCAGGGGTGGTTAGGCGTCCCTTCACCGAAGCTTTGCTTGTCACACAGTGCCGGCAACATACGTATACGACGTGGAAATCGCATATTTACAATCACAGAGTTTCGTCAACATGATTCAGATTGTCTACCAGCAGTATCCCAAGCCCAACCATCAGGATTTATTGAGCGACCTTTTGCTCGGCGCCGGCAATGGCTGACACCCAGGGAACCCGCTGAGTGGTGAACAACTCAGCTACCGGCTTCGCGACCTCCTCAACAGCGCCGGGGCTGTCGAGCGTGCCCGCCTTGATGATCCTCGCATCTCCAAACGCCTCGCTCTGGCGCCAGAGGGTCGAGCCGCAGTCGCCGCAGAAGTTGGATGTGATGGTCTTGCCGCTGTCGGCCGTCTTGGAGAACTGCTTGGGCGTGCCCTTCGTCACAGAGAAGCCGTTGCCCGCAACGATGATGTTGGTGGAGTAAGTGGAGCCGGTGATTTTGCGGCAGTCGAGACAGTGGCAAAGGGCCTGTGTCGTATTAGTCGTTGCCAAAGAAGGTTGGTTCGTTCACTTCGCACCTTGGCCTGGATGTCGCCGGTGGATTTGATGCGGACCGCACCACAGCAGCAGCTGCCTTCGAGCGCCATGACGTCGTGGGGGAAGGGGGGTTTTCGTTTTGGACAAGGGTTCGGGTGGGACAAACGGCTCAAAGAAGCACGGTAATGGTGTGATGGCTGAAATGAGCACCTTGAAGACCACGACAAGCTTATTTATACCACTAACGGACCTCTCTACGACACTGCTCTGCTTGGGCAGGCAAGTCTGCGGGCCAACCCAAAGCTTCCGCCGGGCCGACAGAAGGCAGACGCACAGCCCACAGCCCACGTTCTTGTTCCTGTGAAAGCCCCACTGCCCCGCATCAACTCAGCCACCGCCCACCTTGTGGGGTGTTTCACATAGGCGACCCACCAAAAAACACGACCGGGTAGGCGACATGGAGTCTCGGAGTTCATGCGGAATCCCTGCAACGCCTACCGGCTGAGAGGACGACGTCCATATGCGTCAGCTCCGCAAGGAGTAACGGACGCCTTAGCCCACGCGTCAAAGCAGCCCCATCTGGCAGAGTCAGGCCCTTTGCAACACGCATACCCATTTGTTGTTGATCCCCCACACGTGCATCGGGTGGTTACCAAAGTTCCGTAGGGCGAAGCACATCTTATGAGATACGAGAATTACCCACCAATCCTTCCGCCCCGCTCTTTGGGCCGCAAGGCCGCGGATGTGCGACTCGGTGTAAGCAGAGCTATGCACGGCAAGAGGCGAAGGATCACCCGCCCTGTGCTGACTCCTGACGCAGTTCATTACTCAGTAATCTTGTTTTGTAAGAGTCGTCAAGGACGAGCAGTGTTGTGTGTGGCAAGCTGCAAGATGGATTTAAAAAGAGAGCATTTCTGGTCTTTCAACGTCATTCCTCAATTGCAATCAACATGTCTCGTACGGTCGTTATAAAACTAGGCACTTCGTCCATCATCGATGAGATCACTCACGATATACGGTACTCGCTTGTGCAAGACGCAGCGTCCACTATCGCTGCTCTGCGTGACTCTGGTTGCAGAGTGGTCCTCGTGAGCTCCGGAGCTGTCGGGTTTGGGTTGCAGCGGATGGGCTTCGCATCGCGTCCTGATAATCTGTCTGGAAAGCAGGTGGGCCGACCGTTCCCCGTCTTTTGATTCAAAACTCACTGTTCGAGCTTCAGGCACTTTCGGCCGTTGGACAGGCGGAGATGATGTTGATGTGGTCGAAAGTCTTCGCTCAGAGAGGAATCACCGTGGCTCAGGTTCTGCTCACGCATGACGATATCTCATCGGTACGTTCCAAGATATGTGCGGATTGTTCAGGGCTAAGACTCCGCTGCCCGAACAGCCTGAACGTTACGACAATGCCATTCGAACCTTGAATGAGCTGCTCTCCATCGGCGTGGTGCCCATCGTCAACGAAAATGACACCGTATCCACCAAGGTATGGCCACGAGTCCGACAGTCCGACTTCGCTGCTGAAATCCTGCTCGGTATAGGAAATCCAAATAGGAGACAACGACACCCTCGGAGCCATCACAGCAGCTATGATTCGCGCTTCCCATCTCTTCCTACTCACCGACGTTGATTCGCTCTACGAAAGCAATCCGAAATATGATGTTAACGCTTCGAGGATTCATTTCGTCACATCCATCAGTTCGCTCAAGGACCGCAGTAAGTCGAGATCAATTCACTGTCTACCTGCGTACTGACGCAACCGCCCAGTCGACTCGTCCAACCTGGGTCCTGGCTCGGCGAATGGAACTGGTGGAATGGCGACCAAACTGCGCGCAGCAGAGATTGCCTCAGACGCCGGAATCTTCACCGTTCTCGCGTCTTCGTCGAGGCCCTCTGTCGTCAGTGAGATTCTCCAGTACTACGACGATAAGCCAATCTTCGATCCTGCTTCGATGATGTCCGAGTCCTTTTCCACAACCGCTGTTTCCGGTGACAGCAAAGGCGTCCGCCCACTACATACCCTCTTCATCCCCGACCATTCTCCCCTTTCCTGACTTTCTTTCTCTTTCTGGTGCTGGGAGCGAGTATCTTTCGAGTGGATTTCCTGTCGAATTCTTCTAGCGTACCAACGTTTCTCAAATTGCACAAATCTTTTACCATCGCTAGACCTTTCGCCATCTCCAGAAATTTTTCCACATGGTCCGCCGACCTGCTAGTCTAGCCAAATCAACATCAACATCTCGGTTCTCATTCCCCATTTTGGTGATCTCGTTGAGCTCGCCCACCCTCCACCCGCGGAGGAGAAGCATGCACAAGGCGGCGGCAAGGTACATGAAGCCAACGAAGAGCTGTGTGCCTCTGTAACCGCCGGGGCTTCCGGCAAGCTCGAGAGCTATCGGCTCGCTGAAGGTACACGGCAGCACGATCATCAGCCACTCGAGGTTGAGGGCCGACGGAAGATCCTGCATCCCAATGACCTCGGCAGTGACGGGAGCAATGGTTGCCCAGAACGAGCCGGCGACAGCACCGCCAACCAGCGCGTAGAAGATGAGCACGCCGTAGCTGGTGGCGAAAATCCAAATGACCAAGGCGAACAGTGAGCACAGGAAGGCAGTCAGCCCGGCCATGTTGATCCGCCCGATGTTGTCAGAAAAGTATCCGATGGGCGGTCTTCCCAGACCCTGGCCCAGGTTCATGATGGCGGAGATGACGGACGCTTGCGAGGCGCTCAGGCCGATGCTCTTCCCGTAGCTGGACAGGGAAAAGATCAGGGCGATGTAGCCGAGCATGGAGAAGAAGCCGTACGCGTTGAGTAGGAGGTACTCGGGACGCTTGAACAGCTTCACGTCGAGGGCTTTGTGCCGGGCTCCAATGAGCTTGTTCCGATCGCGGATCAGGATGGTGCAGATGACGTTCACGCCAAACGACACCAGGCCCAGCACGCGGAAGCACCAGGCGAGCCCGATGGACTTGATCATGGCCCCGGTAGCCAACGAGTACACCAGACCGCCGAACCCGGATCCGGACGAACCGACGCCGTTCGCGAGCGACCTCTTCTTGCTGAACCACTGCGGTGGGATGCCGACCGACGCCACAAAGAGGAAGCCCATGCCCAGACCGAATGCGATGCCCTGGCTGGGGAACAGCTGCCACATCTCGCTCGCAAAGGACGCGCCGATGAGGCCCGCCGTCTGGAGTACAATGCCGGCGGAGAGCGAGACATGGGTCCCGAAGTAGCGTGTCGACAGGGTGGCCAGCGGTGAGACCAGCATGGCGCACGAGATGGACAGTCCGCCCACGAAGGCAAATTGCAGGGGAGTGGCGCCGGGGTACGCGTTGGTCGAGAGGTAGTGCGCGAGGAAGACGCCGTATGACGAGTTCACCCCCCAGGTGTGCGCGTTGATGACCCAGACACATGCCACGCAGACCCAGCCGTAGCCGCCGTCGGGCGGTGGCGGAGGAGCTCGTGGCAATGCTGGTGACTTCTCAGGGTCGGGAACCACGCTGTCGTCCTTTTCGGAACTGGTATCGGGCTGTGGCGGTAAGGAAATCCGGTCTGCATCTGACTTGCTGTCAAACGCCTGCTTGGAAACCTCCGACATCTTGGTCTTGAGCTCCTCACCGGTGCTGGCGTTTGATGAGGTTGCCAGGAAAGGCAAGGAGGCGGTGATGTGATGGGTAATGTCGACTCCCCATTGAGTATCCTTTATGTATTCTTTCTGCTGCTTGGCAATATTAACACGTATTTGCTTTACAACATGCAGTAGTGGGGCCGCGAGTGCTGCTGATTTTGCGTGGGAATGCGAATTACGTATCGACGATTCGTGTGCTCCACCGAGCCTGGGCCCGAGGGATAAATGTGTTTCCCCATCAGGCGACCATGCTCAACCCCGATTCAATCAGGCCCGCCACATGTCAGCACGTTAGAAACGCACGAATCATTTCGTCTACACGGAGCACCGCGTGTTGGGATGAGGCACTGAAACCCGTATATGATGTGCCTCACAGGGACTCCGAATGGTGGAGGATCCGTGACACACTGATCGCCCCTGCACCCATGCCACTTCCGTGCAAATCCCGCCTGCACGGCCGCCCTGCTGGAGTTAGTGGCATCTCAAAGCCCGGATCCGCTAAAGAAAGCCCGCAGCTCCCCGCCTTAAACATCCCCGCCCATTTGGGTGGTACTCGCTGCTGCCGGTACTCGCTACGGGTGCGGTAAAACTATCTATACTCTCTACTACTATACGGACTAGCTTACCTCTAAATTTAACCCTAACACCTTATCCGTTAGAATAAGCAAAATTCGTTAGAATAAGTAAATTTTTTTTTATAATTAGATTCTTTAGATATAGAGAATTATAAAAATAATATATAGTACTCTCTTTATTTAAGAGGTTATCGCGCTAGAATTTTTAGAAGCTAGAAAAGTAGTCTAAGCTTTAAAAATTAAGTATTAAAATATTATAATTTTTTTTATAATCTCGTTCTATAGAATCTTAGAATTCTAAAAATATATAGTAGTATAGTAATATTATATAAGGGGGGGTAGATATTACTTAAAATAGTTTAGAGGGTTATTTTTCTCTAATTCTATTAGAATAAGAGGTAAAGTAGTTAGAATAAGTAAATATTATTATATATTCTTAATCTATACGCCTAATAAAGTATATTATATA
>JAFISB010000156.1:0-88279 GCA_022560015.1 Diplodia mutila | reverse complement strand
TCTTTTTTTTTTTTTAAGGGGGCCCCCCCCCCCAACACTCCCTTTTTTCCCCCCCCCCCCCCCCCCCCCCCCCCCTTCCCCCCCCCCTCCCCCTCCCCCCCCCCCCCCCCCCCCCCCAAACAGGAGCGAGCATCAGGGTCGCCCGCGGCCACGTCGCACCCCCTCCAGGCTCCCCCCATCGCCCCTGTCAACATGGGGCAGTCAACGCCTTCGAACTGGCAGTTGATGCCCAGAGCCCCCGACTCGCGGCATGATCGCCCGCTGAGGCCAATGAACTTCTCGTTCATGGCAGTTTTCATTCAGGTAGAATTGTGAATGTTGGGTTGACATCAGAGGCAGGAGACTGCCGTTGTCGGCCACGGCGAATGCTGGAGGGGCTGCGAAGTGGCGGTTCAGCCTCCGGAGGACCGTCGTCCAGGGAATTGAGGCGGAGGGAGGGATCGATGGCGGTGGTTTTTGATGGCTGCGGCCGAGAAGCGCGAGAGGGGGGCGTTGGAGTTGTCCTTGTGTGGTCGAATCCGGCGTTTGGCTTTGTGCAGATGGCAGACTGCAGTACGTCGAGCCTCGAGCTGGTCGAACAGTACCGATATGGTGGTGTCGGCGAAGTATATGCTCAAGTGCCATCCGTCTGGCTCATCGAACAGATGGGGCTCTGCGGGGTGCGGTGCAAGCGCTTCGTCTTGCGTGGCGAAGATGGTCGGAACGGGCTTTCCATTTGACGTAGAGTAGCAAGGCATGATGGAAATCAGATTCAGCAGGCGAGGGCGGCCGGCAGCCATCACCTGGGGGAAACTGCCGGCAAAGTCGTAGATGCGCTTGATCTCGGCCGCATCTTGGATGGACGGCAGCACCTCGCATGCCGATTCCTCCTGTATACTGCCTACGCTCACAAGTGCACAGTCCTGGCCTCGCTGCTCGTCGACCAGCTGAGCCATGTTCGTCGCTGGCCGTGCCGTTCATAACGGAGCCTTTTGATGGACAGCGTATTGCGACGTGTGCTCCTTCTCTTGGGCAGTATCCGTATATCAGCGGAATAACGGACTTCTGGTGGCGGAATTTTTTGAAGAAAATAAGCTCGTAGGTGGTGCGGTTGTCATATTGAGACAGCAGCTGCGGCGTGTGCTCCGAAGGCATGCCGTTCACCAAATAACGGATAGCAATTGACGACATGGCGCATGTTCTAGACAGCACCGTTTGTTTGCTCGCTGTACCAGGGCAAAACAATTCACCACCCCTGCATGTCTTTGAACGTGCCCGTTTGCGCCAGCCTGCCACTTTGCCAGGGGCTCACTTGCCCACACCCCTTTTCCAACCAACCAGCCAGTCGCATCGGGCAGTCATCCCGACCTGTTTCTTTTTTCATCACCGGCATTCCAGCTCGCCTTGTCTTGCCATGGCTCGCCACGACCTTTTCCATCACGAGGGGCATTAAAGTCCCGTAGAGGATCATCGACCGAGATCGCTACAAGCGAAGAGGTGATTGCAGATCCAAGCCTTCTCCTCTACCCTGGCCCATTGTGTCAAAATTGCAGTTCCTCCTGGACTTCCTGCGGGAGCAGTCTCCCGTGCTTCCGGAGATCAGTGATGGTCAACATGATGTTGCCCCAAAGAGACAAGAAATGGCTGTCACGACAACAAGAAGCATTCCAACGGGTGAAAGCCATCGCAATCGCCCCAGTAAATCCCGCGAAGGGGATTCATCCCAGGCCACTACTGCGCTGTATAACGCAGGGTAGCGTGGTAGGCTGTCCGTCTTGTTAATCACGAAAGCCCCCCACGCAGCCTCGACGTGGTATGGTACTCGCTCTCGAACTTCAGGGGTCTCCTTATGACCGTAGGTCATTGGTTGGTGGCTTGGTAAAGTACACTGATTTGATAAAAAAACAGGAGCGTTTTTTTGGCCTACACCCACTATGGCCACCGGTCTCCAGCCTCAATTTCCATGTCTCTTCCATCCGGCTCACACGCGATCACCATCATCGACGGCGGTTTCTATTTCTGGGAGCTGTGTGGAGAGATTTTAATCCCAGGCGGCCTATCTCAGCTGGCTAAATATGGAGTGGGTCTGCTTTCTCAGGGTCGGAGGAAAAGCGAGAAATTTGCCAGCAGGATTTCTCTGCTGCGACGGCCGGGTCGCAGAGGTGCCCCGCTCTGCCATGTTCCAGGCCATTAATGAGTGAACAGGAGCGAAGGTCAAACATATTACGCTATACCGGGCGAGCTGCTCTACCGTAGAGACGCGGTGCATTAATCGTTATAGAGCGTTGGTCTCAAAATGCCAGATCCGTTTGCAACTATGAACAAAGCACGTCACCATGCAGGTGGAGCACGGACGCTGTCGCATAACTTCCAACGTCTGAAAAAGTCGCCGCATCCCAATTGTTACACAATGCCAAGCCACCGCCCAATCACGGCGACGCCTCGCCGGGCGAAACATTATCCGGCAGCCCCAACCTCAGCTTCGACTTCGACTTCCGGTCTTGCACATGCCATTCTCGACCCTCCACTCCAATCAAACAACCAAGGTGGGACTCTAACTACAGGATTTGACGGAGCCACGAAAGTGGAGGAGTACGCGGAGGCTTTACATGCTGTCGATTCGGAATACTAGAGATATTAATATTTAATCGTGAAAAATCCATCTTCTACGTTATGCAACTTTTAATTCTCAAAATTCTCCTTCTTCCCTTGCACAATCACAACACCAAGACAGGAAGCTTTTACAATGACGAGATAATCTCGACCCTGAACGAGCGCTGGACTCCATGGTTCCGCACTGATCACACGGTGCAGCCACTCATCCCACCGCATATGGGCGTATCTGTCCGGAAAAAGGAGAACTCAACAGACAGGCGCAGCCCGGGAGGGCGCCGCGAGGCATTTTGTGGCTTGCCCTCGGTGTGGACAGAGTCCCCCCACGACAGGATATGCCTCGCCATCGAAGGTGCTGCCTTTCAACGACAATCATTGAGCATGCTCCTCAGAGGCCTCGCAGAACGACAGGGCTCGGCAGAAACGTCCTCGCTCTTCCGGTGCTCTTGAGGCGAACGCAAACCCGACGGGAACCAAGCCAAGGTCAGGAACGTCGAATTGGTGAAAGTGGTGTTTCCTTTCCATACATCCCAGCCATCGCATCCTCGCTCGCGCGCCGCATCTCCTCCACGCTGAACCCCAAACGCACTCCCATCCCCACCACCATCGCCAAAAGAAAGACAAACAGATTTCGCCCCCGCCGCCACCCCGTCCTGCGGGCTGGGGCAACTACAGCAGAACTGGTAGAGAAGAACCGCAATATCCCTGAGGACTTTAGATACGGCCGCACCCAGCGCGCGAAAGCATTGACGGCCCCCCAGGAGGATCGATGAGAGTCAAGGGTGCTCCACAAAGCACATTGTCGTCATCTACGGCACACCGATGCGTCCATTTGGGCGGCGCGCGGGAGTATGTGTGGGTAGTGCAGGCGGCGAGTAAGTGCGAGCCGCGGTGGATAAAAGCGGCTGGGCACTTTTGGGAAGGTGTTGGACATTGTTGCTGTTTGCCGTTGACGGCCGCGGGCATCTGCTCGGCTTTCTTGCCGTACTGTGAGGAGGCTGAGGAAGTGCCGCACTTCACTGCTGGTGGAAGCGGGCTCGCTACTGGATGGTGGTGGAGGAAGCACTGCGGTGGGATCTTCGTCGGTGAAGTTGTCCGGAGAAGTAGTGTGGAGCCGAGTATGCAGGGGCCGGAGAAGCTGTCTGGGGTCGGCTGAAGAAGAGTTGCAAGTCTGATGCTTGCTTACCATTAGTATTTTCCATGAAGCTGAGGTACAGGTGAGAAAATGTTGAAGTAGGTAGATTGGAGAGAGGCGGGGAGAGGGGGGTTGTTGGTTGGGGTTGTGGTGTTGAGGGCGAGATCGTCGGCCGGTGAGTTTTAAGATGAGGCCTCAATCGTGGGGCCAGGGGTGGTCCTCGCCAAGAAAACGGGGGTGTCATCGTCGTCGTCGTCGTGTCGTCATTGGATGGAGCGCAACCGCTCCAGAAGCCTTCGCCAGTCATGGAAATCGAACTCGGTTCGTTGACGCGATGGTGGTGATGGTTGCCGTGAGGGACGGGCTATGTCTGAGAGGCAAAAGGGCGAAACCGGACTTGAAAGGCGCGAGCCACCTCGTGTTGGATGTTGCTTTGGGTTGCATTGGTCGACTATGCAGTTCCAGATGTGTAACCCACCCTCTGTAAAATAACCCGAGAGGCCTCACCAACGAAGACGGTGTTGTTGAGTGAGCAAGCAGAAGGGCGCTTGTGTCGTGCGGCCTTGTCCACCTGTAGAGGAGTTGAAACTTCACGCGTAGTCCTGGACGGCTCCGCTAAGCAGTCGATCCGGCGGGGCCGGAAGTGTCGTCTCCAGCGGGAAGGCTGAGCCGGCGCTGAAAGCGCAGTCCCAACCCCAGATACAGCCCCAGGGAGAGTCCCAGGGAGAGGCCCAGACCCAGCAGTAGTGGCCGTGGAGCATCGTCTCCAATCGCGATCCCAGACTCAGCGCTGGTGATGATGACGAGGAGAAGGGTCGCATCAACACTTCGCGCACATATCTGTGTGCCCTGGGCTTTGAGGGCAGAGGTGGCGACTCGACAGATATCAAGAACGAGGACCGGGAAACCATTAATCTTCCCTGTTTTCAGCAACAAAGCGTACGGGATGAGCTGCGAGACCGGTCGAGTAAACAATAGGAAGGAAAAAAGCATTGTCCACCCATAGTCTCTCTCTCCGACAGACCTGTCGATTGAAGAGATGTCGCCCATCCTTGAGACTACCCATCACCGCCTCGTCATTGGAAAAATAATGGATGTGTGTCGATTCTCAGTATCGAGATTGCGCGGAGCTCCATAAGTGAGGTATCGCTGAGTGAGGCCATCGACGACCAGCTGCGGATGGGGGTCCATATGGATAGCGGGTAAGTAAAGAACTGTCTGTGCCGGCAGCGAGAGCGATGCTGACCTACGAAACTGGCACGTCGGCCTGAATGTGTACGTTGGATCCGCGGCGCTCAACTATCATGGTAAATAAGGGGATGGGCATGCAGAGTTCAAGCGGGCGGATAGATCGTCATAGCAGTGGCATCGACTTTGCCTGCGTATATCAAGCGACATCTCGTCCCAAGTACCGGGCATGTGGGTGTTGAAGGCGCGAAAGAACAAAATGAGTTCGGTTTATAGGCGCGAAGCGAGAATGCAGTCAAACCACCTACGGCGTGGTGTTACCCTGCCTCGAGGGTTTCCGCGATGTTGTTTTCGGAATATCATATTCAAAGCTTGCATATTGACTCGTCGTCACAGAATACTATCATACCCGGAGCTGGAAACGCCGGTGTACCTCAACCCAATTTGCGATTGATCAGCACCGATCACGAAACAAACAGTGCGCGTGGGTAGTGAAGAGCGAAGCCGTCCCAAGCCCGATGACGAGAGTCGCTCGGCAGCCCGGGCATCTGCTGCAAAACTGATCCGCCGAGGCATCACTATCCAACGAGAAATGCCGTCGGACTTCGGCGTGGGGTTGTGGTACCGAGAAAAGAGAGGATGCTGATGCGGCAGAGAAAGCCCTTCCAGTAGCTTGAGCAGGATAAGCGACACGCACAGAGGAAGGAAGGAAAAGAAAAACACTGGATCGGCCCTATGGACTTCGTGGTCCGACGAACATCCACTTCAATCGCCGATCGTGCCGCGATGCGCTTGGCCCATAGTTGGAAGAGCCCAACTCGCCTCTCAAGGGCAACTCCGCCATACAAAGCCACCTTTCCCCTCCCCTACTGCCGTTATAGACCTTCACTCTTGGTCCCTGTCTTCATCTACCCACTCATCTGGCACAGCTTCCAGGAGAAGGAACGGTGTCCTGGGTGAATTTCATTCTCTATGGCGTTTCCTGAGGCTCGAGCGGCCGCCTTGGACCTCGAATCAGTCGCGGCGGATTCTGGCGATGTGGCTTGTTCCGGTGCTGCGACTGGTTCCTGGGATGTGGGCGTCGCAACATGCAATGGGTGGTGAATTGTGGATGTTTGCCAAATGAAACGTTGACAAAGACGCAAGAGCTTCCCCAGGCAGATTCATGGGTCTTTCGATACTCGTCTTCCTGGCCACTGGCATTTTGGACACTTGCTACTTCCCATGATTATAAGACTCCCTTTAGCCCCCGTCATTAATTTCCACCAGTGTCTCGAAAAATAAGAAAAAGTAAAAGGAAACAAGTGCTGGAACGCGGCAACCCCATCGCCGTATTCATCCCTCTCCATGTGCTTGAGGCTTTGAGGCGTTCCGGAAAGTTCTACCGCTCACCGGTGCATATTTCCTCCTCAACCGCCTAATGGTGAGGATTCTGCTGGTTGCCACAGGGTTCGCTCGATCCTTGGTGAAAATGTCGAAATGTTCTTCCGATTCGTCTTGTGATGCATCTCAAGGCCGGTGAGATTGCCGGCTGCAGTGGGAAGGGAGAGGAGATGTTGGATCAAAATCGAACGAGCCACAATATCATATGTACGATGATTTCGAACGCGACCCTCGCCATCGTTATTGCCGCTGTCCGCCGTCTTCCCCTTCGTCTCCGTTGCCATCGTCTGGAATTAAGACCACGCCAACGCTCCGTGTGGCTTTCACCAAAGACCCCGCCAATGAGCGATTCGCGGATAAATGTCATTGCAGATGAGGGGAAAGGAAAGTGAAACCGATGGGCAGGGTTGCACCAAGTTCAACGCCACTTAATCTCTAGACGTCGAAAGTTCCGCTGCATAGCAAATAACCAAGCATTTACACCAATTTCGACGCCACTTGATCTCCAGACGTCGAAAGTTTACACCCATTTCAACGCCACTTGATCTCCCAGACGTCCAAAGTTCCGCTACACAGTAAATAACAAAGAACTTGTCTCTCCACCTCATTCCGCCAAAAATATTCATTGTCTCCAACTTACGTAGGTAGTGGAATTCAACATCTGGACACATTTGTTCACATTTAAACTCACATTCGCATCCAGACATTGGATTCCACTACGTAGGACAATATGGCGTCTTCTGCGAAGCCTAGAGGGTCGAATTCTTTTGGGCGCTACTATGGCTTGTTTATGAAACCCGTAGATGCAAAGCCCAACGCCAATGGGAATGTTGATTTGCCCCCGGTCCAACAGTCAGCAAAATAGAAAAAGTCGGATATTTGCCCTCTATTTCCGTACCATTCCATACATGTGTGAAGCAGCATATTTGCTGACCCTTTCTCCAAACGCTTCCCTCCTCAAGCGGCAGGATTCCGACGTATGCAATTTCTGTTGCGCCGTCTTTTCCTTTTCGACACCCACAAGCCCAGCCTAGTGCCATGATGAAACGAGCCTTCGCCTGAGCCGGTAGGAAGATGGTGGCGGCGAGCGCGGTTCGGATGGATGAGGATGGGGAGGCGGGTAGCCCGACAGCTTCGTTGATGCTCGTTTCATTGGCGGGTTCGATGACCACCGAGGACACCATTGTCTCGAGCGTAGTTGTGGCGGGTGGACGAGGGCGGGGGCGCCTTGCGGCTCGATGGCTGGAGTGGGATTGCCCTTGGTATCGTAATTTCCGGGCCAGTATCGGGACAAGTTGCGTTTGCCAATGACACCGGTCTCCTCTACGAGCAGGAGGAGTTGGTACGCGATAAAGGACGAAAGGAGGACGTGTGTAGGTGGTATGAAGCTAAGCGAAACCCTCATAGGGACGTTATAGACCTCGTAGGCATCGATTTCGGCAACGCTGACCGAATGCTTTGATGCATTGGCCTGGGATGAGCGAACTAGCGGGGTGGCGTGCCTGTGACCAAAGATCCACTTGGCGAAGCGGATGGCGGCGTCACCCGTTATGTCGATTGTCTGGAACGGGACGCGGGGACGCGATTCTCGCGGGGCACGGGGTGTTGATGTCGACGAAAGACGAGTCGGACGAATCGCCGAGGAGGATGGGCGTGCTGGGCTCGGGAGCGTTGGATGGGTGTCGCGTAGACTGTCTCTGATCCGGCTCGGTGTAGTGTCCGAACCAAGCGCGGGCGTTGTGACGGAACGCAATGAGCTAGACCTCTTAAACGAGAGAATGCGCGAATAGAAATGATGATTGTAGCAGAGGGTTAAACGACTCCAACACGGCGTGTCTTTTTGCGATGAAGCAGCGATGACCTCGGAAACGATGGCCCAAGCTGTGAGCCGGCACTGCGAATGCTCTGCTCTGCGAGCTGGCGTCGTATAGTCTCCTTGGGGCTTGAGAGAGGACGTTTTGCTCGGAGAATTGGATTCAGCTACCCATGCCATGGAGGCACAGTGCAGCGTCCTTGGTATCCTCTGTCGCCTGCCATGGGCAGGCAGGTACGCGGGCGAGCAAAACACTGAAGCACTTCCCGCGCATCCGCCTACTTTTTCCGCGTTCCTTACTTCTCGCCCTCTTCCCTTCTCGCGTTTGTGTCTTTCCAGCTTTTCGCGGGTGGGTGCATGTGGGCGCGGCGAATGATGCAGGTATGCGGTGGCTTGGCAAGCAAACAGGCGGCGGTGGCACATGTGGTCCTTCGCCATTTCGCGCGCCGCACCCGCCCGTTTGCAATACCAAGCAGTACCAGAGCTTTGAGATGCCTTCGAACTGGAGACTTTCCTCGCGGCCCGACCGACGGCCTGCCTCGCCAGGGATGCGCCCGCCTTCGACTTGGTTGGTGTTATGGGTGGCATGGCATGTATCAGCCTCCCATTTTTCGCTCTTTCTTGAGACCTCGCTTGGCTGACGTTTGCGAGGGGGGTTTTTTTTTTACATTATAGCGTCCATTTGCTGGTGGCTCCATCGGCGCGAACATCGTTGCACCTACCGCCCGGATCCTCCTCCTACCGGAAGCCCACAGGCTCCACAGCGCTGTTTTTCGCCGGGGCCGCTTTACATCTCTCAAGGAATCCCTTCGATGATGTACTGGAACTGGAAAATGTTCATCATTTTAATTGTCTAGCGCTCCTGCATCCTCCGATTCTATCCATCTGGACACGGCGCCTTTGAAATCAGACCGGGGCTGGGAACAAGGAATAAGACAGCAGCAGCGGGGCATATATGCGGAGAGTCTCACATGGGTGGGGAACACGATCGGACAGATGTGGGCTGAGGTCTACCGAGAGGAGTGTCTGGCGGAGATGGGTTCACCAGTCATTCATGGGACGTGGGCAACGGAAAAGTCCAAAATACCCCCATTTGCTCTGAGATCCATCGCGTGTCGGGTGAATCTCGCATATCCTTAGCTGAATCATCGTGGTAGCATCTGACGCCGAAGGCATCTTGTCATCCTTCTGCATGGGAAGCAGAAAGCGAAAGCATGGATTTCTTGCACCAAAAATGGTCGCCTGACCGCAGTGAAAGTCGCCCCGAAAGGAATCCTTGCCGAAGATTTTGTTGTTGTTCGCCGAACATCCCATCCCCTCATAAAATGAAGCCTACTCGTATGCCATCCGAGCCGAAGCGCACAGTGACTCCCCCCACTGTTTCTTTTACAGTGGCGGCAAGATTCATAAGATGAATGTCTCTGCGTGATGTGAGAGATGATGAGATCACCATCGGCAGTTCGTTTCATCCTGAGAGTCCAAACCACGACACTCTTGCAGACATTATCCCCTTGGCCTGGACCAGTACGACTGCTCCACAATGAGAGGGCATGAAACCGTCATCCCATTCCAGACACCTTGCTTCCGATTTGCTCGCGTGCGTGACTTCTTCATCCACACCACCTCAGTAAGTATCTTCGCTGAACGGACGGAACCCACGCAGCTCAGAGCTCAGCGCAACAGTCCTGAGCCCCAATCTTCTCGTCGCTCACCGCATCGCCGCAACGGAAACGCCGACCCTCAGCATCAGGCCGACTCCACCGACAGAACCACGTCTCACAACGTGCCGAAGTTCGCGCAGCCACTGCTTCCCCTCGATGCAAACCCCGTCCGTCCGATGCCCCTAACGATGGACTGTAGCTTCTTCACATTGCACCCACACTCGACAAAGCATGCATCCTTGTGGTCGCGTATGCCGCCGCATCATTGTGATTGTATTATCTTACGCCTCACATCCAGCGAATAAAAACAAGACACAAAAACAAAATCAGCGCCAGCTGCGCTTGCGGGGCCCGCAGGCACGCGACCATAACAAATTCAACCCCAGGCCCAAGGTGATCCCTGCGCACCGTAATGTTTGCCCGCCTGATCCTGGGCGGCGTTCGACGCGGCACCGTAGTGCTTTTGGAAGATGGATGCTATGCCCGACATCAGCACTGAAACAAGACTACTTGTCAGAGATGTGGAAAAACTAACCCAGCTCGCCGTTGTTGGAGTTGAGGATCTCGTCCAGAATCCTACTCTGCGCGAATACGCGTCTGCCATTTGTACATGAAGTATGCACCCACTATCCTACCCGTCAGCATCAAAGTCGACAGGGTTAATCGGGAGAAAGAGCCTACCCGAGATCGCCATTGCCATATAGGCCAGGAGGAGGAGATGATTGTTCGGGAGGGGGTCGGCCTCGATAGGGGAGGGGAGGGTGGGCGGGGCTGCCGTGCTCCTATCGATAATGTGAGTCGCGTGGCATTTCGAATCGAACCCGAAAGCTTCTTACTCGAATGCGCTCTTCAGGTACCAAGCCCAGGCAATGACCTGGAACACCCACTTGAGAGTCTCGAAGAGCGCCTATTATAGCAATTAGTATCGCATTCTTTTTCATTTGTTTGCCATGTAGTACCATGATGATGTCTGATGAAGGCGCAGAATGATCCATGAGCTATCTGCTGGGCAGCGTAGTATATATATGCGCCGGACGACTAATCAACAGTAAACGGGGTAGCAAACGGGGTAGCAAACGAGGTAGCAAACAAGAGAGGTAAACAGCATAGAATCCACTAACTCCGTCACACCCCAAGGCCGTTGTAACCTGTATGATCAAGGCAATACTTTTTTTATGTCGTTGTAGACTGTATTTGCTGGGAGGGGGGAACGGCCGTCGGCCATGTTCGAGGAAATGAAATGTTCAATCTTGCTGAAACCAGTACCGACGCCATGTCATCTCTCGCATTGACCAGGCCTTGTTGACGACCAGATATTGGGACCGAGGTACTAAACTCATCCTCCACGCCTTCTGATAGTCTTCTCTTTTCCTCTCTCTTCTTTCTCCACTATTCACTCCGCTCCTTTGACTGCTCTTAGTCAAGATGTTGGCCGTCAAAGACAGCTATCACCGAATCCGGCATTTGGGCACAGGGCGCAAACGCGATGGTCAAGTGATCCACATCAAAGGCCTGTCCTTCGTGCGCTTTTTGCTTGCCCCGGGGCCGTTCATGGCAGCACAGTCGACGTATGACTGCGAGAGCCGGTACGAAGTAACAGCCCCTCAGTTCCGCTGCCAGAAGGACGGAGCTGCTGTTGGAGCTAAGAGAATCCGAAAACCTGAAGCCTGTTGATGCGGGAATGGTCTGGAAGATGGGGTTGAATCTCCACGGAGAGGCCGAAGCATACATGCCTGTCCGTTACGTGCCTCCCTTGGGCATCGGCTTGAACAAACCATCCAGACGCTATGGAGCGCCATCAGATTCGAAGTACCGCGACCACTCCAGTTATGCGGACTTTGGACTCTTCGTCAGAAGCTGTGAAGCGCTTCCAGATTCGAAGGCAGGCTTCTGCTTCCACGCCACAGGCTTGAATGGCACCTTCCGTGGCAGTGATGATTCTCCATCGGCGGGCTGTAATGTAGTTGCCCCCTCTAGCATCTTCTGTGAAGGTTCGGTGATCCAAATCAAAGACAGACCAGCATGCTTCCACGCCAGAGGTTGGAATGGCACCTGGGATGGTGATGACGATGATGATTCTCCATCAGCGGACGGTGATGGATTTGATTACTCTCGCATGGTCTGAAGTAGGGACTCGTGTAGTCTCGGTGTCCAGATCGACTTCCCCTTCTGATCATCATCAGCGGTCATGGAACTACTCATGGATGGTCTGATAATGCCATGGACGTCATACAGCCGTTGGGATGAGAACAGTCTTCTTCCAGATACGCAGGATGGTGGCAGTGGCCATGTGTTGCCGGATTGACGGAAGCTGCGCTCTTGGATGGCCCGCAGCTGGGCGAGCGCAATCCGACATGGGAGGGGGGAAAGGGGGGGAAGGGATGAGAGACGGAGCGGCGACGTGAAGGGAGGTGGTGCCGCCCATGTTTGTTTTGGTATGCGAAGCAACGGCGGCTGTCGGATACGATCGGGGCTAAGCACCATGCGGCTGGATTGTTTCTGTCTGGCAGGTGGGGGGTGGTTCCCCTTCACAGCAGGCGGGCGGACCAGGTTTCGGACAAGGGACATTTTCGCCAACACCACATGCGATCCACTGTCCAGAACTGGATGCCAACTGACATACGAGCTCAAAAGTACCATCCGCGTGTATGGCTGATTTTTCATGGTCGGTGGTTTGGGTTGCGCCCTTGTGCGATCAATGGAGGCGGAATTGGGCGGACTTCTTCTGCCGCCCGAACCTATGGAACCCACCAGCGCTCGATCTTCCACCGACAGGCCCACCGACAGCCCCAGAACACCATGCTGCTCGAAGCGTGCGTTATCCACACCGGGTATCGAGCGATCCGCAGGATCAAGCATGCATACTCCATCCCCGCTGGGAAACGTCCGCTGCTGACACATTTTTAGCCCCCCGCAACGCAGTGCCGCTGCCATCAGCTATCCGCTTCGATCGGCATGCCCCAGCGACGTGTTCGGACAGAATCCTTCTTGCCCCTCATCCTTCTTGCCTGCCGCAACGCTTCGCGCCTGGCCAGCTCAAGTTACCCAACACCCCGTAATCAGATTGACAAAGAGAGCGGGTGAATGTGCTACCAACGAAAAGGGGAACAAAGCAAGCCCAACGAGCGCCGAGCCAGGCATGGCGGACGAGTTCGGAAATGGGCTGCGGACAATAGTCGGTTCCGATCGCGTGCAGCTCACACTCCCCCTCTTCTCTCTACCTCCACTTTCATTGACACGGACCAATCTCCGTCATGGCTGGCACCGCCGCCCCGCTCACCACCGGGCGCCGCCGCTCTTTGCGTTTGCACGGTCGCGTGGCAACGTATCCGCGACTCTCCCAGGGCTGCCTGCAGAGATTCCCCTCTACGTACTAATCTCCGGATTTTTGATTTTATTTTTTTCTCGAAAACTTCTTCCTCGCCTCAACATCTACTCACGAAGAAGCTCGGCTCTTAGCGTACGTTGAGGCATCACCGTCGCCGGTGAAGCATCTCCAACATCAAAAACCCCCGCCACGACATTTGGTCGGCCTCCCGAGACGACGATGGGCGCTCCGCTCCTCCAAGGCGCCGTTGGGCTCGGGGGCGGGGCCGCTATCGGCGAGACTCATAACGCATGCCCATCACACGCTGCTGGTGTCAACGAGACTACGATGGTATTCGCCATCATACCCGCCAGCCACCGCATGCCCTCTCGCCCATGTAGCTACATTGGGCGGGCAGCAACCACAGAAAGAAAAGGCCCCTCCCCGCGGCTCCATCCATCTACCGCTTCGACCTGCCCTTCGACTCCTTCTTCCACGCAAGCACCCTTTCCTCGGCCGCCTCGGTACAATGGTTCGCCATTGGGACGTGCGAGTCGAAGCGGCGCGGCGGCGGTTTCGCGGTCACTGCCCCGACCGTGGAATTCAGCGGTCTCCGCGACCGACTACGTGTACCAAACCTTCGGAGAAGATGGATCCGTCCTTGAGTAGCCATGGCATGGGGGCCGTCGCGGAAAAGTGTGGTGTCCATGCCGGTCCTGACGATAGCTGTAGCCAGAGCGTCCTTGGTCGTGTCCACGCAGGCGTAGGCTAAAGTCGGGGCGGCAGCGTCGTGGAGATCGGCTGGGGGAGTCGAGGCGTTGACGGTGTCATAACGCCATATGATATCAAATTTCGCGTTGGTGTGGGGTGCAGTGATTTCGTGCAAAGCCGAATGGCGCAGAGCGAGCGAGGTTGGGTCGTTGGTATGCGGGATATATGGCCGGGTCGGCAGTGCTCGTCGCAGCAACGGCGCGGCAGGGGCACCCTCTCACATGGTCGATGATAGCTTCAAGGCTGTCGACACGCAGGTCGAGCGGCTGGATGGGACCTCGGTTCCCCGCGATGACAACTCCTTTCCATCGCTGTGCGAATCACGGTCCTGGGTTTAACAAGGCCGAGCTGATCACCTGAGCGATGATGAAGCTCGGTGAAGTTGGCAAAATACTCGCAGTTGTCGCGGAGAGTCTGCCTGGGCTGGGCGCATATGTGCCATGGGAATGGGTGGCGGCTCCTGGGTGTTCAGTGGGTCGTTGACTGCCCGCAGCCACAACCCACAGCCCGTTCCGGTGCCTTCCGAACTACAGGCGTGTCCGGTCATCTGGTCTACACGATCGCGGTGCGGCATTGCCTCCGTTGCATCCACCTGAACCCACCATATCGCGCCAGAGACCGCGGTTCCCCTTCCCATATCAACCTTCTCGGATCTTCCACTGTAATGGTCCCCCATCGGCGAACATCGTTGGTCCCGTGATTCCTTCTCTTCGGGAGCCGCGTAGTCCACAACGCGGACCTCGCTCGCGGTGCCTCGGCTCATTCATTCCGTAAGTTATTTGTTGTGTCATGGAAGCCTCCGCTTGGGATCAGACTCCACCATGGCCTGCACCTCAGCGTCCTCGTTTTACAAGTTCGGACTCCACTTCCGCGCCACCGCCGTCGTGGCTCCCGTACACATGCTTAGGTTCACAGGCGCCAGAACGAACCCACTTTGAGGTGCAACATGCGGCAATCACGGCGGTGGTCGTTGAAGACGGATCTTGCATTGGCTGCACCGCGGAGATCCAATTCCTTCAGTTTAATTTGCAAAGATGCCATGGAGAAGAACATGTTCAACGGCTTTTGCTCTCCTCCTCCCCGTTTCTGCTGTTTCAGCTGCTACCACGAAGCCTTAATTTGCAGCGTATGGCTATTTGGGGGAAAAGGCATACTCCTGTTGAGCGAGGGATCTCCTTCGGCTACCTCAAAGCCATCAATTCAATGGAGGAGAAGCGCCTCCTTCCGCGGCTTGATTTCAACATGAGTGGATTCCTGCATGGGCAAATCCATTTCAACTTCGAGCTCCCCTGTGCGCGCCAGAGAGATACGTCAATGGTCAGAGAAACCGGAGTTGGCCGGAATTGGCACACCTGAGCCGCGCTGCGGTGGGACGACATGCAGCCTTGAGCAGAGGACAACGGCGGCGGGGCGGGGCGGGGCGTGCGCGCCACCAGACAGGTACACCAACCGGTCCCAAGCCTCGCCCTCGTCTGGTATGTTGATGTTGCAATAAGCTTTGGACGCGCGTATGACAGGGGGTCGAATTGCCGCAGTCCGTTACGGTCGGACCAGGGTCTCCATTGGCGCTGACGCCTGTGCGAACGCACGCCACTTCACACCTCGGCCTCCGCGACAGAAGCCGTTTCGCGTATCGCGAGACGACACCGCTGTCCTTATAGGCGATCGTTTTGAACACGAGCGTATCTCTGGTGATGTCGCAACAGTTGCGTGGTAGCAAGCGCAATGTTGTCACGTTCGTTCAAATCACTCAATATGGCGAATTTGACAACGAGCGTGAGCACAATCCGTATCAGAGAAATCTGCCGACGATAGCGAAGACGCTTTTTCAAAAATGCCCAGCAACTGTCTCTAAGAACTCCTGCCTCAGCGGCAGGTCGGTGGTGTTGTGGATTTGTGGGCTTGTGAAGAGATCTGACAGCCAAACGGTATCGATCGTAACCTGTGCTTGCGTGGGCAGTTGAATCCAATACCCGAACGTCTTTGTCTGCATTACAGACTGACTTCTACGTCCAGACATTGGATTCCACTACCCACGAAAGTATCGCCCCGTGAAAGCCACTCGCCCTCGCATCACCGAAGCCGCGAAAGGGCGAGGGGCCCGGAGGTTCTCACAGGCGGTGCCCATAGTATCTGGGCATGTAGCCCTCAACCGAATAATCGAGGGAGAGCATGGTGGACTGGGGGAAGTTTCCAGTCCTCGAAGGAGTTCTTCGTCAGTCGTCATGTTGTCTGTGTCGTTGGGTTGGATGATGGGTGCACGCTGGTGGAACCCTTCGCCGCCCCGCCCGCACTCCCATCAGCATTCGCAACGCCACGTCGATTTTCCAGGATATTAACATGGTTGCACTGCTTCAAGGCTGCACTGCTTTATTCGTGGTTTCTGGACCAAGACGATACATCAGTCTGCCCAAAGCCCGGTGCAACCCCAAATTCGAGCGCCCGATCCACCTCCCCTCCTCACGCAACCGACAGCGGCTCAGCAGCATGTGGCAAGATGCCGCGCTTCCCTTCCGAGCGCCGCCGCCCCGCATTCGGAGGGAGGGCGGCTGCCAAAAACTACCCGCCATGGCGCGTGCGCGAGGCAACGACCCTGTTTCTGGAAGGAAATGCGTCGGGTGGGAAGGCGCGTGGGTGGGAACCTTCCCCCACCTACGGATTCCGGCCGCCGATCGACGGAGTCCGAGAATCCGGGCGCCCACGAGGGGAATACATAAGAAACGGACATCCCCCGCGAAGCGGGCGAAGCAGGCGAAGCAGGCGGTGCAGGCGAAGCAGGCGAAGCAGGCGAAGCAGGCGAGCGGATGAGTGGCGCATCACATTTAAGACGTGCGGAATGCGAGCGAAGTGTTGCACACGGGTTTTCGACGTGGCAAGCTTGATGCATATGCATTTGCGTTTGCGATCCGGCCGCCACTGCGAAAAAGGCGGTGTTGATGGTCGGGGCAGCTCCGCGCCTACCACCCCCCCTCACGGGGCCCTGTTCCTGCGCCTGCGGCTTCTTCGCCCCTCTCTGCGCGCAGCGCGGTTCATCCTCCCCCGCTGATGGACACTCAGCACCGCGCACCCCACTCAGCAAATGCAGCACCACGCCCAGCTGCTGGCTCTCCCTTGCCCCGCTGCTGACTCTCCCTCTCCCCGCTGCTGACTCTCCCTCTCCCCGGTGCTGGCTCTCCCTCTCCCCGCTTTTCCCTCTCGCTTGCCCCCGCTGCTGCTTCTTGCTCGCCACACTCGAAACATGGCCGAACGCGTGATCCATCTGATCAGGGCAGGGGAGGGCCCGATTGCTCAAGAAGGGCAGCGCCAGGGTTGCCCGTCCTTCGCTCGTGGCGTCCAAGCCCGCTCAACGTCACCCGCCCCCCACCCTCCTTCTCCTCCTCAGATTCTGCGCCTCGGGCTTCCACGGCGCTGGGTCCCTCTAGCTTGGGAGTGAGGGCCTCGTGGGCGGGTGAGGGAGCACTCCGGAGACGAAGCGCGCGCACAGGTCACCCCTCCATCGCTCGGAAACAACAAGTCCCAGTCGCATTCCGACATGGAAGGGTGACCGGGCGCCCTGGTGACGGAACACGGGCGGGGTATGAGCCCGTCGCGGTCGGGTAAGTCTGCCAGCAACCCCGGGCATGGACCAAGCTCCGACATGCACGAGGTTTGCCTGGACCCCCGGGAAGTGTGACCATGGGAGGGGTCGGCGGCGGAACAGCCTCGTCAGCGATGCGCACGCGCCACACATCGTCAGCGCCGGCGGTTGCGATATTTCCCCGGTTGGTGGTGCCTTGCGAAGGGTCCGGTATGCCTCATCTGCGTTGTCTTCCCTCCCTTGCACTGTTTTTCGAGTCGTCGAGAAGATCAGCTTCTTCTTTGTTGTTGTCGCTCAAGCATCTCTTCCCCGTCTCAACTCTGCGCCCCAGGTGCTCTTTCGATGGGACAGGGACCTGTTCATTCGTGGGGAGCCCGGCTCGGTTTGCTCGCACCGGCAATTTGACACGCACTCGTCCATGTAGCAACATGGGATATAATCCAATCCGCCCCGGGATCGGCCAGATGAGATTGCGTGATGGAACACATACGGATTTGAAATATCACCGGAGCTGTCTTGAGGTCGTTATCATTACTAAATTTTGAAGCCACCCTGCTGCGATGACACTGGGAAACGGGGAGCAACTTACTCTCCATCGTGTTCCCCAATCATTGACTACCAGTGCCGTGACGTCCATTCCAGCGGTCGTGCTGCCGCGTCTTGCGAAGAGTCTGGTATGCCTCCTCTGCATCGTCTTCCCGCAACGGCATGATCCAGTTTCAATACGCGGGGGGGCGGATGAAGACATTAAATCACTTGCTCGACCTGGGTGCGCACGTAGGTAGTAAATGAACGGCAGTTGGAACATATCACCGGAGTTAATTTAAAATTGTATGTGGTTGAGCGAAGCATTCGAATTCTTCATTACATACATGATAAAGGAAAAAAAAAGGGGGAGGGCAACGCGTGCCGTAATTGCAATAGGGTATCTACATCTCCTGGATGAAGGGAAAACATTCAGCCCAGCACTTCACCGCCGTCGCCAAAGTCTTCGTCCGTCTCCTCGCCAGTAGCAGTTGCACCCATCATGGCGGTCACTTGCTGGTGCACACTGACATTGACCACCATGTCGGCATCGGCATGATCCGATTCAGATCATGGCGCCCCATCTTCATCATCGGGGAGTGTGATGACATCTGCACGGTCGGAGGTGTCGGCAATGACGATGACGTCGGGACCGTAGACGACGTCGTCGTGTCTAGGGAGGATGGGAGAGGAAGTTCGGCATCGTCAGGCTCGCCGTGGTTTTCGAGGAGTTCGTAGGCGGGAGGGGGATGCGTTCGTCGGCAAGCCGACGCCCAGGATGATAGCGTGATGATTAAAATCATGGTCTCGTTGGACATGATAGTGATGGTGGTGGTTTTGTTGTTGTTGTTGTTGTCATTTGTGAGAGGGTTACGGAGGAGTTATGAAGGCTTTGTGCAGGGTGTTGGAGGAGTAGATGGCGGTGCTGCTGCAGATGTAGAGATGGAAGGGTCATCCTCCCTCAAAATTCCGGAAATCTGTACCGATTGTGGGTAGTTGAAGTCGATGACCGGACGCCGTTGTCCGGTTTTTAAACCAACTTTCACGTCCGGATCTCTGCTTCCACGACCCACGGAAAGAGTGCGGAGCATTCGGAAAATCAAAATCAACAATTACATACATACATGTGTAGTTGAATCGAATATCTGGACGTATTTATCCTATCGTAACCCCCCTCCAACATGACCCCTCGGGGCAGCATCAATGTCGACGACGACGACGATGATGACAACAACAACAACAACAACCCTCCCACATCATCCGATGGCAATGATAAGATCGTGCCTGGTTCTCCCATCCCCTCCACAAATGCCACCACCACAGGTGGCACCGAAGATGATGACGAAAATGAAGGAGGTGAGGGCCTCGCCGGGCCTGGAAGCAGCCAAGACAATGAGGCGGAAGATTAAATGCGCCTGATAGAAGCTCGGGACAGATGTCTGGCGAGGCGTCAAGCAATGCGGGCCAATGCTCCCTCAGTCAGCAAGACGAAGACATTGTCCCCTCCTAATAAGGGAGTGGTCGCCGCTCCTGACTGACCATCCCTACTACCATCACCATTTGTTGTTCTCCGGCTTGGAGCGTCTCCTCTCATGCTTCTACATTGCACCACTGACTACCTATATCTGTTGAGGCGTCTTGTCACCACCCTTCTGTAATCCACCCTTCGACGTATGCATTTACAAAGTACGCGATAATCTGGCCGTAGGTATCAAAATGGAGTGCGCATCATGGTTTACACGAAATGACATATGACTTCTACTCGGTGAAACGGTATTGCTGCCATACATGTGAGACCATAAAGGGAAGGCATAACCAGCTTCCCCAGCGCGTTGCCTGCACTTCTGAATCGTAGCGGCCACTACGTCCCGATCTCGTGCGATGGCATCTAATCCATATAGACAGAATCTATACTGGAGCCTGGGCTGCTCCATGCCAACATCGATTCCCGTTCTTGCCAGGAAACAGCACTCATCAACGACCCAGTGGCGGATATCATCACCCCGTTCATTCGCGCGTGCCGCATGCTCCCGCTGTTGGTTACTCCAGACGCCGTCCGGTGGCCTCTGGGTCCGCCTCCACGCTCTTGCACCGGCCGAGTGAGCGATCGATTCGGTGACGCCATGCAACGATGTAAATGCACAATGTACGATAACATGCAGGTCAGAGGATGACAATGACGTAAAAAAGATGGGTGACAACGTGTTTTTGGCGCCGAAGGGAAAGGAGGGAGGGAAAGGGGAATGCAAGATTATCGGGGACCAATGATGATGTAAAAAATAACTTTGACAAGGGGGGATGCTAACGCACATGGGCAGGATGATGTCCCCTTGACAACTTGGCGTGGCGGTCTAAAAACGACTGCCATCCCCGAGGGATAATTTCATATGCTCGGTCGATAAACGTCGATGATGATCGTGATGATGTATATGGATGGGTGTGGATGGTCAGATCCCAGCCCGGCCTTACAACTCATGACCATGCGCTGTTTCGATCCGCAGTAGGTTCTCTCTTCGCTACGCGAATGAAAATAAAAGAGGACGTATTTAAAATGGAAGAGAAGCTAACACCTGAGCCCTTGCCGTTACGGGAACAATATCTCGGCTTGCACCCGAAATCTCCTTTTCACCTGCAGTGCCAACAATCCTCGAGCGGCGAACAGTGCCATCTGTTCTCCGAACCCGGCTTGGCCTGTTGCTTCAAACACAACCCATATTTCAAGGGACGCAGCTCGTGGATTGGGGCTGAGTTTGCAATTGCATGGCTGTCTGTGACCCACACACCGCGTGCCTCCCATTGATGTTCTCCGTTCGGACGGCGTCGCGTTGCGCATGCGGTGCGGGCGAGTTGCGAAATCGGTGCGGGCGGGTTGCGAAATCGGTGCGGGCGGGTTGCGAAATCGGGGTTGTCGCTCGCACCTTCCCAGCGCTGTTGCGATTAGGCGGGTAGCCCGCCCGTCAACCCTCGCCGCGCAGACCTTTTTCTCCCACACCCCATCGCCGTTTGACCAAAAATCGCCCCAATTACACCTCACAACCATCAATCATGCCTTCTCGCAACGTCATCATCACCGCCGGCGCCATCGTCGCCCTCGTCATGGCCATCTCCCCCTCGTCCCTCCTGTCCGCCGCGGCCTTTTGGGCCATGTGCATTCTGAAGGTCATCTTGGTGGTCGCCCGTCGCCTCCACCAGGAGTACGATGAAGACTTCGACAACTTTGTCTTCGCCTCCGACACCAACGATGAGGAAGATGGAGATGATACCCCCGGCACTACCCCGCCGGCGTCCTGACATCTGGTCTCATTTCTCACTCAGCAGCGCGCCCACGGCGACGCACCTCGCTCTCCTTGCCTCCGAAGAGCAACAGCACCTTCGATTCCTTTGAGAAGACCGACCGCCATTCCACCCGCCCTCCGCCAGGTTGTACAAGTCATCGCCTCACCTTACATCTAAAATATCCACAACTGCTGCCCTCCACTGTCGCGGCACCCATATTCTGCAACCTTTCCAGCCGGCAAAATGGCAACTGAGCAGGCAGCTATGTCCATTAACGGCACCTACGCCGTCCATCAGAGTCAGGCATACGACCAGAACTACGCCGCGCACAGCGTCGCTCACCAACCCACCTCCACCCCCCCGGTCCACCAGCTCTATCAGAGCTTCCGACATCCCCGATGATGAGGTTGGCTGATACTTCGTCGAACAGTACTACACAACTCTTGGGATGGCCTGTTTCGTGTTTTTTCCTCCTTTTTTTTTCGCTTTCATGTATGCACAAATGTGAACTTCTTTCGATGATGGCATCGTCTGCGTCTGGTTTGAATCCCCAATGACTTGAATTGACAACCGTGACCCGTCATCGACTATATGTGAAATAAGTCAACGAAAAGGCAAGGCCCATCTTCACAGTGGTGGTCAAACTTCCTCACCCCTACGGCTACGGTGGATGACAAGATTTGGACTGCATATACCGCTACCAGCACTATTCCCTTTCCACAGCAACAACACTCCCATCCGCCCGTCCACGAACCCAAAGACGAACTCCTACCACACGCCCCTCCGAAAGCAGAACTGGCCGTCGCCCATTCGGGGCTCACCTCACAGACGGGGCGTCTCAATCATGGCTGACGGGGCTCGGCTGGAGGTATACATGTGATGCTAGAGCGTGGACGACTCGATCTGTGCGAACAGAACCGTTTTGTTGAGACGAACTCGCCGCTGCTGACCTACAGCACATCAGGATCACTCTCAAGGCTGCTCGAGACGGACTGGGCGAAGGAAATTACGACGCCCAGCACTGGAAAATCGCTACACGAAGCTACACGCCAAGGCGAAGCCGATCGGCATCCCGCAGCATAACCTTTTCGATGAGGTCGGACGTAGGGAGCACCAGCTCCCTTAACAGATCCAATCCAGCATAAAGAGGCAGGCCGATCGGCGTGCAGTGCGCGCGGCACCGGTTGACGCGCCGTCAGACACCACACGCCGTACCCGATTCTCTCCGCGCAACCAGAGGTTTCCGGACCGGGGAATACCATGGCGTGCGTCCCTCGGGCTTCCCCGCACACCACGCCGAGCCTGCCGCCTTCGCCTCACCGACACGCCTCGCGCATGCTCATTTCCCCCCCATGCACACTCAACCGCCGATCCGGCGACCACGACAATCTTCACAGGAATCTTCTTCCGCGAACTCCGTGTTTTCGCACCCCTTGGTTGACCTCTTCCCGAGATTTGCGCACGTTCACTCCTCGAGGCTCGACGTGGATAAGCGCCAAGGAGAGGTCTTTCATAGCTACTATGGGAGAGGTTCCGGCGTAGAGTCCGAGCATTGACCAAGGATATCAGATATGCAAAATAAAAGTGCACGCCGATCGATTTGCCCTTTTGCGTTGGTCCGGACCTGTTACGGAGCGTGATGTTCCAGTAGCGTCCAGTTCATCCCCTTCCGATATTTGACGGAATGTGGGGCCGCATGAGAGACACTGCGCGACAGAGAGTTGAGCCACCTCGAGCGTGGGAAACTAGTTGCAGGTGAAAGTGGCAGCGACGTCGATGAAACCATTCCTTTGTTTATAGGCATGCGTTTTCGTCTCATGATGTGAGTTCTTTCATGTTTGGACAATCGAAATATTCTTCATTCAGGTCAATGGAGAAATGCTGCGCGGCTTGGCCGAACGCCTCGCAGACCGGTCGCAACAGAACAGGTAACAGCTCTGCCGACCTCGCCAAAAGCCTTGTTAATACTTGCGGCGGACAGTGGCAGGCATGTTCATCTACTCTCTCGGGTGTGGCATGGGGTTGACATGCACATTATTTAAAATGAATTCTTCGCCTGGCAATATTATTACACCGGTTTGACGATTGAGTTTCTGGTTGCAGTCAGCCAAGAAATCTGCCAACTGCGCTCCCTGCATCAAGGCACATCTCCCTTAACCGAAATCCCCCCAGGACATGCGTACTCTTCATGCCCATGTGTTTGTCATCAACCTTACCAAACAGCATGCCGGCCTCGTCAGGCACAACGCTAATGGAGGTAGCGGCCAAGCTGCATGCCAGGAGGGCGGCATTGCTCCGTCGTCGGGTCGCAGTGGAGACGCTGGAACTGCGCCGCCGCCGTCCTCAGCTCTGCCGCGTCTGCTGCGTTGTCGAATGGGCCGGCGTAGTTTGGGCCATGGCGGTACGAAAGCCTGTTCAGAAAAGGCAAAGATCAAACCGGACTACATTTCACACCTCCTGATGTAGGATCTAGTGAATCTCACTCTCCAGTAATGATCCACCTTCCGAAGAGGGAGTGAGGAAAAGGAGGGAGCTGCCAAGTTGCGTTGGGTCCTAGTGGCATTGGCATTGGTTGATGGACCCCACAGTATGATTACTCGTGAGAGAAGCGCGAAGTTGCGTTGCTCCACTTGTCGGTTCTTTCTTCTGAAAAGGAGGGGGATTCCTGATTGGGGCGGAACGAAACCATCGGCGTAGGAGGTAACGGTGGCGCTGGCACTGGGTTGGCCTGAGCAAGCATGCTGCTTTGTGTCGCTCTTTTCCAATCAATGTACACCATCCCTAACTTTGAAATGGCACGATATCAACATTCCATCAACCTCCTCCCACCCTCGATAATCTGCTGCTGCTTCGCACCAACCGCACCGCGTCATCCAGCCAGATGGTATGAACATCCACGCCTCACGCAAAGCACCTTTTGTTCCCGTTCAATGGTTGGGTTTAGGAGTGGGGTCATTACTCCTGCCGATTTTCCACCTACTCCTCGAAGCTTGAGCATGTCTCGCATCTGCCTGCATTTACAGCCGCACCCGCACCAGCACACGCACCAGAAATTCCAATCTCCGACACAGAAATCTCCATCATGGCTCCTCTATTCGCCCCTCAGGCGCACCAGGGCTGGTCACGGCCATGTCGCACCCCTTCCTCCCGTCCCCTTCGGCCTTCCCGACCTCGTTCCGCCGAAAACATCATATCCAACTCACGCAAGCAGTCGAATCCAATATCCTGACGCTTTTGTTCGCATTTAAAACTCACGTTGGGCGTCCGGATACTGGATTCAACTGCCTATGTAGGTTGGGTCAAGTATTTGCCGGCCACACCCTTCCAATCCTTGCGGCGGTCGTCCCTTCTATTGCCTCACCCTCGCTCTCGCTCTCATTCTTACTCTCCTCCTCCTCTTCGGACTTCTCTTCGGGCTCGAGTTCTTCGTCGTACTCGTTTCCGGGCTCGCGGGCGGCGGAAACACGCAAGGCAATAGCGTTAAGTTTGAAATTGTTGTTGTTGTTGTTGTGGTGGTGGTGGTAAAGGTGGTCTTTCTCTTTGACAACGGTACTTTGGAGAGAGGGAATAGTTGTTGTTGTGGTGGTGGTGGTGAAGGTAGTCTTTGTCTTTGGCAACGATACTTTGAAAAGGGGAATGGTTGTGGTGGTGGTGGTAGGTGGTGCGGGGTGTGGATTTGTGGGTTGGTGAAGAGACCTGACAGCCCAGCGGAATCACGGATCGCCCAACCACAGCTACAACCCTATAGGCCGGTGAGATTAGCGCTCAGTCCCCCCTCCCCTGAAACAGCCCCGTGACGACATCAGTGCCGCGGTATCCATTCGGCAAAGCCGCCAGCGTCGCTGAGGTCGACCTGGCAGGATGAGATCGAGGTCGAAATCAATCCGTTGTGGTGGACGGCTTTTTGAATGAAGCCCATCGTAGCCCACCAGGCTCCACGCACATTCAAACCGCTGCTCGAAGATTATGTCTGCTGTTCGAAACGTAATCAGAGGTACCACTCAGTCCTCAGCCGCCGCGAATACCATCCCCGTCCATGAGTTGCGCTACCCTCCGTCGGCCGTTTACCACACCATCAACATGCCACCACTACTTCATGTACAATGCGATACCAAAGGAGCAGCCATTCATTCCCAGCACGACTGCGAATGAGACGACCGTTAGCCATGGTCGGAAGGGAGCGGCGGTCACAGCTTACGTCAGGGTGATCGACCGCCGCCACTCACGTTCACAAGCGCGAACGACTACGACACAAACGGATTGGTTATCGATGACGAATAGTCGGCACTCATATGATGGTCAGGTTTGTGAATGTGAGGACGGTCGACAGCAGCGGAGGCCTGGCGCCGAGGTGCGTCTTGGTATTCGACAGGCTTTTGAGATTTGCTGCGACCAACTCGAAAAATTCTCTAGACATCCGGTGTCGTGATAAGAACTGGACCTGGAACGAAAGGGTTGGTCTCGCCAATGAAAAAGGGATTGATGGTTGGTATTTTTGAGCTCGGCGTGCCACTCACTGAACAAGCAGGTGCAATGGGACGTGGCTGGGTATTGGTGATGGGAGGCAAGGGGAAATCGTGCGATAGTGGTGGTGTCCATGGTGGAACATACGTAGCCACTCACGCGCGCAGTTCACGGCAGGTATGCAGAGGTGGTGGCAGCTAACCCTTGCCAGGGGGGGAGGTGGCTTGTTCATCCGCGAACCGCCTGAGCCTGAGAACCGTTCAACGCCGACCAAGTAAATCCTGTAATAAGCTTATGAGAAGAATCCCAACCAGAAGCCCGCTTAGAAAGTTTCGGCCGCTGCTGACGCGTGTTGCGGGCCAAAGTCGAATCACCAGGATTCCGCTGCTTCGCAGAACCGTACGAAGAGGAAGAAGTGAAGCTGCTGGCAGTCGACGCCGCCGGCTTGGTATCCATGCAGAAACGTACAGTCGTAGTCCTGGATTTGCTCGTCGTCTTTTTGAGACCCGCGGTCTCAATGAGGCGGCCCCCAGTCCCATAAACCGCCTTCAGTTTCAGTCAACGACGGTTATGGATTTCATTGAGATTTCGCTACGGACATACCGTCGAGGAAGTCGAATGCCTCATTATGGGGCAAGCCCGGAGTCGGAGGGATCCGAGCGCGAGGGAAGCCCGGGGGGGTGCGGGCACGGGGCGGGGGGTAGGGCGGCGGGACGTCGGTCTGCGTGGCCGTAGAGCGCGTACCGTTCGTTAAGGGCGGGAATCCGTCTGCGTCGCGACGGAGCGATTGCTCGGGGCGGTCGGTAGTGGGTGGTAGGGCCGGAGTTTGAAGAGGATGATGATGGCTATGCGAATTAGTCACCATAACTAGACACAAAGAAAATATGAAACATACCTATAAGGAGGGAGGGTGGGCCAATGGACATTAGCTAGATGATGCCCTCAGCGCTCGAAGGCGAGGACATTGCGGTGGTGGTGGTTGTAGAGGTAGGCGCGGGGATGACGGAGGGGATGGTGGGGAGCATGTATGGGGTCCTTGTGACCATGGTCGTTATCGTAACAGTGACGACGGCTTGAGAAGGGGGGGCCAGGGCCCAAAAGAGGACTCCTTCCACCGCCTCGACACTACATGTCGTCAGCACATTGTGGATGGTGGGAGCAATGGCTAATCGCTCACAGAATCTCTCGCATGACGATTTCCATAGCCAGCTTGCCGCACTTGAGCAACATATTGTAGAACGCGGCCATGTTATGGCAGTGGGTTCGGGTGCGTTTTTGTAGCGGTGGATGCGGGTACGTTGTGGTGGTGCTGGCGGTGCGAAGGGTGACGGGTGACGGAGATGCGAAGGGTGACCGGTGACGGAGATGCGAACTTTCCGCGGATCGATGCTCATGCATCGCGCAGCCGCCCCATCAGCACCGGTCGGATCGCAATGCAAATTCACAGAAGCTCGTGGGAAACACCTCGCTCGCACCGCGCATGTCTTCAATGTGATGCGCCACTGCCTACCTCCAATTCGGATTCATTTACTACTCGTTTTCCTACCTCGATACTTGCCTCCTTGCCCGTTTGCGCGTTTGCGCGTTTGCCCATTTGCGCGTTTGCCCGTTTGCCCGTTTGCCTGATTGCCTGATTTTTTTTGTACTCCGTCCATCAGCGATCCGACTTCGTAGGTGGGGGAAGGCCATTACCTGTACTGAAACGAAGATCACCCGCTATGTAGGCAAGAGGGGGCCTCGCCCCTCTTCCCCTCCAGCCCGCCCTGCCTTTTCGCCGCCGAGCAACCGACCCGTATGTTCCAACGAATTGCAACATCACAATCGCTAACGTATCGTAGCCCCCGCTCCGCTGCCGACGACGCCGCCGCCCAGCTCCCGCAGTAAGTCAATTTCCACGGATGACCACACAAATGAGAACGGTATGTAGATGAGTGGGAGATGTCCTCGCCGGCCGATATGGATATGGACGGGCAGCACGACCGGCCCAGCCTCTGCACAATCTTGTAGCGGATCGGGGGCGAATGGCTTTCATATGGGCAACAAGGCCCTTCAGGCTGCGCGGAGGGGGGTTTGCGGCATGGCGTTCGGGCTCTCTTGGGGTGGGGGAGGGAGGGGTTTCGGCTGTGGGTATGTGCGGTCTGCGGAGGAAGAGAGCATCATGATGCTACGAGAGCGGGGCAAAAGCCCATCTTCGAAGAGGCCAAATGAAAGGATCAACGACGCCCTTCTTCCATGCAAGCAAGCTTTGGCCAATGTACAAGTGAAAAGCATCGGCCTGGGAATACGGGGATGGCGCGCATGTGTCCCTACCGCCGCGGGAAATGGCCACGATGTGTCTGGTGCGATCGGATCGCCTCCCGCGGATATGACGACTGTGAGACCGTATTTGATGTAGCGGGGAACGGGAATTTCGAGCCTACTGGATGATCACCCTCCCCTCGTGTGCCCGTTTTGCAACTGACTTGGACGACGTGCAAATCCGTTCCAGATGTCAATCAAGAGGGAATGCGATGGCCATACCGGCGCCGAAACTTGTTTTCGCCGTGTTCCCTTCGCCTCTGGCCCCGGTCTATTGAAATGAAGAATCCATATGGTATCGTGTGCCCCTGGCGCCAGGTCAACGACCGCGATGGTGTGATGCCGTCGAATCCGAGAAGCCGGTGCCAGAGAATGTCGATGAGGCTGTGCCAGTGATTAACGAGGCAGGCGATGGAGGTGAGATGGCGTGCGTTGCGGATGGGTTCGTCACAAGAGTAGAGAGGGGAGGGCAGAGCTGATGATCGTGGTAGTGAAGACGGCTGTGGAGGCGACGCGGAAGGGGCGAACAGCAGGAGCCGGATTGGGGAGGTGGAGGACGTGCAGGCAGACGGAAAGGACGGCCAGGAAGGGAATATGAAAGAAGGAAAGAATGAGAACGATGCTGCTGCCGCCTCGCGTGCATGTCTGCGGGTCGGTGTTCTGAGACTACCACTTCGAGATCTGGGTGCCGGTGCCGAACCCGAAGGGGGCAGAGGCCTGGAGGGGATGCCTGGTGCTGAAAGTGGCGTAGAGATGGTAAGACGACCGGGCCATGGTGAACGGGGCTGATGGAGTGGCTGATTGAGATTCATCGTTGACAGGGAATGAAGAGGGGGTTGGTGGCTCCTTGCCGGTTTGTACTGTAAGAGGTGCTACTGAAGAGTTAGTGCATTTCGAAAGTAGTCAAAGGCGACGGAGAATTAATAAGAATATGGTTTTATTGATAGCTCCATAAGATACAAAAACCCAAAACGCCTGTAATTATTCCCACCTCTAACGTGTAGCTCATCACCCTTCCTCCACAATCAAACTATGCTTCCCATCCTCAAATCGTCTTCAATCAGTCTGATGGACACCGAAACGTGCTCTTTACATGAGCATCATTGTGCTGAAGCGATTTGCCTTCCTGTACTTGACGAGGGTCTTGCGCGTGAGAGCGATGGTGTCGCGAATTTCCTGGTGACTTTTCTCGAAGGCATCCCGGTCCCATGAAGTCAGGCCCATCTTGAATTCGGTCCAGGCATGGCCGAGGTTCGACACCGTGAAGTCTGCGAAACGGGTGCCATCCAGGAGCGCCTGTGAGGATCTCAGACTCTTGTAAATGTCCTTCAGGCTGAGCTTCTTCTCGGCGACGAGTTGGAGCCCGTCGATCTGGTGACGGGCATCGCCCATGATGATACCAATGTCGCGGAAGAATGCCTCTAGAACGTCGACCTGCTGGCGAAGGTTCCTCAACTGGATGCCCTCCTCATTCAGATGCGCGATGGTCGGCTCTTCCGGGATCACGTCGATAACCTCGGCAGGGCTACTCCAAACGCGGGACTTGAGCCACGAACCCCACCCGTTGCGCTTCGCCTCCTTGTCGCGGCTCGCTTGAAGCGCCTTCGCCCTCTCATCCTTCATCTCATCAATCTTCGAGTTCATCTTCAAGTTCCACTCTAGGTCGTTCTCCATCCTCCTCGTTATGTCCTTCACGCTGCGGCGGTTGCGGTTGTCCATCTCCTTCGTCAGCACGTCGCAGATGTGCTTGATCGAGGAGTACGGCTTCTTGTAGAGGCCCTGCACCTCCAGGATCTTGTTCTTGAGGCCACCGACGAACTCGATGACGTCGTTCTGCAGCCGCATGGCCACCTCCCGCGCCGACGCGCCGCTGCCCGCGGTCCGCGTCGGGTCGGTCTCGCGCATGCGCTTGTGGATCCCGTTGAAAAGCTCGTCGCCGTACTGCACCGCGAACGCGACCTCGCCGTGCAGGCTGCGCGCCTTGTTGACAAAGCTCATCATGTCCGTCTCGAGCGTGGAGAGGCGCTGGCGGTGGTCGAGCACGATGCGGTTGCTCGTCTCGTGCTCGCTCCACAGCTGGTTCGTAATCTTGCTCAGCTCCGCCACGATCGGGCTGATCTCGTCGGCGAACTTGAGGATCCGGTACGTGCTGTACTCGCGCTCCCTCTCATTCGGCGCGGGAGTCGACTGAATGACGTAGGGGTTTGGACAGCTGATGTTGTCAAGTTAGCGTCATGTGTCTTGCGAGGGAGGGGGTTTTCTTACTGAGTGGTTTTCAATGTGGTGGTGGTGGTGGTTGGAGTGGTTGTTCTTCAAGCTAAGGCTGTCGTTGGCAAGTTAGAGTCATGTGGCTTGAGAAGGGAGGGGTTTGCCGACCAAGTGGTTCTCAATGTAGTGTTGGTGTTGGTGATGGTGGTTGGAGTGGTGGGTGTTTGCAGTGATGGTTGAAAGGGTTACTCTTGAACCCAAGGCTATCGTTTTGCAAAGATTTGAAAGTTGAGGAACAAAACTGAAGACGGAGACGGGCGGTGGATTTTTATAGCCAACTTTGCTGTGTGAGGCGGGCAAAAGCCGCGTTGAGAGAGACCCGGTTTTGGAACCCCTATTCAAGAGCACACGCGCACCTCTACTCTAAATCAACCCAAAAATAGCCCTCGGCAGAAACAATCCTCCTTCTACAACGATCTATGAACAGAAACAGGGCGTTCTGAATCTTCTCCCATGCTTTGTCAGCGTACGAGCCGGCGCCCGTCCGCCCTCTGTCCACCGTCGCTACAGTAGGAAAGTGAATCTTCGGGGGAGGTGAATATTCGGAACCGTTTAATTAATGGTTTGGCCCTCTTCGCTCATCGTTGCGTGTGCTGTCGTGGCTCTCTCTCATGTTGGGCTTGGTCGTCAACTTCGGTGCATCCCGGAAAGGAGGCTGGAGCACTGACTGGCCGGTAGTTTCTATGGCGTAGCGCTAGCAACATGTTTCTCCAGCGCATGGTCGTCAGCTGACGAGCGCTCGCGCGTGTTTCACAAGGTCAGCGGCGATGGACACCGTAACAGCAACAACCCCAACCCCTAAAGCTCTCCTCAGGTTTTACTGACACACCACCCCCCAGATTGACACCCAAGTATCCCACATCCTCTTACGCATCTATAGAACAACCACCCGCGCCACCACAGCCGCCATCTCTAATCTCCTTGACCGGATTTTCGTAGCGTTATGTGTTGTGATTATGGCGGGTGTTGGTGTCCATCTGTGGCATTTGCTCCATAGTAATGTTAATTTCTTCACAAGTGGATCATGTGCGTACGTGTTCGTGGGACTGAGGACGCTGCACGCTTGCTACGTAAGTAGTCGAACCCATTATCCGGACGATATGAGTTTTTAATACAGACAATCTCGTCCAGACATTAAATTCGACTGCCCTTATGAGTACGGTACAATACTTCTGTTGTACGAAAAATGTAGGGAGGCTTCAGTCTTCTATCACCCGCTTTGAATGTGGCTGTCTTAAACGGTGGGCTCGGGCTTGTTAGTACATCCCTCACTACTTGGCATCAAGTCCCCCATCACACGCAAAACGGTGCTGGAAGTGGCTATAACGCGAGCCACTCCGTCTTAGCTCGGGCGAAGAAGATGTGGAGGCCGTCAGTGCTTCGAGTTACATAGACATTCGGCTTTCGTATAGAGGTGTTGAAATGTCCCTTCGATCTGCCCACAAAAAACCGGAAATTTGCGTTCAGCGGCTTCAATATCCAACGCGTATGGCATCATCGCCGCCGGATGGGACGAAGCCACGTCCCTTTGAAGATGGAATGAAGAAAACCACTCGCACCTGCCAGATCCTCCGCCGGACCCTTCCGGTTGCTGAACACTAACCGTTTAAGAACGCCTTCTTAAAGCCGTGCGGCAGAACGGTCAGCAAGACCGTCTCCGTATCCCGCCCCGCCTTCAACCACCTCCGTACCGAAGCGTCCCCTTACTACAACGCGTAGGAGGGTCTGCAACACGTCTCGGCATGCCTGTAGCTTAACCCGAGAGACTAGAGCGTCGTCATGCTTATACCGATGGAAAAATGAGAAGATATTGTACCGCCGTTGCGGGGGCGGTGGCTGAGGCAATGTTCGAAGGGAGGGTAATTGCGTAGAGAGCGAGGATAGTCCATGGAAGAAAGGGGGAGATGGCGACGCGAGTGACGATGGGGTAATGATAATTAAGGAGATCTTAAAACGGGCTGCGAGAGCTTCCCTTTCTCGATAGGACAAGGCTACACTAACAACGCTGGACACGGAAAGGTAATGCCAAGCCGTTCCTGACATTGGGAATTAGCCACTTGGGGTGTCTGAAGGCCAAGAGAAAATACCTACGCTGCAGCGGTGAACCGTAGGTGGCGGACAAAACCAATAATAATGGCTAAGCCTTTTCGTAATTGTCTCGGCTCGCGTGGCTTTTTTGATTTTCTTTGTGCTGTGATCTTTCCCACGCTGTTGCAGGAAATCTCTCCGGAAAGCGGGATGGCTGCTGGTTACAATGACAGATGAGATAAGAAGATAAAATTGACCGATGCGGCCACAACCCACTTCCCTGCCGACAGATCGTACCTGCCAGCAAAGCACACCTGCTAAAAGGTGCTATGACAGACCCCGAACCAGCTTTCACCGACGATATGAAATGCAAGTCATGGGTACGGCAGGATTCTACGACGTTCGCCTCTCTTCCTTTGTTTGCTGCGAGTGGTGGAAGCCCAGGTCTTGGATGCCATGGTCTCGATCGTGAGAGGCCCTGCTGGCTGGCGTCGAGAGGCGTTAGTTTCGCATTGTGGCGTGGGAATCGCAGTTTCAGCTCCGCCACGACGATGGCTGGGTCCCGTGCCCCTCCGCTGTATGCCGGCTTGGCCGCCTCGCTTAGCTTGTAGGTGAACATCTCGTCGCGAATCTCCTTTATGCAGCAACTATGGCCAGATCTGAGGATGAGTGGCTGCGCGGCGGGATGTGCGGATGCTAAGGCCTACCAGGTGCCACACTCCGGAAGGACGCGGTCAAATACTTGGCAAGATGTTGTCCTTGTCGGCGGAAGGCATGCCCGAAGACAAAAACATATCGAAAGAAGCCGAGGTTTCGAACCAGGGAGAGGCAGCTGCCTTGATTGCCTTGTAGCGTATGGCGGCTTGAATTGAGGGATGATAGCCGGGGAGCATGGCGAGTAGACAATCCAACCAGTAACCATGTTTGCAAATCATTGTTCGTTTTGACTGACCAATCAAACAAATATGGTGGTTGCTGCTAAAATAATCAAACATGGGTCACGATGGTTACTCTTTTCTTGTTTGCATAACGTACACACGGGCCACTATCATGAGATTCCTGTGAGAATAGAGGGGGCCTGCCTTTAGTACCTTGGGCTCCCCACAACATCACATTTCGCAATGCGCTGAACATCCTCCCGCAAGCTCGCCTCTCGCGCCTGCAGTCTCGGAGCAGGACATCTGTTCGTCCAACCACCAGCACTTCACCATCACTCCTGCCTACAGAACCTTTTTTCCTCTCCAGTACTCTGAAATGCTCGGATTGTTTTGTTGCCCTTGCGCACATTTGCCCTGAATCCTGAGCCTTTCCGTTTTCTCACTCGCAACGAACGCTGCTTAAGGAGGGAGCTGTGTCCTCCATGCCGCTGCAGCACGACCGCACGACCGCAGTCTATCTTCCTGTCCACCGCGTTAGCCACATCACCGATGCACTGCCTCAGCAATTGGCCCTTCTCTCCTGACTGAGAATTTTCATGGCCCAAGAAACCGACCTCTCATCGTGGCAAGGATCTCTGATATTCCCATCTTAAGGGGCGAGATCACTTCCTTCGACACCAACCCAATTCACACACTGGCTTCACACCACGTATGCCTATCTTCCGCGGGACCAGTCATCAAGTCCCTGATTCCATTCCACCTACTCCCCATCGACCACGATGCCCACACTTCCCCAGCTCTACACTTTCTCGGGTTTTCCTTGGCCCCACCGCCGCTTCCGCACGTCTGGCCCCGCGTCTGACCCCGTTGCTGTTGCTGGCTGTTAGTTTTGGTTTTGGGTTTAGTTTTGGTGCTTAAGCCCGCCGCCCCCTCCTCTCCCTCCCCCTTCTACACTTCGACACACAAGTGGATTAAAGCCTTTTCGGAATAATTCTATACGAGACAACTCTTTATTTTTGCCGTAACGCCCAACACAGCGACGACAATGCCGACTACAATCCGCCTCGCCACCGCCACAACGTCGACCACGGAAATGACTCCCATTGCCCTCACCATCGAAAGGTAGCCGACGACGGAGCTCGTTGAAGTCGGCGGCGGCGGCGGCGGCGTCGGTGGCGTGTTCGTCTGTACCGTTGTCGCCGTGGTAAGGACGCCGACGACGACAATACCAACAATCTTCATGTTCAAGACATCCCCCAAGCGATGGTCACGACAGCGACGACGATGACGATGAAGATGAAGATGAGGGCGACCTCTTTGTTCTTAGCTGTTCGGCTCTCAAGGTCAAGGAGGAGCAGGAAGAAGAAACACCAGTAGTACTGTCTGGCATTCTTGGCTCTCGTGCCAATAACCTCTCCTCACTTGCTTCGGACAGGTTGTTGTCAACAAACCCACATGTAAACCCAATATTCGATGTATATCACTCACAAAATCGAAAGGCAACGCGACCACAACGGCGCCGATGACGACAACGGCAATTTCTCTCCGTTCCCGCCGCCGCTCCTGGCTCTGCCGCTCAGAAGGGTAGTAAGAGGGATGCCAGCCAGCATTGCGAGGACGAGAGCGGCGAGGTGGTGGGCGGTCAGGCCATTCGACCTCTACCCCCCTGTTTGGTGCTGGAGGCGCTCCCTTCGTTGACATACTCGTGAGTTGTTTGGCAATGAAGCACAATTGATGGAATCACCACGTTCATGACCCCAAGCGCCGCACTAAAACGATTTTTCTGTCGTGAGGTCGTTTGGATTATGTTGGCAGCGACGTTCGCAAACCCCGTGGTTCCGACTCGATTTCTGATGCATTCGCAGTGACTGGAAATGGGATCATGGCCAATCACCTGTTACGAATACAGAGGTTGTGTGTACAGCGGAGGTAGCGGCGGCAGACCGGCTCATCGGTCCGCATTCATACAACCAATTAGCCACATATACGCGTATCGGACAAAAGAAAGGAAAAAAAACATAAGCACACAAGAGAACAATCTTCATCGCCGAAACTTGAAAGTCACGGGGATCCCCCCTCCCTCCCTCCTTCCCCCTACGGCGTAGCCAGAACCACATCTCCATCCGAACCCGTGGCGGATGCACCCGCCATATCCTCCTCCCCACCCCGCTCACTGCCCACAGTAACTTCAACCTACGGGGCAGGCGCTTCAACCTACGCCACCGCATCTCCGCCCTCCCTCAGCCCGGCGGCCACAGCCAAGATGCGCTCCAAAGCATCATCCGTCGGGGCCTCCTCCCCGCCTTGCTTACTTATCGCTTCCCTCGCTTGCGGCCTACCACATCCGGTCCATCATTCTCGATGGGATCCTGGTTCTTGCGGCGTTTTTCCGCGGCCCCGTCGTCCTCGCTGGGGTCGGTGGCGCCGACGTGACGCTTCTTGTTCGTAGGCTACTGCTGTTGCTGCTGCTCTTCATCGACAACCTTGTCGGTCAAGCGCCCCCGTGCGGGCGGCGCCGTTGGCGGGTCGTCGGAGGGGGGAGAGGGGTGGCGCGGGAGTTCGAGGTCACTCTGTTCCAACGTTCAGTGGCAGAATCATCAATCAGCCGAGGGAAATCACATACGTAGTGGAGGTAGGGGCGAGGGCGATGTGGCATGTCGAACAGGGGGGAGTGGAAATAATGGGAGTCGTTTCTGTAGTCGTCATTGTGGTGTTGGCGAGGCGGATGGCTGTTATATTCTACGTGGTCACGAAACGGAGCGGAGACTTCGAAATGTCACACTGTTCCAATTTCTTTATGCCACCGATTTGCCGTCGCCTCCCCAGCTGGCCTCCCTGCCGATTTTCTTCCAGAACCGCCTCCATCCACTCTCCCATCTTGAAGATCTCGTCCCACCGAGCCACCAGAACCTCGGGCAGCACGGTCTTAGTGGCGACCCCAAATAAAAACGGCGACGACTTCCAGACGTAGCTCCTCGTGGCGTTCGTACTCCATCATCTGTAACAGGAGCCATCCACCCACCGACGTCCAGAAATCCCCCCTGGCCGCGCCCGTACTCCATCATCTGCAGCAGTAGCAGCAGCAGCCTACTCGTCCCATCCTTGCCGAGAAGGCAAATGGTGTCGCCGACCAGTCCCTCGGCCATATCGTGGACGGAAAATGATGGGATTAATAGTAGGGGGTGGTGCGCCTCATTCACATTCGTTTCGTAGAGGTAGACGTATGTCGGGGTGGATCCCGCAGCGTGAATAGTAGAAGCGAGCGCGTGCGAGCTGCGCAAATGACAGCGAAGCTGGAATGGAAGCGCCGGAAGTCTTTGCACGTACGTCCTCGGGACTCGGGGTCTCATGACCCCAGGACGTGGTAGTCGCGGTTCTCTTCTTGGTGCCGAATGTGCGGCTCTCGGTGAGCTGCCGAGGTGATTCGAAGCTTGCGAGGTGGCCGGCGAAGCCTTTGGCTCGAGAAATGACGGGCGCTTCGTCGTGAAAAGAGCACATGCGTCGATTCGGCGCACGGAGTGCTGGACAGGATGTGCGAGAGGGGAGGGGGATAGATGACGAGCGCATGGAGGAATGGGCTTCTTCCTTCAACGTCGGGCGGACTCCGGGCACGAGGCTTTATTCGTGCGTCCTTGCGTAATTCGCGGCAAGAGCGGTCGGGCTTGCTCGGACCTTTTGGATATTGCTGGAGAGTTGGTGTCGAGACTTCAGCGTTCTCCCGATGAGGCCTTGCTTTCACTCTCGTCATCTGAAAGGATCTCGATCTCACGCGGTGTAGTCCACGATCATTATTTGCGGACCATGCGAGAGGAGTCGCCTCCTTGGCGCGCGATCCTACGGGGCGGGCAGACTCCGCTTCACACGTAGCATTGGCCGCCAGCGGCGTGGCCATTGTGAACCGACTGGCAGGTGTTGGAGGGAACCCCAACTTCAGGGTCGCTGGCTGCGCCTTTGCCATTGTCCCCGGCTGCGTCGTCACTGCCTGCGTCGTTACCGGCTGCGTCCTCATCATTCGTCGCCCCAATGTTTCGCTTGCCATCGTCGTTGGCCACACCACTCGAAATGTCGGCTTCACTGATAATTTGTTTTGCTTGACCTCGGGGCGACTCCTCCTGTGGAAGCCAGACTTGTCCTTGAATGTGGCCTGGACTTGACGTTTTTTATCTTCAAGAGTTCAGTTGCAGAGGGCCTTGATCTGCCCACGTTCGTCAACAAATGTCTACCGAGAAGATGCGCGAGGATCGATAGCAACAACTTGTTCTTCTACGGCAATGGCAATCAAACATCGGGGAACCGAACTCGCTCGCTGCAAAGAGAAGGTAGTTATATTTCAATGGCATGGTTCAAATAACTCTGTGGCGTTTTCGATTGAGATGGCAGTGGACGTGGAGAGAATTGACTATTGTGACCTGTGTGATGCAATCCGTGAAGGCAACCCCAATTGACAAGCTGGACGTGAACAGCAACATACCACCACTCTACCCGAGCGCTTTCAGCCTGCGAACTCCGCAGCGGCGTCACTGCCACCTTCACTCCCGGCGTGGTATAAATTCCCCGTTGCTATCACGAAGGGGACGATGGCATGAGTCCCCTCCTATTGAGTGAGGGTAGTGGCTAATTCTCCACCGGCCCACCGGCCGTCTGTCTCCCTTCGACACCTTGAAGACGGATTTGAGGACATCTCGTTTGCCACCCCGGCGTCCTTCAACGATAGCCCATCTGGTGATGAGCACACGCCCACGTCGGCGTTAGGGTGGGCGCGACCCAACCGAGTGTGAGCAAGGGGCGACCAAGGAAATCGGCATGGGCGTCCGTGGAGTCGACGTGGCATACGAGATGACACGCCGCCGACCAACTTCGTTAAACCCGTCGTCGTGCTGCTGCTTCTACTGTTGGCGCCCTACGGCTTCGCCTTCACCGTCACAAAGACTTCCCCCACCTCCGTGCACCGGTCAGTGCCTGCGTGGCCATCCACAGATGCCATCGCGGGTGGGAAGTATGTAGTACAAAGAAGGAAAACATCCGAAGCCTCTCGTAAGCCGCATCTTGGATATCAAGTTGTTACGTCCGCGGAGGGCTCTTTCTCGTTGTTGGACGCGTTTATGCTAAGAGGTGGCTTCTTGGTTGCCGTTGCGTGTGGAGCTTCGTGTAGTGGGTTGCTGTAGGTAATAGTCTTGTATAGCGATTATGGGTTTCCTTGTCCGCGGTGGCCATAATACACTGAGCCATTTTTAATAGGTCACTTAGCCTTGAGGTGCGATTCGAATCTACTCATCAAAATGAGGTCGTTAGTCAGGCCCATTCCGATTTCCTGTAAACATGTAAATTTGAAGGTTTGCAGTGAGCAAAGAAGTGGCCGGAAGACAAGACTAGTCGGTCTCCGATGCCGCCTTGGTCGCGTAGGTCTGCTGTAAAACGGGATGAGAGTATTCGAGTCGAATATCGTCGTTTCAAAGCAAGCGGGACTCCAAGATTTCAATTGATGGGAAGTCCTCGCCCCATAAAGGACCGTTTTGTGTTTGAAACTTGGATGGTATTAAGGAGATTCTGAGGACAGCTCATCTGTGCCGGACTTTGCCGGCGGCGATCTCGTGGAGTGCGAAAGTATTGGAGACCTGGACCTCGGGGAGCGCGGAAGGGTTGGAGACACCGAGGATAAAGCGGAACTTCCTCAATGCAGAACTGAGTGAGTCAAGAAACTCGAGATCTATAGTATCATGTTCCAATTTAGTCCGATCCGTCTTCGTACGAATCTGCTGCATGGCCGCCTCGGAGCAGAGCGAAGCCAGATCAGAACCAACGTAACTCTGGCAATCGCCCACACGTCCCCAGCTTCGTGTTCGTGGTGTGGATGAGAAGGTACAGACGTCTGGTGGAATCTGGAGCGCCAATCTCGACCTCATGATCGAAATGGCTGAAACGGGGGAAGGGGGAGTGTGATGGTGATATCCACACTTACAACAGATGGTCCTGCCCACCGAAACCTTGTTGCTGTGACCCGCGCACCCGCCCGATGGTCCGGTATAGTCTTTTAGAGGAGATGTATTAGTGGTTTCACGACGATCGCTCGTCGCTGTTGCTGCAGCTCCGTCGTCTTCGAAATTCCGCAATTGTCCGGATTTTACGGTCGGCCGAATACTAGCAAGTCGTCAGCAAGACCCCATATCAAATCCCACCCCGGCGCGCTAAAGGGCAGAACGGCGCCCGCAGCGGCCATCCCGCGCTGCTCGTCGTAAGAAACCGACCAGCTCAGCAGCGCTTACCGACTTGATGAGGACCACCATCAGCCATCCAGCCATGACAGCCTTGGAGACGGCCACTTTAGATGCCGATACCCTGGCTACCATGCTCCAGGACCTGGAGGTCTCCGAGGAGCCTGGCTCTGGAGAATTTAGCGACACGCTGGTACTCGTCAAAGTAATCGGAAAGGATACCCAAGACGGTGACGGGCGATTTCGTGTAGACAGAGTATAATTTCAGGGACGCTTTGGCAGTCTATCTTCTTGCTGAAGTCACTCTTACATATCACTGTGTTCAAGCTCCACTGTTTGCCTATATAGTCATCCAATGTAGTTTGTTTGATAAGGAACTCTTTTACCTTCCATTCCGTTTGTCTCCGTAGATCCGTCTTCAGCACTCCCGTCACAGTGGGTGACAGAAGAATTGAGCACACTTGGATCTGCTTCACAGATATGGGGAATTGGAACTAATATTTAAAGGTGTTTGTGTGGTTTTACAACTCACATCTTCGTCCGGATACTACATTCAACTACCCATAGAGGTAGAATACAGCGTCCTTGGTAGGGCTTGGATGCTTAAATATTCTGTTACCTGCTTTTCCGTCGACATGAACATTGCCGCGGCCTGTGAGACCGTTGTTTCCTGGGGATCTAACCACTCTGGTGGCAATTGGCGTCTGCTTGGTTGCTCATTGAATTCCACACAAAGCCAACAAAACATTGAAACTGCGCCCCCTTTAACAGGAATCCTATTCAGGTATTCGCTTGCATGCGACGCTTGTTCGTGCATCCACCATGCGAAGAGCTTCCGGGAAACGAATTTACCTACCATCTCGATATTCTCGTCACCCTCCACCCTCCACCCTCCACCCTCCGTCTTCTTAACGCTCCTCCTCTCACAAAAGGCATTTCGCGCGCCTGCCGGCACCATATTCAAGGAAACGCTCATCTACAAGAACTCTTCCCACGACCGGCTGGTGTCTTGCATCTTCGCCTTTCGCTGGTGCTACTCTCCAGCGCAACGCGTCGCGATGTCGAATGACTCCTTGGTCTGACTGGGAAAATGAATTAGGAGAACAATCCTCTGAGTCCTCGCGTCTGAGAGGGATTGGCAGCCCCACGCGGAAGGAAGAGGAAGTGCCGCAGAAAGAGCCACATCCAGTAAGCCACCTTCCGGTCGGACTGGCGGCCGGCCCCATCAGCCATCCCGGCCTGGACTTGGTTTATCCCATCACGTTCCTCGTCAGACCCATCGATGAGGGCCCTTCTGCAACTGCGCTGATGACATGCGGCGCGGTCGTGCTGCAAACGACGCCGTCTTCCGTGTTGTATACCATCAAAAGTTCCAGAGTCATGATATGTACCCGCGGAGCCCAGGCACCCAGGCCTTTAAAATGACGCAGGATTAAGGTTTTAGAAGAACCGCGAAGGCTAAAACATCACACACCGGCATGGCCTTATTCCCAGATCCTCAGGTACCATCCATCCGGACGGGCCTCAGGGAATCAGGCCAGGGCTGGCGGCAAGGGACAAAAAGGCTGCCTCCATGAGGAGACTCATTCCTCGATGCAAGAGGTATTCCAGCGGGTAGTCGCACCGGTATTTGACGTGGATCATTTGACCACGAAGGTCAGAATATTACACTCCAGCCTGGCTGGACTCCCAGATCCGCAGGTATTATCCATCCGGACACACCTCTTGGAATCGGGCCAGCGCTGGAAGCAAGGGCCAAAGGCTGCAACACCATTGATTTACGAACTTGCAAATGTTCCCTGTTTCTCTAAAGATGCTCCTTCCTCAGAGGAAGAGGCAATCCAGCACGTCCTGGCGGTGGTTAAGGCAGCAAATCAGCTTGTACCACTATTCCCCGCCAGCGTTCCCACTTGCAAGCGCAAACAATACAAACTATTCAGAGTCCCAGATTATAAATATTTTAATAACTGCTTAATCTACTAAACTTCGAATTCCGCTTTAATATTATAAAATTAAATTATATTTTTAGTGGATAAATTGAATACGTAAAATATGAACACGATTTAAACTGTGAGGTTTGTCTTAATTGGGAAAATTTTAGATTGACTGGGCACGCTGTTTCCCGCACGGCCTGGGCCGTTGCGGTTGGGTCGTCCTCATGGACGACACCGAGAAGAAGATGAAGAAGCGTGGCAATAAGAAAGAAGAGGACGAAGTGCCGGCCCCCAAGAAGGGCGGGGGCAGAAACGAGGAATCTCGTAAATAGGGCAGGGGAAAAGAGGCGCCTGCCCCGAAGAAGTTAAGGGACAGAAAGGGCGCCAAATAAAGGACAAGGAAAGAGTAAAAACTCGAGCGGAAGTTCGAGAGCTCTATACTTAGTATCAGTTTTTTGTTTAAAAAGAAAAGTTGCAGAAGGACTTTTTACAAAGGAATTTGACCCAAAGGTATCTCCGGGGTAGTTAATTCATACATCTGTAAGCACAACAGTCTTAAAATTCACATCTACGTCCGGAAATGTGCTTCGACTATCCATGCAGGACAATCCAGAAAACTCATACGTACGTCTGCATATTTGCTTCTCCTGTCAGCGAAGTGAGCTTATACTTCCTAACCCACTGTGGCATGAACCTTTCTTGCCGACTCCATACGGACCAGGGCTCGGAAAACACGCAAAGCTTCCCTCGTGCATTGCCACCATTACGAAGTAAATAAGCTCCTGGGCTCACCCGTGCTCACAACCCATCGATCCGGGAAATGCATTACGTCTCTTACTACGTCAGGCCGCCAGATGGCTGTTTTTCGCCAATCAATTTACACAGGCCGCCGCCGGTATCACCCAGCTCCATCCTCACATCCTCCCATCACTTACCACCGGTCATCGAGTTCGTAAAGACCGCTACAACAATCAAATCCACGGTCTTACGCAGCGGTGGTCGCTCAGAGACCTTTTCGGCGGAAACCTTCCCACGACTGAGCCCTCTGGACAGGTGGCATTGCATGACGCAGGCGTCGCCATCCAGACCTCTCCAGGTCAGGCCTGTAACTTGTCTCGGTGTCATCTTCTTTCTCGGCGGAGGAAACCCGCGTGACTCCATCGGCCGAAGATGGTGGGAAAAGGGCCGAGATGTCCAACCCGTCGCTGATGGGAGACAGACGCTGAGGAACGGAGAGGAAAGAAGCGGGCTCGACTTCCGCAAGAAGGTCAACGCAAGCCAAGGGCGGCCAGGAAGGGAGAGTGAATGGGCAGGCAGGGTGCGGAGAAGGGCGGCGATAATAGTAGTGGGACCGGTTCCGGTGGAGCCTCCGGTGGCGGCGGCGGAGACGAACGAGTGACCGGCGAAGGCTACACCTTCGAAACTGAAGTGAAAATGATGGGTTCGCATTATTGAGGCAATGTCATGGGCTGAGGGAGACGTCAAAGCTGATGCATTCACCTGAATTGTTGCGGACATCAAATCTCCTCCCCCTCCCCGCTTGTGACCCCACTCCGCGATACCGTGTACAAGGCCACTTCTCTACTACGCCTAGTACTGTCAGCTTGAAGTAACTGTGCGGCCTTTTAGGCACTGAAGATTCAAGACGGTGACATCAAAGCCTTACTCGAGGTGTGACGCAAGCGTCGTTGCTCTGCTGGGCCGACGGGGATGAACGAAGGGAACACGATGGGCTGCAATCGCGATGGTGACACATGGGTGGCAGTGTTGTTTGCAAGTGCATGATAACGGTGGAGTTCCACGTGATGCTTCTCATTCTTGTCCAAACTGCCTCTTGAGAGCAGCGACGGGCAGAGGCACCATGTCCCCCATGCTAGTGCATATACACATTCCAGCGCATCATGCCCAACCGATGAACCTTCGGGGCGGGCTTCGCTCTATCGTTCCCATGGCTTTCCTGCAATCGGCTCTTTCACCTCCAGAACACACGCCTCCTAGCAACAGCAATCTTTCCGGTTCCCAGTCGATTGCCGGTATCGCCGGATCTATTGTTGTTGGGGAGTTGTTGCCCACCATTTGAAGTCCTTGTTAATTAGTGAGCTGGCGCGCCGGCTACGTAGACCTGTACTGCTCCGTCTTGGGTCCCCCTCCGTCGCCTTTGCGCGTTTCTTTGTTCCGTTTGATGATGGGAGTATCGGCGAAAGGCAGCGCAATCTTCGTGCCCTCGCGACTGGGCTGGTCGGAACCCACCTCCTCCCCTGCCTGTCCGCCAACGAACGCCACACTATCCTTGTTATCGTCCTTCGGCGCTCGTGTCTTGTCCTTGCGCGCCAGAACCAAGGCGCCGAGAGATCAGTGGTCGGACAAGCGCGTCGCCGTGCGATGATGATGGAGATGGCTGCCCGTTGGGTCCTTTGTGGCAAGGTGAATCCAGCAGAATGAGGTCAGTCCATGAAAGACGGCTGAGGGGCGAATTGCACCGTCTCCACTGCGTGACATACCTTTCCATTCCATCACGTTCGTCCTCGCCCTGTCGATCCACCCGACCATCCGCCGCCCATCTGACCAGAGGGTTCGTTGGCACGCCGTACACCGGCGCCTCCAGCAGCGCGACGCGACCTGGTACGCCCCGAGCGCTGGCGCCGTGAGCTGCTTCGGCGAGCTGCCGGGAGAGGCGAATGAGGTGCGCGTGTCGCTCCAACCGGTGTCACTCCAAACCGTGTCGCCCCAGCCGGTGTCGCCGCAGCCGGTGAAGCAGCGCTGCTGGTGTTCGAGCGTGGGAGGGTCGGGCGTGAGGGAGAGGGCGAGGGTTGAGCGAGGCATAGGTATCGGCATGCGGGCTGCAAGGCCGCCGTTGACGCTGGTGTGGGTCGATTTGTGGGTGCTGGTAGTGGTGGAGGGAGCTGGCGGGGGAGGCTTGGAGCAGCGGAGAAGAGGTCTGAGACTTGGTTCACGATGACGAAGCCATGGTGCGCGCAATGGGCGGCAGCAGCGCACCCAGCTGAGCCAGCTGCGCGGACCGCTGCGCCAAGGCGTCGCCCACGCGTCCGCCCTCATTCTTGGCTGCCCGCTCGAGCTCGGCACGATACTTGGCGGCGACCGAGTCGAGCACGGCGAGGCCAAAGTTGTGGCGCTTGTAGCACACGATGTGGTCGACAGGGTCCGGTGGGGGCGGCGTCGTCGCCGGCACGCGGGATACTGCCCGTTCGACATTGTTGTTGATGTTGATGCTGGCGTGGGGTGGGTTATGTAGTGTTGTGGCAACCATAGTCGTGGCATTGGCGGCGGAGGGGGGAGGCGACGGCGGAGAAGCTGCCCGAGACGGTTCGCGACGACGATAGCGACGTCATGGGCACGAGTGTTGAACCTCACCACTGACGGCGACGACAAAGAGCGGAGTCTTTATGCTTCGACTGGCTGCTGCTGCTGCTGCTGCTGCTGAGGTGTAGATTGTGCTCCTCATTCTCAGTGTCCAGCGATGAGCGACGGACAAATATCAAGATTAGTTCTTTGCTGTAGAACGGATGGCAGCCGTGAAGGACAACACCTTCCCTTTGAACAGTTCAGACCGGTCGCAATCATCCGCAGCCCCATTCACTGCGGACATTCAGCGGGGGAGAGCTGAGATGAATCCAACAGCTTCTCCATTTGTCGGCTTCTTAGCACCCAGTTGTCCGACGCAATAGTCTTTCCCTGTGCAAGACCGAGGAGCGATGTGGCGCTGCGCGGCGAGCTTGGCGCGTTGGTCGGCGAGGTCGGCACGCAGGCTGTGCGTGCAGGCGGCGGAGAAGGCAGCGTAACGGCAAAAAGGGTGAACGACGAGTCCTCGATCTGCCACAGCAGGGAGCGGTGCAGAAACTGTTGGAATAGTCAGCTCGGTTGCACGACATGTAGAAAGGGGTAATGCAATCTCACCAGAGAGACATGGAATGGAAATGCGGGTGGGATGGAGCTGGAGGGCGGTCGGCAGAGTTCTGTTTCTCGCGGTGGGGTGGAAGCCGCGAAGGACCCACCCGCCTGTTTTTTGGAACCGGAACTCGGCACCCCCTACTACGTCACAAGCCCAGCCCCGGGCCACGTTGATGAAGATGCAGTCCCTATTATTGGCCCGCGACCCTCTCCCTCAGACTTTCCTCGCAGAATTGTACCCCCTGACGCCCGAGCAGCAACAGCCCCCGAGTATTGTGGTTGTGGTAGGCGGGCAGGCAAGGTGTCGGGGCGATCGAGCGCCCGAGAAGACACACAACTCCGCGCCCGCAACCGGCCGTCCCGCTTCACCCTTCACTTACACATCATCGCAACACCGTCCTCCGCTCTCATTACCACCCGCGCGGCCAAGGCGTTTCAGTCCGCCGCCACCTTACCAGATGATGTCGTATTCGAGCCGCTCTCTTCCTTTGAAATCACCGCTCCCACCGCGCCCACCATCGAGTCACACATCTCCATGACCACCGAATCCGACAACAACGAAGCGCCTCCCATTGCTCTGCTCACACCAATCGCATCGCTCGCATCGCTCGCATCGCTCGCATCCCCGCGCCAGAGCCTCTCCAGCTGGTATGGTCGGCGGCCTTCCACGCTCCAAGTCCCTCCCAGCGCCCCGCAGCGCCGCCCATACTAGAGGTCGGAGGTGGACAAATCGGACGCAAGGAGGTACACGATTGGAATGCGGGTCGTCCCACGCCGGACAGATCTGATCCAACGCGAAAGGGCAAGTCGATCGGCGTGCAACGCGCGTGGCACCGGTCGGCGCGCCGTCAGACGCCGTCAGACGCCGTCAGACGCTGTCAGACGCTGTCAGACGCCATCCATCGCAGACCAGATTCTCTCGGCGGGGCAGCGCCAAGGCTCCCCCACCATGCGCCACAACTCTGAGGTGACGTCACGGGAGACTTCACGCAGGCAGACCCAACCAGCTCGACGCTCTCTCTCGCTCCTTGTCTCTCTATTCACGAAAACGTCATCCTCGACAGGATCTGATTCACCCCGGACCCCTGCCCTTGTTGGCGACACCTCGAACACCTCGTCTCACGGTCGCCAGTTCACCTCCACCATTGACGACGCTCCGAGCGGCATGTATCGACGGGATGGTATTTGTCTCCCTCACTCACTCCGCCCATTTACAGGCCATTTGTTTGACGGTACGCAGCACCAAGCAAAATGAAAGACCACACGTAGAGCTTTCCACGACCCTACCCTCGGAACCCCGCACCTCGTGCACCTACCACAGCTACCACGACCTCCTGAAAAAGCTCGATGGAGTACAATTGGGCAAAGTTCCAGCAACCAAGCGCGCCGATGGAACTGGCAGTTATCGCGGATACTCTTGGGCTCCTGTTGGAGGTACATGTGTTTGGAGACGGGGAGGGGAAGTTTTTCTTTTGTCGTGACCACCATACCTGCTGGAGGGCACCAGAGACCTTGGCCCCGCCCCGCCGGCGAAAGGCTTTTTCTCCCCCACTTCTTCTGCTTTGGAACGGATTGATCAAATCTCTAGTATCTATCTAAACCTTCAATCCCAGATTTCCCCAGTTCTGAACTCCGAATATACGTAGGAACCCTACCCACATCCCTTCCGCTACGCACTTTTGGCCCTCCGCTACAGCTCGAGTGGCGGCCTGCATACTAAGGGAAGATGTTGACATGCGAAGAACCTTGAATGAATAGCATCCCTCTCCACCAACCACTCCTCCTGCAGCCCCACCCCGGGGATGCCTCCAAAATGCGCACCATCCACACCCACACCCTCTCCCGCATCTTGCACGCCCTCAATTAAGCATTCCGCTGCAAGTCGTCTACACGATTGAGAAGTCTATGGAAGCTTTGCTCGGCCGAACCGCGACGCAGAATGCCACGGGGTTGCGCGGAGTCGAAGCAACTGTCCGGTCGACGCGAATCGCTCGAACAACCTCCTTCCTGCGTGCGGGCTCGCGCACGCCGCCACTTCATCTTCCCGCGAGCACGGCGGTCGGCTCCGCTGCCGATCGGTGAGCTCCATCCAACCGGTCAGTATCGCGGGCGCAGTGGTGGGCGAGTGGCTGTGGAAATACCTTCGTGGTCGCAGATGCTTCGAGCTGGCGGCATCCACGCCTGTTACTCACTCGCCGATTTCAGATGGCCGTGGTAGAGCAACATGCGCTGCTCCATTGACTTCGCCGTTGGACTTTTCGAGATGCACTGTTCCGCAAGGCCGTATCTCAATGTGCGCTTTGGCAGAGCAGAAATCTGGTCAAGAGCAAATGCATGGCTAATTGCTACGCCTGACAACTGTTGTTTTGGTAACGAGATCCAACGGAAGTATCATTGTTCAACAATGCCTTGAAAGAAGTTGACACTGCTATCATTTTCATTGTGCCGTATACGAGCAGCGGTGGTGATAAAGCGGGTGGGGGGCAGATAATGAATTGCATGGTGTTGATACAACAATGAATGAACGAAAGTTGTTTGCTTCCTCTCGACGCCTATGCTGACTGAATAGGCGACTGGCTTTTTCTGCTTTCTACACTTATCCGCATGAGTGTTGTAGACATATGTCGAAGTGGACGGAATCGTGACACTGAGCTCGAAGCATGTAGCACTTTTTACTTCTCCCTTTGTTCACCGACTGTTGGCGACAAACGCAGTAGGTAAGGTTTCATACTGTTTGCTTGGACTGCATTGTCCCCAACGAACACCCTGGAACATGGATAACAGCCATTTTTATGGTATAAAGCCCCGCACTCGTCCTCAGCGGGAGAAAAACCATTCCATCCTCCACCATAGACTCGTGGTGTCGAACATCGCTGTCATCCAGCTGCTCTACAAGCGCCACAACTTTGACTTCATCGACAACAACACCAAGGCTCACAAAATGTTCAAACACATGAAGAAGATCTTCCTCGGGGCTGCGGCCATGGTCGCAATCTACCAGATGGTCAAGCGGCCTGCGGATCCTCAATCCCAGGGCATCCTTGGGTATGTTTCCATTCTCCGGCTTTGGGATGATTGCTGACATCTTTAGCTCTTTCACCAACAAGCCCCAGCTTCCGGTCCCTGCGGGTGTACTCTCGCAGTTCTACCAGCCATTTGTAGCGGCGTATCAGATGTTGCTCCTGGTCAGGGACATCTGCACGACCATGTACAGTATTCTGGTCTTTGTTTACCGCTACGGGGGAAATGTGTACACTGCGCTGCAGATTCTGTATGCGGTGAGGGCCCTGTTTTAGTCTGTGGAGAGTGGACAGATTGCGCGGGCATGGATTTCAAAACCTGCATAGAGAAGGCCGGTCTACTTTGCCTTCTCTGCACACGTTTCCTTGTCTGTATCTTCGTTCTCAGACACATCAGAGAGATTGCCATAGCGGAAAGGCGGTGAGGGAGGTAGTTCAAATCACATTACTTTGGGTGGTTGCGATCGAAGCATACAACACTGACCTTGACTTATTGACAGGACTTCCCAACTAGATGGGCATGGAGATGATATTGGATTCAAACCACTCGACCGGTCTTCTACTTGATAAAGATGTAATTGATATTGCGTTAGGATACATTCGTTAGGACACATTCGTAAGTCATTGAAAGCAGCATGTGCTACTCTCTCGGAAACATCAGAAAGGAAAAGCCTTCAGACAATCATCGACCACGGGTCAACACAACATGGCCAAGCCACAATACATCGAAAGCCAGACACACATCTCCGACAGAAGCCCCCAAGACGAGAGCAAACAGAGCACATGACTCTTCGAGAAGACAACCAACTCCCCTCCTCACTCACTGAGACCTCCTCTGCTTGTCCCTACTGGCGGCTCCAGACCAACCACGCCCACCTCCTCCACCACCGCCTCCATGACGACGACGACGACCACCACCACCACGACCATACCCCCGTTGCTCGTACTCGTACTCGTCCTCATCCTCATCCTCATCCTCATCCTCATCCTCATCCCTCGACCTCTTCCTCTTCCTCACACGTCCTCCCTCACTACTCTTCCTCCTTTCACTCCTCTCTGCCTCGCTCTCACGCGTCTCGACCCAGCGATCGCCCTCCCTCGACTTCTTCAACCCATGCACGGTGAGCAGGTGCCTCTCGCCGCCCGACGGGTTCGACAGCAGGGCGCGGCAGCCGGGGTAGCGGCACTCGACCTTGCGCAGCCGCGGCACGGCGAAGTAGTGGTCCTGCATGTCGAGCCCGAAGCCCTGGCCGTGGCCGTGGCCACCGGCGCCGGTGCCGTTGTCGATGATCGGCCACTCCGGCGGCCACCGCAGCGGCGTCGCCGTCGGGTCCGCCCGGTACCGCTCCGTCGTCGCGTGGAACGGGACGCGCGACAGCCCGTCCGACCGCGGGGCGAGCGCGCGCGGCGGCATGGGCAGCTCCGGCGTCGGGGAGCGGCCGGGGGAGAACGAGCGCGAGGAGGAGGGGGAGGGGGAGGTGGTGCAGAGGGAGGGCGCCGCGGCGGTGGCGGGGGGCCAGGTGGGGTTGGCGGTCGTCGCGGTGGGCCAGTTGCCGGTGGTGTCGCCGGGCCAGGTGGCGGGCATGGTGGCGGGGTAGTTGGTGTGGGTCTGCGCGAGATACTCCCGGAATCGCTGCCGCCGTTGCTCCAGGTCCAGGTCCAGGTCCAGCTCCTGCTGCTGCTGCCGATGCCGCTGCTGCTGCTGCCGAGGCACCGCCGGAGCGGTGAGCCGCGTGATCGAATATGGTGGGGTGGTGGAGCCGAAGCCGGTCGAAGATCCTGGCATGGTGGTCCAGTATCCTGGCGTGGTGGTGCCGAACCGGCCGTATGATTGCGACCTGGCGCCGGTCCTGGTTCTGTCCATGCCCGCTCCGTGCTGGGGGAAAGCTGTCGGCCGAGCCGAGCTGGTGGTGGGCGAGTGGTTGAGCAGCTCTTCTATGGACAGAGGCGCTCTAGTCGTCCGCGTCGGCGTCGGCGTCGGCGCCGTCGTCGTCGTCGTCCACTGTGACGAATAGTGTTGTCCCGCTGTCGGCAAAGCGTGATGGTGGTAGTACGGGCTTGCGGCGGGAGCAGTGACCGGGGCGACGTAGGGGCTTACCGTGTGTTGAGTGGCCGGGACGACGGAGGCGAGGCGAGGGGGTGGCGGCATGGGTGGGAGGGGCGAGGAGTGGGTGAGCAGCTGGGAATGTTGAGCAAGAGGGCCCGTGTAGGCGGTCTGGTCCGCCGGGAGGTTGTCGTGCTGACCCTGGAAGCTGACTTCAGGCACGTGTTCGTTTGTTCCGCCGAGAGCTTGGTTGTTGAAACCGCCGGTGCCATGTTGCATGAGCGCGGCGAGAAACACTTCGTTGGTCGCATTTATGAGTCCGCTATCCCTATCAGCCATCTCGCCAAAGCCATCTTGTAGCTCGCGTGGCGCGTCGACGTCGCCCTGGAGCTCAGCGTTTGGACTCTCCGCAAACGCTCCATTGTACGGCAACAAGCCACCAACAGTTGCGTCTTGGCTCGCGACGGTCAGATCGATCGGACCAACAGATGCCGATGTATGGGCGGGCAGGGCTTGATATGCGTCTGGCTCGACCGGGTTGCCGCGGTCTTCAGGGTTCTCCACCATGAATTCGTCCCAGAGAGCGTCATCAAGCGTTCCGAACGGGAGCGCGTCAAGCCCCAGTTCTCCGCCGTGGGCCGTGCCACCTACGGCTTGGGGTCAGCGAAATTAACTTCGCCAGCGTTGGAGGGGTACAGTACCTTGCACAGTCTCGTCAGGGATGCTCGACAGGCTGTCGGCGGAGCTCGCCTCCGGGAGACCATCAGCACCTGGCCCGTTTGAGCGAGCCATGGAGGAATCCATGTGTCTGTCAATCTGAAGGGTGTTACCACCGCGGCTGAATGACGAACAGGTGTGCGACAGGTGTGTGACGAATGTGTGACAGCTATGGATGGGCTTGTGGAATGAGACGTAAGAAGATGTGGAGATAGGGGAAGGACCGTGGGAATGAGGAAAAGCCCAGCTTGGGTCCGGGCTTACCGCGACTACAGCGCTAATTGACGTGCCAGGCTGCTGGGAACTCTGCAAATGAGCTAGATGAAGCCCGTAGGTACCTATCCGTGATGTCTTAGATTATATTGACATCAAACGGAGCATTCTAAGAGGCAGTGAAGAAAGTGCACGGATTAATCCGCAGAAGAACCAAAGACGTCATCCATCTATTCTATCTCAATACGACTGTTCGGCTGACCTGTCAATTCATTCTCTGGTGATTTCTGGAGCTGCTGCTGGAGCCGCCGCTGATGCTGCTGCCGGTGCTGGAGCTGCTGCGGCGCAGACGCTGCTGGAGCTGCTGCTGGTGCAGATGCTGCTGGTTCAGATGCTGCCGGGCCGCTGCTGGTGCAGATACTGCTGGAGCCGTTGCTGGTGCAGATGCTGCTGGAGCCGTTGCTGGTGCAGATGCTGCTGGAGCTGCTGCTGAAGCGGCTGGAGATGCAAACGCTGCTGCTGCTGATGTGGATGCAAATGGTTGGAGATGTTTCAGATGTATACCAACGAAATGCGGAAGAGGGCAGGAAATTGATGGGAAAGAGAAGGGTTCTTCGGGAGCGTGCATGCGCGCGACCTGCACCGAGCCGCATCTCATCTCCACGATCAAATCGGATGCCGATCGCTGCTCCCTCTGCGCGAAATCTCTTTCTTAACTCTGCTGCGTGAGAGCAAGGCTCATGAGTGCGGCCACAATGTTCCGTCATGTATTAGCGAAGGCGGGAGTTGCGATTTTCCTTCTTCTCGCTACAGCTGCTGTGTAATGACAAGTACCGCTTCTCGGCACTTCAACGCGCGGCTGAAAGTTTAAACAAAGTTGGTGCAGCCTCGTACACCTGCGCTTAGTCTGATATGTGTCCCTGGTCGAGCAGGGATCGTCGCCCTGGGTATGGCAGCGCTGCGGCGCTAGATGCTCTAGGCTCGTTTGCTTCCGTGCTGTGGTCGCGCCGTAGTATTTTTCGTCCCGCAATGCCGATTATACTACAAGGCGTTATGTTTCTTTCTAGTCATCGCTCTTATCTTTCGCAGCGTTGTATGTGCGTTCGATGTGTGTGCTGCGTAATTTTATAGCTGCCTATCGAATCTGTGGTTGGTACTCCTTCGTTGACTTGCCTCACTCATGGTCCGCCACTTTGCTAAGTCACTCTTCTCTGCGCGGTGGCTGCGTTCCTTACAAGTTTTTGACAGGTTCCACTACTTATCTGCATTCCCCTTCAGTTGGCGTGAGCAGTCACCCCTGCGATCGACCGGGAGGACCCTTCTGTGGGGGAAACTAGCCGCATATCGCTAGCGTCTGCCCGGCCCGGGCGGATCTAAGCGATACCCCACCAAATTTCGTACCCAGCCTTCTTATTATTTGCATCAACACCGTTGCACTGCACCGCCCGTAATTTTTACACGGAGGGACTAAAACTTCATATTGGACTGTTCCGACATGGGGAAAAAAATCCTGGCTATATCGCGCTTGGTTGTCGTTGTTGAGCTAATCGCGAAGGTCGCGTTTCACTGGAGACCCTGCTGCAAGCGGGGAACTCAACACCATGCCGAGCATCGTGACATCTTGCGGCGGCGGTATGAGCTTCATTTCAGGCTGCACCAACCTCAACACCATACCAAGAATCGTAACCCAACCACCGAGTTCAATCCGTTGCTAAACAGTTCGAATCGCCAAGCAGAGGTATATTGTTTGTCTCGACCTGGTACCACATTTTGACCGCCACTGCTTTACCATTGCTCTTGTTGCCTGATGTCGAAGGCCCGGCGCCCATCCATCGCCCCGACCTCGACCCACGGGCATGCTCGTTTCTTTTGTACCCTCCCACTAAAGCCTGAAATCTGCTGATGAACTTCTCCAAGTGGGGTAAGGCCGCTCCCAACCATCGCCACCCGTCAGTACAAGCAACGCTCGCTTCTCTCCATTCCGTCAGCGTGTCCGATGGCGCGGCACGGTTCGTGACGGCGTTTTGGGGGCCAGTCGCCAGCCAAAGAGGTAGGTGGTTGCGTTGTAGCTCAACGGCGGCGCTGTATACAAGCTTGTGGGTGCAGTGACCGACGTTTGTCTTGTTTGAGAAGGACGGTTCCCAGCTCGTCGCAGGCCAGCTGGGGCGAGGCGCGCGCGTGTGTGATATTTTGCTACTCGTGGGGCACGAGTTGTCGGAGTGTTGAGGCCGCAGTTTCCCGGCAAGAAATGACGGCAACGGTGATGGGGAGTGGGATGGAAAGTCTGCGCATCGTGACGTTATTGTACGCGAGCAATGTCACCGCTATTTTACCTACGACCGTGTTGTTTTATGGAGGGGGGTTTTCTTCTCTCTGAATCGGAAAATGAATATGCATGCACGTAACGCATCATCCACGTCATAAATATGTGGATAGTTCCACAGCGAGAAGTAACACTATCACTTGGAGGCTCGCATCAACGAGGAAGCTCAGCTTCCGACTTCTTCTTCTCCAGCAGGACCACGTTTTTTTTGTTCTTTTTTTCGAACCATCTCCGTGCAGGCACGCACTCCAGCAGCGGCTGGCACGAGAGATACGGATACAACAATGTTTATTGATAGCTATATTGTGATTGTGGGAGGGCGGAGGCTCGCGGGTCTTCCGTGATTTCCGCGATGAAGCTCCAGAATGCGGTGGGGTGGAGCTGCTCTTACACTGAAAATGCCACGAGAGGCAACTGTGACCACGGCGTCCGGGCAGAGGTAGATGAGAAGCTCAGTAACCATTTCATCAACTTTGCTCGTGTGTAAAGACTTCCTCGCCCGCCCGCTTCTACCACCCGTTCAACCGCCCTCAGATTGACACTTACCTCTCCCTCCAGCTCCATGACTGTTGCCGCTACTGTCCGCCTCACTATTTGCCTCTCTCCTACGGCGGTTATTCATGTCGTGGAGGCCTGCTTCCACCTCTACAGATTCTCCCTCGGCACCGTAGCGAGAACAAAGGAAGGATTTCTGCTCTGTCCGTGTAAATGGGATGACAGATACAATGGAAGGATGGTCAAGGGTCGCAGATTTTGCGAACGCTCGTGTGCGGCCATCTGATGTTCGAAGCAAGCTGGAAATTCCACGGCGCACTTACTCAATCGACGATCCAGAGGGTTCAACATCGACATTATCGAAGTGATTGCTCTACCGCCCCGGCCGTTCCACTGTACTCTGTTCGCGAGGAAAGTGTAGGCTAGGGCTCCCAGTCAATTCACCGAATTGGTCAATCTGAAACAATTTCGCAATTCAAACCATGCTTTTAGATTATTTATCTAGATTTGTCTCCTAAATTAGGAATCAAATCAAGTTAATTTTGCCTATATTAGTAAATATACGTAGTTTAAGTAAATCAAGCCGCTGTCTAATAGCTTATAATTTAATGTTCTGCAGCGCTTGAATTGCTCAACCCACCCAATCGGGAGCCCTGGTGTAGGCTAATGGGTAGGAGCACGGCGCCGCAAATCCAGCTGGCTAAGCGTAGGTACGGTGGATATGAGATCAGAATAAGTATTGTGCTCGTCATGTAGGTGTGCTCTTTCATCTCTCTATCCACGTCAGGGTCCTAAAGCGTAGCCACGGCACATACCCAACGCCTTTTCCTCGACCACTTCACTGTTCGACACCCTTCAGGGCTTGACCAGGCGGGATTCGCGCCATACTCGTATTAACACATCGACCAGGTAGAGGAAGGTTGCTTAAGTTTGATGGCGGGCCGAAGGGCGTCGTCGCCCAATTTTCCCGCTCAGTTCAATGGCGGATTTGAGAGAGCGTTGGTTGATATTTTCTAATACACACTACATCGTTTCTGCCACTAGCTAAAGGAAAAAGACGATATCGTAAGGCTAAAAATGTGAGAGGCGACGGCCAGACTTTAAAAAGTAAAAATGGCGGTTCCTGTCGTTGAGCTTCAGAGATTCGAGTGCCAGCAAGATCGTATAATCCTGCGTTTTAGCCACACGTAATTGTACACGCCGTACAAGAGGAGAAGACAAGAGGCCTAGCGCAAGCCAAACATTCACTATAGGCTATAGATGTGTGGGTGATTAAGCGAGCACCTTCTTCTCGGGAATATGGGTGCCGCTGGACCTTCTGGAATCACAGCCAGAAGGCCGGCGGGGTCAAGTTGCGAGCGGAGGCGGCGTCAAACTAGCGCACTACATCAAGACGTGTCAGACTTGCGTCCTCCGTTGCCAATGTTTCGTGTCGATGTGTATGGACCAATATGGATCCCTGTTTTTGAATCCACCAGCCTATGCTGGCATGGTTGCGTGACTGGCATCTCGAGAATGTCATCGCCATCGTTTGGGGATATTCCGGCATCCGTCCAACATTGTTGATATGACATCCATACACGGACAGATGCATGGATGCGTTTCAGTGGCGTGGAGATTAGCGAGTCGGATAGCTTCGTCCGCTGTATATCATCAATATCCTCTGTGATAGAGGTGGGGAAAAAGTGCGGCCTTGTTGTTGAGGTGCCTGATCGGCATGAGCATATGCAAAATAGTTGTTTAAACGTGCCGCTGGTGCCGACGAGCAGGTGGTATCCCTCTGTCATGTCGATCGGATGTTCCATCAAGAAGACGTACGATGCGTTGACTAAGTACACGCAATTTTGCGTCGAGATTGAGGAATCACACAACATATTGCATCCAGCTCGAATTTCTCGACTTTGCACTCCCTTTTTGCGTTACAGACATCTTGGGGTGCGTCAAATGTTGTAAGCATGTCCAGGTTTCTCTTAATCTTGGCGTCATCAACGTTGGATGTGACGGGAAGACATTTCTTGGGACATTTGGAAACAACCAGCCCAGGTCATGGAACAGGCACAGTTGCGAGCACATGGATCGACAAAGAAGATCGACCATTTTGGACGAACGGCTGGTGCAAGGAGCGTGCAATGAGAGATACCGAATGGGAGGAGGAATGCTAGGCTCTACTAATAAGTCGATAGAATCTCTGTTACTGAAGAAAACGGTATTTGCTTTTAAAGCGTGGATATGCTGGGCAAATTGATGAGCGAGCTGGTGGTGCTTGATAACGCACTCAAACAACAATCTAAATAGTATCGTTATGGGTATAGCAGCTCTCCTTAAGTAGGTCGTGAACTGTTATTGATATGGGCGCCATTGTGGAGCCCCAGGTAGACGGGCCCGTCGGCATCCGCCCATCCGGCCTCTACACAACTAGACAATTGCCATCGTCGACATAGAAATGGGTGTGGGTAAACTCTGCTGCATTCCTTGAAGAAGTTTCGGCTCTCGTTCGTGTGGGCGCCGTTTCCGTCTGCGTTGTTGCCTGGGCCGAGGCGGACGGTCATATTTGAAAATGGTGACTTCGGCGTCTCCATTTCCATCGACGTATGAAGTCTTCTTCCATCAGCTACGATTAAACTTGCTGGTGGACTTGGATAACTAAAGAGATGGAGAGAGAGCGCTCTTTCCGCCCTGCACTATCGATCCATCTACGAGCGGTGAAGTCAGAACAGACTAATCAGCTTCAGCTTCTGCTCCGCCTGATCATGGGGATTCAGCGAGATCCTCGCACTACCCCAGGGCGACAACTGCTGGCGAGAAACCCTGATCGAGATGAACGGGACTTGCTGCGGCGAATATTGCAAGTCGTCGCCCTCTTCGTCATTCCACCATGACGGAACTCGCCCTGGCCGATTTAAGTCGACGATTGCGGGCATCACCCCTCCTCGCTGCCCTCCTCCTGGCTCTCGTGCTCACCGCCCTCCACACCATCGTCTTTCTCAGTCGGACGAACCGAGAGTGACGTGTGGTAGAACACCCACTCCTGCAGCAGCAGGTCTGTCGCGCTCATCACCGGCAAGAGAGGAGACAATATCGACATGAATAAAGAAGTTGAGTAATAGTACTACTGATGAACCATTTTGATGCAACAAATTGGAAGTAGAAGAGCGGAGGTGGCCCTCCTCTTCGTCGTAGTTGCTGGAGATGGCTGACGGGCCGGCTATTAAGAGGATGAGAATATAGATGACGGTGATAGGAACAACGAGGTCGCTTATAGTTGTGGGTGCTGTATATTCTTGGATGATGGTCTTGTTGACGTCGTCGCTGAGTGGAACGTGACGGTGGAAATGGAGGCGTGTTAAGATTAAGACTAAGCGCAGAAGAACCAGAGCCTGCATCATGCGGAGGGCCAACGTGTCGCCGTTAAGAAGAATTGAGGGAGGACATGATAAAAAGAACGAATTGTAGGTGGTTCATAGCTGCTGGTAGTGTGCGTGTGTCCTGTGATGGCAACACGGGGTGAACGTAGAGAGAATCAGTATCTCGGGCAAGACCCACCAGCTTCATTATCTGCTCCATCTGATTACCGAGCTTCAGCGAAAGACATCATCTATGGTGACTGTGCTGTGCTGTTGCTGCAGGGTCTGGCTGACATCACCTTTTGTCAGTCGTTCCAGCAGAAGGCCGCTTGTTAAAGAAAGAAAAAAGAATCCCATGTGTCGTGATGGTCCCCAAAGGGATTGGGCTCCTTACGGGCCTTGTCAACTATAAGAGCTCTACCGACGGTCGGAAATAAGTGTAGAGGTAGCGATCGAGAAGGAAGAAGCGCCGCATTTACTACCTGGTACATTGGATAAGCTGCATCCAGCAGTCTCACCTTATGCATCGTTGCCACGCACAATATCGTGTTATGGTAGACGTAGCTGTACTGAAACATCAGCGGTTTTCTTAGCGCAGTATTTGCCAGCCATGGGGGAGAAACTGCCGTGCGTGAATGAGGTTTCTGCGTCGTCAACCGCGAGAAAAGGGGGAGAGTTCGAAATGTGTCATGATGAGACTGACTTGTTATGATATGCTGGGCCTGTCACGATATGACGTCCCGCGCAGGCGGCGCTTGAGGCCATACTGGCGGCCAATAATGCTCAAGCTCGTACTGGCACTCCTCATTAATCCATCACCTGCTTATTTTCAGCATTTACACTATTCTATCTCTTCATGCCACGGATTTGCTGCCGCCTCCCCAGCTGGCTTCCTTGCCGCGGGTATCCTTCCAGAACCGCCTCCATGTTTCACACCCTCCCTCACCTACTCCTTAAGCTCCATCAAGGACGCTGCACTTTTTCCCTGTAGGTAGCTGAATCCAATATTTGGACATAGATATAAGCTTAAAAACCACATAAAAACGTCCGAATATTAGCTCCAACGACCTAAATTAGCACGGTGTAGTATCTCTGTAAGGCGGATGTGAGTGGGCCCAACTTCTCTGTCACCTGCTCCAAAGACATCGTCCCACGAAACCCCCAGAATTGCGAGCAGCACGATCCTCGTGGCGACCTCAAACAAACTCGCCGACGGCCAAAAGTCCCTCATAGCCGCATTCCTACTCCACCATCGGCAGCAGGAGCACCAAGAAGAAAACCCCGACTACCGTGTCCCAACCTCACAAGCCCCCGAGTCCAGAGGGCATACGTGCAAAGAATCCCGACGCCCCTTGAGCTTTTGCTAATAGCCACGCAGCTCGCACGCGCTTGCTCCCACCATTCGCCCTCGGCAAGCCATTGTCGTGCGGCCGTGACCAGAGCAGTCAGCTTGCAAGCTTCGAGTGAGCCGTAGTTAAAGACGTGGAGGTGGTGGACGCCGAGCGCGTTGTCCAGGGCCTTAAACTCGACAAGGAGATTACCGGCGTTGCTGGTCCGTACGTTGATGTCGAACGCGCACGGTCGATGCTGCAGATCGGCGGGAATGGTACTGGGATTCATGATGGATGCGTGGATGTCGACGATGATGGTGACGACGGTGGATGTAGAGGGACGGGTGAGAGATAAGATGACGAGGTTTGAGACTGAATAATAGCGAAAGGCATCTACTTCATTTGCAATCCCAAGCTGGACGGCTGGGAGCCGGAAGGCGTTCCGGAACTGGAGCACCCCAGTCAAACACCGGAATGTGTGTGGGCAACCAAAATGCACTGCCTGCCTTTGATATTTGCACCAGTAAGAATGACTGGCAATCGCACGTGAATTAGAGACCACGGACGCGTTGGCTAGACTCTGTTTTTTTTTTTTTTTTTTTTTTTGGCGAGCGCAGGTCGGTACACTGCGGGACATGACTTTCGCTCATATCCACCCCCCCGGACGGGCAGAAGAACCCCAGCCTCTCGTATCCCGTGCAGGCCGACCTGCCGCCACTAATGGCTCAAGCAGCCTACCGGCAAGCCAACACTGCGTCCATGTACCAGCTACCCCCGTCTACCACTGACGCAACCAGGTCGACAGTGCACGACATCGACAAGATGGGTGAGCTCCTGTAGACTCGTGTCTTGGTAAGCTCCGGAGGCAATTTGAAGCTTGCGAGGCGGCCGGCAAAGTTAATGGTCTCAGGCGACGCTGGTGCGTCGTCATAAAATGCAATTCGGGAGGGTAAATGCGCTGGTTTCGCTCGATAAGGTGTCCTTGGGGGTGGCGCTCCTCTCTGGGACGGGGTACACTTCCGATAAAATACAGTGAGATGATCTACAATGTCAGTCATCGTTGGAAACGGGACGGGCCATTCGAAAACCTACGCGGATGATGATATGCGGAAGGTGGTAATACGAGGCATGCGCATGGTGGTATTTGGGCCGAGGCTGTGGTTGTCGTATAGGTCCTGCCGTCTTGCTCCAACGTGAAATTTGGACCAACGAATGGGACTGGGTGGGAGAAAGATGATGAAGGGTTGATGAAGAGGTCTTTTTAAAAAACCGGCGAACTCCGGGCACGGAGCTTCATAACAGGGGTTCGACGGGATACCCACATTAAATGCCCGACCAATGCAAAAGCGCAAACCAAGAAAGTTATGCGGGGTAGCCCACGGCTGGTGGTCGGTCCTGTGCATAACCTGGGAAGTGTGACTTGAGGTTGGGCCGGAGATCGGAAAACTGCGCTTCGTGCGCCTCTGAGCAACTCGAGGCAAGAGCGGTTGGATCTGCTGGGACCTTGAGGGCATTGCTTGAGACTTTGTGAATTGTGGGGTCCGATCGCCAAAGACGATGCCCTGCGGTAATGGCGGCAATTATAAAGTTGGGTCGGCGATATTTATTCACGACGGCGTCATTGCCCTCATGACCCCAACTGAATGCAAGTCATCCGCGTCATGGCGATGCCTCGGGGATAATGGCAGTACAGGAAGATTCCTCATTGGTAGGTGGGGGAGTTGGAAGGGGCGTTCAGCAGGGAGGAGGGATGTTTCGCTGTCAGGATGATCCCTTCAATGACGGTGGATGCTGTCGCCGATCAGCGTCCAGGCCATGTTGTGAGTAAAAGCCCTCGACCTGTATTAAAATAGGAAGTAGGCGTCGTGAATGCACCCCGAAGAAATGTGATACACCTTCTGGAAATGTAATCTCCAGGACCTCGCCTCCTTGGACACGAGCATGCGTGAGTGCGGTGAAGTCATCCTCCATGAAATCCTTGCACATCTCGGGAAATGGCCGACCAGGGTATACGGAGAGACACTAGTACGACTCTAAGACGTACAAGGACGAAGATATTGCGCGGGAGCGCGGGCGACGGTCGCCGTGGCGGTGGTTGGGTGCTTAGCGAAAAGGCCAGGCGTGATTCCGGCCGGTGAGCAAAGACTACAGACTTGGCACAGTGCGACAAAGCTCATGAGAGGGGTTTGAAGGCAGCAGGCGCGGGTGCGCTTGTGCCTGTGCCCAGGGTTGATCGCCATGACGAACGGCCGTTGGGACGGAGACGTTCTTTATGGTGATGAGAAGCACGGCTATGACAGCGAACACGGGCACCCGATTACCGCGACCATCTCGAACTTTGTTTAGCTCGGGCTGTGATCGAAAGCGTTGGTTGTGGATCTCGAGAAAGGGAAGGTGAATGGTCAGTGATGCCCGCCTGCACCATCGATGGTCCTCTTGTGCCCTGGCCTGAAAGAAGGTCGATGTGGGACGTAACCTTTCGTGGCTCCATAAGAGAGCGTCAGGTTTCCATATGGCATGCTTGGAGGCTTGGTTGGCCCGGACGTGCTTGGTGCTTGCGTCATCTTCTTTCATTTTGTCTACCTACGCGGGAATCGACGTTGCAAAGGAGATCGGATGACTTGTCAGCCTTCTCCTACCGTTTTGGCGCTGTAACCCTGCGCACTTTTTTGACATGATCTCTCAAACTCCAACGAAGGACTTCCTCTCGGCAATTTAGCGACAGATGGCGTAAATCGCCGCAGGCGGCAGGGCTCCCAGTCAATCTCAAAATTGATCAATCTGACCCAATTTCAAATTCCAAACCGTGTTTTTATTTTATTTACTCAATCCATTCACCCAGTTTGTAAGTCAATTTTACAATTTAAAACCAATTTACTAGTAGATTGCCAATTCAAGTAAATCAAATCGTGACCCAATCTGACATTTAAAAAAGCTTGAATTGATTGAATTGACTTACTGGAAGCCCTGGCAGGCGGAAGAAACATCGACACGTTGGCCATCAACAGCGCGGTTCCAAACGCCGTCAGCAGCGAAATTCGCTCAGCAGCGGAAAGTGCCAAAAACAGCGAACACAAGCACGAATACCAGCAGCGACAGCGAAAACCAGCTGCTGTGGCAAACACCAGCAGCAGCAGGGAATACCCCAACCGCAGAGAACCTTGCACAGCATCGAAACTGGCTCAGAAACAAACACCACAGCAGCAGCTACGGCCAGTAGCTACAACTAGCACCAGTAGTAGGAGCGAGCACCAGCAGCAGTAGCGAACAGCACCAGCATTAGCAGCAGCGCGGCGAGCCCCGCCGAGCAGCGAACGCCATCTACAAACAGCAAACAGAAGCAGCAGAAGTGGCGAATACCACTGGTAGGGAGCACGACTAGCTGTAGAGACGTTTCATCTCCTCTCATCTACAAACACGTCTCACATTACGCACTTTAGCATCAGTGTCGCTGCGAGGACGGGCACGCGAGGAGGTGGTTGGGACCGCCCGCCCACGACGCCACCCCGAACCCGAATGCCATGGAACAACAACTGGTGATGATTATAACGGCTATAGGGCGTGGGGGTGCCGGTTATTGTAGTTCCGGAGGACTGCCATCGGCCTGTGCCGAGGGCTTGGTTGATGTTGTGAGCGGGGAAGGTCCATGTGTGGCTGTGAGAAGGCCGACCTTGCTTTCTGGGCAAACGGCTATTGGGGTGTAGTAAAGTAACTGTTTTCAGTGCAGATTAGCCTGAAAGTCACGAAGGAAGAGGGGCTGCTTGAGTATAATGGTGTCACTGAAAGCAAATATCCCTCTTGTCAATTTTCAGGTTTTTTTTTTTGCTTTTCTTTTACGTGCAGAACGCCAGTTCAGAAGACAGAGAGAAGGAGAGAACAAGTGAGCCATCACCAACGTACCCTCCGACCAACGAAGAACCCCAGTACCCATCACCAAGCTCTCAAAGCGTTCCAAAAGCAGAACGAAACAGCTAAGAACAACAGACTCAACTCAGGTCTCCCAAGCAATTCATCACCAACGTCACCCTCCGACTGACGACGAACAAGCCCAGTACCCATCATCAAACCCTGATCAAAGCATCCCAAAAGACAAAACAAAAGGACCAACAAAAACAAACTCATCGTGGTGCTCTCAAGCTCATGCATTTCCAACCTTTTCGCCAAACACACGCCCGATCACCAATAGCGTTTCTGCTCCTTAAACTTCCGCATCGCCTCCACTGCCGCCCGCCTCGGGTGTTGCCTACGCTGCTGCTGCTGCTGTCCCGCCGCCGCCGTGTTCTGCAAAGCCTGCTCCTGGTGAACGTTCTGGAGCCCCCGCCGCTGCTGCTGCTGTCCCGCCGCCGCCGTGTTCTGCAACGCCTGCTCCTGGTGAACGTTCTGGAACCCCCGCTGCTGCTGCGACGAACCCCAACCAGAGCCCCGCCTCTCCGCAGCAACGTTTTGGGCATTCCGACGGCAACTTATCGCGAATATCCGGCCCAAGTCAAGCCACATGGGGGGGTAATCCCAGCTCGAACTCTCCGTAGCGGTGGTGTTCTGTAAGGCCTGATCCTGGTGGACGTTCTGGAACGGCTCTTGCCGCTGGTGCATGTTCGGGAACGTCCGCGGCTGCGGCCGGGCGTTTTGAAACCCCGTGCCGGGCGAGAGTAAGGCGCCGCCGCGTCCCTCGCGATCGTACGGCGGCAGCGGCGTCGCGAACGCCGACGGCGACCGCCCGTGCTCCCGCCCCCCGAGCGCGGTGCCGGGCGGGAAGCCGCCGCGAGGTTCCTCGTACGGCGGCGGCGGCGTCAGCGGCGTCGCGAACACCGACGCCGCCGACGACGACGACGACGACGACGACTGGCCGTTGCCCCGGGACGACGGATGGCCGTCGGCGCCGCCGTTGCCGCCGCCGCCACCAAACGCCGACGCCGACGACTGGTGCTGGTGATGGTCCCCGGACGGCTCTACGACGGAGGACCCGCAACCGTGACAGCTTGGCGTCGGGCTGTTGTTCCTCGCGGCGGCGGCGGCGGCGCGGGTTGCGTCGGCGGCGGCGACCCTGTCGCAGGGCCCGCAGAGGCGGCGGCCGATGCGGCACGCCGCGCACCAGAGGAAGGTGCCGCCGAGGCCCTGCGGGTGGTGGGGGTGGGGGCAGCAGTGATGGCGCCTTTGTTGGGCGGCCATGATTGCTGGATGCTGGATGCTGGGTGGGCGGGTTGGTGTCAGTGGAGGAGGGGGGAGGGAGGGTGTGGGGGTGAGGGGGTGGATGGTACTGACCGTTGGGTGGCGTGTGGGTTTATGGTGGAGGAGAGTCGATAAGGTGGGCTGCCGGAGGATGTGAGGGTCGAGTTGTGTGCTTGTGGACGGTTGCGTGGTGTGGGTTGGTTGTGGTGGTGGAAGGTCAAGAAGGTGGGCAGTTGCAGAAGGGGACGGGCAGAAGAGCGGTCTGTACGGGCAGGCCTGGCTGGTTACCGCGAAGCGGCTCTTCGGTGTGATTGATATTCCAGGATGTTCTCCTGCACCCAAGTCGTCTCAAGCTGGCGAGAAACAAAGCCTTACAACCAGGCAGTAAAATACGCGCAACGGCAGAACACAAAGCTTTACAATCACGCAGTAAAGCATGCGCACACGCCGCCATAGAGGTTTCGAGATACACAAAGAGGAAAATGAGACACAGTGAGACATGGAGGTTTCGGGATTCAGAAGGACGGAGGCAAAGACACCGCACGTGCAGCTTCAGCATTTTGGCTGCCACCCTCGTTTGCTAATTTTGGAATCCAGACACTCTTGTCAGATTTCTTTGTCATCCATGCGAGCCTACCCGGCGCAGCTGGGGTCCTGACGTTGCTCGCTGCTGGCCGGGGCTGTTCGCCGCTGGGATGTGCTCGCCGTTTGCTGCTGGGATGTGCTCGCTGCTGGTTGGTACTCGCCGCTGGAGGTAATCACCACCAGAGGTACTTTGTGAGCCCACTCGCAAAAGACATGGGATACGACAGGCCCTATGTAGGCCAGTCGGTTGTTTGGCGTACGTATCGCTACTGGCAGCGGGCTGGGCTGGGTGGCAGCCCGCCACACGCGGCCAGGCGACAGATCTGCCCGGGACTGGTGCCTGCGGCAGAGCCCGAGTCCCAACAGTCCTCGCCAGCATTCCTGTGAATCCATCTGATGATCGAATCCCTCAACACCCTCTCCCTGTTGTTGGCGTGCGTCGTGCCGCCGTACCGGTTGCGCGCGGGCCCGTTGCGGTACCCGTAGAAGGAGGTGTGCGGGTACACCACGGCGAACCCGGTTTCCGCCATGCCGGCGACGAACATCCTCTCGTTGCTGTTGGGTGGGAAGGCGCGGGCGCGGGCGAACCTCGCGTGGGAGAATTGATGGTGGTTGAATTCGGCCATCATCTGCCCCAACCATGTGCGAGCCGTTCGGAGATGTGGGGCGAAAAGTAACCATTTAGCCTCTGGAGGGCTCTAGGCGTTCGTACGTAGTTATAGCCTCAGGGTAATAAATAGGACGAGAGGAGGTGCGACATGGTAGGGAGCGCGTCAAGGCGCAAAATCACCACCTGACATCCAAAATGGAATTTGTAACTGGACAGAGGGGTTTAAAAGCCTACTCACACCTTGCTTAAGAATATTTTGCACCATGCTTACGGCGGTAGTTGAATCCTATGCTCCTCGACTAATGGGGGCTGCTGGCGCTTCCGAACCTTTGGCCCTTCGCTCGATCGAGCGGCGACGGCGCTGGCGCTCCTCGCTTCGCTTCGCCGAGGAAGACGGGCTGTATACCACTCCAGTGGCAGCATTTCGCCACGTCACATAGCCCGATCGAGGAACTTTGAAACGGATCAAACAGCTAAGGCGCGGTGAAGCGGTCTGATCGAGGAACAGCACGTACGCACCACCAGAGATGTTCGCCGTATATCTGCCCCTGCATCAGCACCACTCTCCTCGACACAGGCACCCATGGTGGATCGGGGGGCGCGAGTGGAGACGCTTGTCCGGTTTGAAAGGAAGAACATTGCAGTGTGCTCTCGTCGGAACCAGGACTTTGCTGCATGAGATCAAGGGAATGGCCAACTCGAAGAATCGAAGGAAAGGTGCCTCGTAGCCAGTCGATGGTAAAATGCACGGAGAATTGGCACTGTAGGCGGGTGAGGAGGACAGCGCTTGTATTGGACAGGAACTATGGAAATCGCCCGAGACCCCACACTAATCCTCCAATCTGAAATCTATGTCTATCGCAGAAAAAAAAACAAGTTGCTCGAGGTAGAAAGCAAAGAGCACCGGGGCATGGAGAGCGTGGGAATACAAGATTGGGGAGAACATCAGGGAAGTTTGGGTGAAAAGGAAAAGAAGAACAAAGGGGAAAGAAAAGTAAAAAGCAAACGCTGGGGATGGCGAAAAGTAAAAGGCAAACACTGGGGATGGGGAAAGGCCAAAGGAAAATACTGGGTATGGGGAAAGGTCAAAGGAAAATGCTGGGTATGGGGAAAGGCCGAAGGTAAACGCTGTGCATGAGGAAAAGAAAAACAAGAGGGAAAGAAAAGCAAGATGGAAAGAGAAGGAAAAGGTAAGCACTGTGCATGGGGAACATCGAACCCGCCACCAGGTAGAGAGGTGACTCCGGCAGACATGAAGTCCAACGGCCAAGGGGCGGGAACGATAAAGTCATCGTCGAATATGATGAAGTGCGACGCTAAGATGGCTCAAGTAGATTCCGAAGTGTGTTCGCTACCACCGAGGTAACGAGCAAACCGGCTTGAGCTCCAAGAACCGAGTAACTGGTGAAGAGATGGTGTGGATTGAAGGGGTCGAAGCGGGAGAAGGTATTGCGGGTGCTGGAGTCCATGAGGGGAGGAGGTGTTGTCCGACTCCTACATCTTCGGTCGGTCAGCAAAGGCAGTCTTTGGTGCAAAGGCACAGAGACGCAAGAGTTACCGATGACTACGATCGCTCATCTCCATTCCCCCATCATCACTGCCCTCGTCTCTGCAACCGTGGTGTCCAACGTCGTGAACGTGGCCGTGGACTTGTCTAATTCCTCTTCTTGTTCTCCTCCTTCTCCTTCTTCTCCTTCTTCTCGTTCCTCAGACGCTCCTGCTTGCAGTACCTGCACTCCTCGCGAGGAAGGTGTGTGGAAGGAGAATGAACTTTGCACTCGACTACATGGCCAAGCTTTATGCAACGGTGATGATCGTAGGCGTGTCTTCCCTCACTTTTAGTAGGACTGTAGACGATTTTAGCAAGGTCTTAAAGGCTGCAGAGGAGGAAAGTAATAATTACCAGTTGGTGCGGTGCATGATGGAAGGATGAGAAGTGAGATGCGGACTTGATGTTCTACCAGAAGGTCTTGTGATGTGAAAACGGAGACTAGTAGTGCGAATAGCTTGGAGCTTAAAAGTGTCGACGGATAGTGGGAGAAGATGGAAATGGAGGCCTTTTATACATGACTGCCCTCAGTAATGTGTGCCGCTAAGCCATTTCTCATGGTGAATGGCGGCCTTGAGACATTGTACAGTCACTCCTTCATGACTGACCATACCTTTGTTCATGATGCTGTATCTACACATGGAACATTCATGTGTGGGCCAGCAAGCGAGACCGTTTCAAAAGGTTAAAGGCGTTTAAGCATGGAAGTCCCTCCCGGTGCAGCTACCCGTCTACTGTCTCACCCGTAAGTCACAGTACGGCGGTACGGAGAAGAAACGAGAAGCTTCCGCCGTTGCGGCTCTTCCACCGGCAGCGTCATGTGAGTACTTCCTTAAGCCTTGACTTCACAAAAGACTGTCTCGGGATGAAGCACGGAGTAATAGAGGCTGACGGCAGCCCCGGTGGGTGGGGGAAACTCCATTGCGCCTTTGTGCTTCTATGCGTGAGCAGCAGACTTCGCCATTTGTTCCCAGTAGTCGTAGTGGCAGGGATCAAAGTAAGTGCATCACTCCATGTCATTCAAGGGGCATACATACGAAATGAATGACCAAAGTAAATATCTCGAGCCTACCTACAGCCACTCCAAATCCACGTCTCCCGGCGTGAATCCTCAATGCCATCCAACAACGGTAGTGACAGACAGAAAGAAAAACAAAAGAAAATAAAGAAAAATGCCCTCCTCTTCCTCGTGCCTGTCTACAGCTACTCCAAGCACACGTGTTCCAGTTTGAGTTCCGAATGCCATACAACAACAAAAACAGTAAGGACAGACAGAAAGAAAAACAGTTTGCAAGCCCCCAAGCCCTCCCCGTTATCCCCCTCTTCCATCAGCAACGCCTCAAAAAGCACAAAATTGAAAAATCAACAACAATACAACATTACGAACAACACTAGAGACAGACGGGAAAGAAAAACGGTTCCCAAGTCCCAAACCCCTCTCCCCCCTCCATCAACCTCGCCTCAGGAAGAACAAACGTGGACAATCACAAGCCATACAACAACACCAACAACGGTAAAGACAGACAGAAAGAAAGACAAAAGAAAGAAAAACGGTTCCCAAGCCCCAAACCCTTTCCACCCCACTCCATCGACGACCGCACATCAAAGAAGCACAGACACGGAAACCAGGATAGCCAGACTCACCACCTAATCGCTCTCGGAGACCCACTTCATCAACTCCTGATCGAGCTGCTCGACGCTCGCGTCGCTCAGCCAATCCTCGCTGTAGCCCCACCGCGCCGCCCACGCGGCGAACTCCGCGGGAGGCATGGACGCCCGCGCGACGCGTAGCACCGTCTCGAGGGACGGCAGCGAGTCGACGTTCTGCATCTGGGTCCCGATGGCCTCCGCGAACGATGCCCCTGCCGCTGCCGCTGCCGCTGCCGGCTGCGCCGCCGCTGCTGCCACCGGCTCGTGGGTCGGCGGCGGCGGGAGGTCGGCGGCGGTGCGGTTGGGGGAGGAGGAGGGGCGGGACGCGTTGGCGCGGAGGGGTAGCTGAGGCGGCAGGTTGGCCGGACGCTGGTGCTGCTGCTGCGGCTGTTGCTGCGGCTGTTGCTGCGGCTGCGGCTGCGGGTGCTCCTGCGGCTGTTGCTGTTGCTGGGGCTGCGGATGCTGCTGTTGACCGCCGGCGGCGTCCTCGTTGTAGGCCCTGAGCGTCTTCATCACCTGGCGCTGATCCTCCACGCTCAAGTTCATGAACCCCTGCAGCATCAGGTCGTCGATGTCCTCTACCGCTCTACCCTTCCCCTTCGTCGTGCTACTGCTGCTGCCGCCATCATGGGCCGGCGGCGGCGGTGCCTGTGCCCGTGGTGGATGCTCCTTGTCCCGCTGCTGCTCACTCGGGCCCGCGCGGGTGCCGGTGCCGCTGCTGCGAACGGGTTGCTGCTGCTGCTGCAACATCTGCGGCTGATGGCTGCTCCTGTCGGTCTGGCGGAAGAACTGCTCCTGCTGCTGCTGCTGGAAGGAGACTGGCGGGGGCGGCGGAGGCTGCGGGGTGTGCGAGGTTCGCTGTTGGTGCTGCTGCTGCGTGAGGGCTGGAGCTGGAGCAGCGCTGCCGTCTGGCTGCTGGTGGGAGAAGTGCAGAGGCTGTGGAGTGTACAAGGTGCGCGAGGTGTCCTGCTGCGGGACGGCTGAAGCTGGAGCAGGGCCGGCGCCGTACTGCTGCTCTTGCTGTTGCTGCTGGGGCTGGGGTTGGGAGAAGTGTGGCAGTGGTGGCGGAGGCTGCGATGTGCGCTCCTGTGCGATGGTTGGAGCTGGAGCAGGGTTGGCGCCTTGCTGGGAGGAGCGTGGAGGCGGTGGAAGGTAGGAGGTGCGCTGTTGCTGCTGTAGGGCTGAAGCAGGGCTGGTTCCGGGCTGCTGGGACAGCGGGAAGGTTGGAGCTGGAGACGCGCTGCCGCTGCCGCCTGTCTGCTGCTGGAAGAAGCGTGGAGGCGGGAGAGTGTACAAGGTGCGCGCGGTGCTCTGCTGCTGGGAGGAAAGAGGAAACGAAGTGCGCTGCGGCTGCGTTTGCTGTTGGTACAGCGGGAGGATTGGAACTGAGGCTGCAGATGCGCTGGCGCGGTGCTGCTGCTGCTGCCGCTCCTGCTGCTGCTGGGGCTGCGGCTGCGACAGGGGCTGTGGCTGCGACAGGGGCCGGGGGGGCTGCTGGTGACTCAGCGGTAACAAGGGGGTTACCAGGCGAGACAGCGGCGACACCGCCGCGGCCTCCTGCTGGACACGTTGGAATATGTTTGGAACAACGAAGTTTCCACTCACGTGAACCATCTCCGGAGCGCGTTCTTCTGGCCGTTCCTGGCGCTCATCTTGACGGGAAGCTTGGCCGAATCCCACATAGCCACTCAGTAGGTTCAAAAGGGAAGACCGGCGGCGGGAGCCGGGATGCTCAGGCTCAGGCTCAGGCTCAGGTTCAGGCTCTGGCTCTGGGGCAGGCTCTGGGGCAGGCTCTGGGGCAGGCGTAGGCGCAGGCTCTGGGGCAGGCGTAGGCGTAGGCGCAGGCGTAGGCGCAGGCTCAGGAGTAGGCTTGGGAGCAGGCTCGGGCTCGGGCTCGGGCTCGGGGGCGCTGCTATTGTCGACGGAGGGGCTGAAGGAGGCCAAAGTCCGAACTTCTTCCTCTGGACTTGGTCAGCGGAAAAAAAAAGTCATGGAACAATTGCATGGACTTACCGGCCATGGTGTTTTGCTCGCTTCTTTGGGCGTCCTGCGAGCTTCCTTCGCCATTGTCCGCGGTTGCTTCGTCCGTAATGTTGCTTCTATGCGAATAGCAGTACTCCTTGCCAATCATGGGCCATTTTTTGCACCGTTTGCCATTGGCGGTGATGCCCTTGCACTTTGCTCTGGGAGGCATGACTGGTAGACTTGTTGGAGTGTAGTATGTTGGGTAAAGATTTCAAAAAGAGATGGCGCATAGGAATGGGGTAATGGAGGTATTTAAATAGGCACTAGTAGCTTGCTGTAAAACGCCCACGTCTAAGAAAGAAGACAGAGGCTGCGGCTGGGGCTGCGGCTGCGCGTGCGGTTGCGCGTGCGCGCGCGCGTGAGTGCGGCGCTGCTGCGGCGTAGATGGAAAGTAAAACAAGCAGGTCTCGTAACAAACTCTACCATGGTTCAAAGAATCGCTACAAACGGGTTTGCATTCGCTTCTTTCATTCTCCTTCAAAGTCAGTCTACACTGTCTCCAATTACTACCACGAACAGTTTTCCATTCTCTTTTGAAAGGCCTGCCTTCCTACAGACCTTTCTCCTTTCTCCATTTTCAAGACCGCCCGCAAGAGCTACCAGCCAAACGCACCTACCTTACTCCATTACCTTGCTCTTTTTGCCCTCATGCCGCACATCCCCAACTGCCCTCACCCACATTACTGCCGCGCCATCATTCCGAATACCGGTGAGCAGTGCGGAAACATCATTTCCGAGCTCAACTGGCACCATCGCAAAGTTGAGTACTGCCACTCCCACAAAATCCAAGCATACCGAGCTTCAATCGCCCGCGTCGAGACCAACGAGCCAGCCATGCCGAACCGCCGCGGCCCCAACATTCCGCAGCGATACAATGGCGTGGACCGACGTGAATTCGAAGACATGGTGCGCCTGATCATCAGAGCCTGCGCACTCCTGGAAGCCCGGGAGACCGAGCAGACTCCGCGTCCGGCCGGCAATGCCAGGGCCCCGCCTGCCCAGCAAATGCAGCAGGCGAATCGAGGCGAGGAGGTGAAGGAGGAAGAGGACGAGGACGAGGACGAGGACGACGATCAGGGCGGCCAGCCAATCAACCCCACCATCATCCGCCGGTTCGGCCGCCATCTGGAAGCCATCGTGCTCCACCTGCAGAACGACCAACCAGCGGACCCGACACCGACCATTGCAGCCCTCGAGGCGCGCATCCAGGCCCTCGAGCAGCGCCTCGAGGGGCAGGTGGACCCCATGCCCATCATCCAAGCCAACCGCGACACCCACGATGCCGCCCTCCACAGGCTGAACAGGAAGTGCGTCCACATTGGCGACGTGGCGCGCGCCAACCTCCTCCAGGATCGCGAGCAGCGCATGGCCTTCGAGCAGTGGGTCTGCGACTGCGTCGAAGAATACCAGGCCTCGTACACCAACATGCGCGACTACATTGACAGTGCGTTGGCCGACTTGTACGACCACGCCATCCAACAGGAGGAGGGGATGCAGCCGCCGCCGCCGCACCAGCATCAGCAGCAGCAGCATCAGCAGGTCCCGACCGGCCCCTCCGCATACACTCCGGCTGCCGCTCATGCTCCCGCTCCGGCTCCCGCTCCCGCCGCCGCTCGTGCCGCTCCTCCGCCGACGGCCGCCGCCGCCGCCGCCGCCGCCCCGATCAACGCGACCACCAACGAGCCGCCGCACGTCCAGAACAACAACGGCAACAACAACAACAGCAGCAGCAGCAGCAGCAACGGCGACAACCACGGCAACACCAACAACAACGGCGCTTCCTCCTCTTCTTCCTCCGGCATCCATGGCGTCCATGGTAGCGGTGGTGGTCATGCCGCCGCCGCGCAGCAGCAGCAGCAGCAGCAGCAGCAGCAGCGGAGGGCCACCGACCCGAAGGAGCAAGACGTGAAGCTCTGGGCGGCGATGCTGAGGACGAAGGCGATGGCGCAGCTGGGACGGGCGAGGGCACGCAAGCACAACTCGGATGCCGGTATGAACTGAGGCGTCGGCCCGGTGGGTGGGTGGTGGTGGTGGCCGTGAGGTCGTGAGGTGTTGGACCGCAGGGTGCGTGGTCGACTGTTCGGCTGCGGGTGGGGTGGGGAGTCGAGTTGCACGGCATGTGTCTGGGTCTGGGTCTGGGTCTGCGTCTGCTTTTGCGTCTGCGTCTGTCTGTGTGTCCATCCACGTGTGCAGGTGGAGCTGGGGAACCCCGCGAGAGGGGAGGGGAGGGGTGGCGTGGCGTGGTTGGATGTATTCTCTCTGAACGGCCGATATTAACGATCTTGTTTTCGCTGATCTTCCGCTTGCGAGGGTCTCCGGTAGTTAGTCAGTTCTTCAGCCGATGTGCACGGCGCAGACAGGAAATGAAGGTTTCAATTGGGCTACGGGTAGCAAAACGCGTGACGTCACCTCTGGCGCCTTCTTGCAAGAGTAAACGCGACAGCACGACGCTCGCCGCGATGTCGGAGCTCCCACCGCGCCCTGGCTCTGGTCAAAGTACGGCTTCAAGTCCCGATGGATGTGTTCCTGGCCAGGTGGAAGACTTTTGCAGGGCGGGTAGCGCAAACGGCATGCCTCTCTGGTGCGCGGCAAACGCGAGACATGTCCTGTGGCAACGGTGGCAGTGAAGACCCTGCTTGTTGAGATCATGATCACGACGAACTCGGCGCTGTTCCTCGTGCTGGAGAAGAAGTGGACGAGTCCCATTGCGCGACGTCGGCGCGTTTGGTGAGGCGCGTCACCGGCACGAGAGAGAGAGAGAGAGAGAGAGAGAGAAAATTCCAGTCCCACGGCACACTCGCTGACGATTCCAATTGCCTCCGACCCGTAGCTACACCATCGTAGATCACGTTCGCCGCCGTTGCCGCCGTCCCACCCGCCCATCAGCGCCGCGCAAACGTCCGCGGTGCGACCTTTCTTCGGATCCGATTTGCCCGCACAACGGACGTCGGGAGATACACTGTCTGGTCAGAGTCGAGAGACCATGGCTTCATGTGGAGCATGCTGCTCGAGGAGGGCCAGCGTTCCCACTTGGGAAGCGCAAACAATTCAAGTAATCTACGGTATCGAATTGCAAGCGCTCAGGCGGTGGTTTGACTTACATACCCTTAGCGGCTTTTTGAGTTGGTTTGATAGTAGAATTACCTAGTCGAATTGGCTCACGATCCTTGCCCTGGGGGTAACGATCCTTGGCATGGTGTTGAGGCTCTTTATACCTCAATAGGCTTCTCAAAATGAGGCTTAACAGGCCGCCGCCGCCGCCGCCGCCTCCTAGGGGTCACGATCCTTGGCATAGTGTTGAGTCTCATTCGCCGGGTATCGCGGTGAGCCGTGGTGAGGCTCAGATTCCCCCGGGGAGGGGGGGTTGCTGCAGGACGCCTCTAGTGAAACACGATCATGACACCAACCTTCGCTATTGGCGCAAAAACCACAACCACGCCCGAGGAGGCCAGCAGTTTTTTGCCCATGTCGCAATGGCACAACGTAACGTTCTATTCGCTCAGATTAATAGAATTGCGTGGTGCAGTGCAATGGCGTTGACGCAGGGGAGGTGTAGAAGATAAGGAGGCTGGAGTTTGTTGGGTACCCCTAGATCCGCGCGAGTGCTAGCCATCTACGGCTAGCGCTTGCTTGGATAGGGTTAGTGTCGGCCGGAATAACTACTGTCGGCCGCCTGGACCTCAACACCATGCATAACCTCGCCACGATCCTGAACGACACTCGCAAGATCGACTGTTCCAGCTATAAAAGCAACCAATTCGACACTTGAATTACTTACCTTTTTTTAGGGATCCAATTTGGTTTGTAATTTTAGCCCCCAAATGGGTTGGGTAAAAAAAAAACACGGTTTGAATTGCGAAATTGTTTCAGAATGCAATTTCAGATTGGTAAGTGGTAACCCTAAGGAGGGCGAGGAAGCGTGAATCTCCCGGACGGGCGGGCGTCGATCGTGTGTCGGTGCTGCCAGGTCTCGCTATCGGTGAAGTGCGGCATTCAGTGGGCTACCTCAAAGGACTTGGTCGGTCAGCAGATGACGGCGTCTCTTCAAGTCACACGCGACATGAACGCTGTACACAGAGCGGGTGGCGCGGTTGAATCCATGGAAACGGGGCAGTGAGAAGTGGCGGCGGCGGCGGCGAGAGGCAATGAATACTACCATTCATTCTACGACTATAGATAATACCTTCAGCTACGAGACCATCCCAGCGCAGGCCAGCCCGGCAAGTACACACACGTATCCAAATCCCGTAGCATAAATCCAAAGACATTCCATTCGTTTGCGTGTTGCAGCACATCTGACAACAAGGCGCACCATGTGGTAGAAGTAGCAGCAGCAGACTCAGTCGTCGCGACGCGACGCGAGGTATGCTGCAACCCTGCCGAGCTCGCGTTCCACGTCCTTGAAGGCTTGGTCCGCACGCCTGGCTAGGACTTCCAAGTTCAGCTGGAGCCTGCTTACATCGTGGGAAAGATCTTCAAATGTTCTGAACCGGCCGTCGTCGGCGGGTACGGGCTCCGCATCCCGTCCCACCGCAGAGCGCTCGGGTACGCGGCTCCACGCCTCCACGACCACATTCAAGGCAAAGTCCGCGTCATTGGAGAGCGCCTTGAGCTCCGCGGCGGCGCGTTTGGCCTCCACGTGCCTGGTCGCGAGCTCCGAGTCCCTCACGGCGGGACGGAACGGCAGGCTCGGGGTGAGGAGGTCCCCCATGTTCACCGGGCAGGCGCCGGGTCCCTCGGCCCAGGAGAAGAAGATCAGCCTCCACAACCGCATGTTGATGCGCATCGGCGTCTGGCCGGTCAGGGCGCGGCTCAGGCAGGTCACTACCGCGACGATGCTGCCGTCGTTCGCGTTCTCCGCCTGCGCCATAATGTAACAGATGTGCACCCGCCAGTGCTGCTGCTCCCAGGCCAGGTCGTGCGATTCTGCCGTGGTGCGGACTTGCGCCGTGATCTGCGCCCTCTTGTCGGTGATCTCGGATTCGCGGGAGTGGAATACGGTCGCGATTTTCCGGTGGAGGTCGTATTCGACGACGTACAACCAGCCGTCGAGTGCGGGCAGCGCGAGGAGCTTGGTCATCTTCTTCTTCCTCTTGTTGTACTCCGTGGGAGTGGTGACGAATGAGATGGGGAAATTCTCCAGAATCACCTCGATCTGGGCGTAGGTCAAGGCTGGGCCCTTGGAGAGCCAATCCCTGTTGAGTTCGAGGTGGCTTCCAGCCAAGGCAACGGGCGTAGGCGAAGGATTTGATACCAGAATAGACTGGGCGACGGCACCAGGTTGAGCTTCCAGCTGAGTGTTGTGCGAGACGGTATCATGCTCTCCGGCAAGCGTCTGGGTATCATCGCTATTGGCACCCAGCTCAGATTCCGGCTGAACGTTGTTCGAGACGCTATCATGCTCTCCGGTAAGGGTCTGGGTATCTTCGCTGTTGGCACCCAGCTCAGATTCCGGCTGAACGTTGTTCGAGACGCTATCTTGCTCTCCGGCAAGCGCCTGGGTATCTTCGCTGTTGGCACCCAGCTCAGATTCTGGCTCACGGCTCCAGTGGCCGGAGGATACCTCACTCAGGAGAATGCTGAAGCTCCTCTCCCGCGAATCGTCATTGTTGACACCCAGCTCAGAGTCCGGCTGACTGGGGCTCCAGGGTATGATGGATTGCTCTGGGTCGTAAAGCGCTTCGATGCTCATCTGAACGTCGTCACCGTTCGCGTCATGGCCAGAATACTGCTGTATTCATTAGCATTGTGCGTGGTTGAAGCGAGGGCGGAGATGAATACGTCATGGTCGGCTTCTTCTCCGACTCTCTTCCACGGCATCGTGGATCCTTCACCAAGCTCATCCTGCGGCATCCAGTGAGTTGCGGGACGGAGTTCGCTACAGGGGGACGCAGCCCTCCTCTTCAGCGATGGGGTAGACATTGGACCAGAGCAGACGGCGGCACGGGAGTTGTCGAGCGATGCCTCGGATGCTTGTGAGTGTCTGTGTGTGTGTGTGTGTGGACAAAGAAACGAAAGTCTTGTGTTGATAGTAGATTCACGGCTTTTCGGCTAATCCGAAAGAAGTTAGATGTACATGAGCAGCCCTCCTCTCGCGGCCCGACGATCGACGTTCCCATCTGCGTTACCCTCGCCCCTTCCTCGGCGCGTATACATTTTTCATGTACGGGGCTCCGCCCGCCCCCCTCCCCCCAAAGAGCCTATTCCGCCCGGCGTGGGCAGGGGGGGTACACCGCCTGAAACACTTGCAAATACACGCACAACAGAAAGACGCCGCCGAGGTCCCATTCCTTCGCACCTCCCGGGGAAATCGGCTTCGCGTGACTTCTTGAGGGCCGCGGGAGAGCTGCTGGACGGGCTGCAGCGCTGGATGGCTGGGGTGCAGCAGGGTGGGTGGGGGCTGCAAGGGGCTGCAAGGGGCTGCAAGGGGCCGCAGGGCGGGAGGCTGCAGGGCTGCAGGACTGGACGGCTGCACGATGGGAGGGTGCCGGGGTAGGAGGGTGCCAGGGTGGGAGGGCTGATGCAGGGTCTACAGAGCTGCAGGGCGGGTCCCTGGGCTACCAAAGAAGCGGTGCGGAGCCGGGCCGGGCCGGGCCGGGCTGTCTGCGTGACTGCCTGTCTCTCGTGATGGCGGTTCTTCGGTGGGAGATGCCGACGTGCTGCATGGCGGACGTGGTGGACGGGAAGGATGATTTGGCGTCCGGCTTTCACTGCTTATTTTGGTGGGATGCGTGTGGTATTCATGCACTTCATCCTCGTTCTTGTTGTTACTTGGCTCGGAGTGTGGGTCTCGACTCGCCAAACTCCGGACTTTTGTCTTTCCCACCTCACGTCGGATGTGTAGGTGGCTGGATTGGCCGACCGAGAGATTGGATTTATATAACATTATAGTCGAAATTGCTTTCAGACAGCCTGGACGTGGGAGATTCCCGACATGAGTGCGTAATGGAATTGTGATCGAGATTGATCGTCTGTTCAAATCAATAGATAAGAGCTACCAACAAGTCCGAGGGTCTTATTGTCCGCAATGACACAACGGTGCATTTCCTCATTGGATTAAACATAGGTCTATCGAGGATCACGAGTGGCAATCCTGCCCTCGTATGAGGAAGCCATAAAGTCATCATCTCCCACGGCATCACTTCCACATCACGCATCGGCAAACCAAAATCACAGTGTATAGAATCATCATTAATACTCATATAATAATAGAAAGGAAAGAGAAAGAAAAGCAAAAGAAAAGAGAAAAAAAGATAAAAGAAAAGAGAAAAAAAAGATAAAAGAAAAGATGAAGAAAAAGAGAAGGAAATAATAAAAGAAAAGAGAAAGAACGATAGAAGAAAAGAGAAAGAAAAGACAAAAGAAAAATAGATTCACTCTTCATCCAAACTCCTCCCAGGTCCTGCCCCGCCGCCGCCGCCACCGCAACAAACAACCCCGTAGCCATACAAGCCAACCCAAGCCCACAATACTTCAACATTTCCACGACTATTGCAGAGAGAAACTATAAATTCTTGCCCAATACCCATAGCTCCGAAAGCTCCACTAGCACGGGGGTGTACCTGAACCTGATTCGCCCATCCTTGTCGTGGACTCGCAGTGCATCGAAAGCATTCAGTACCACCCAAGCCTGTCGAGCAATCGATGGATTACGACTGTCTTGGTCTTCGTAATCACCCAGCGAGACAGTTCGCTTCGAGATGTTCTCCATGACCAGAGCGTACTCGTCGCTGGTCAGCTTCAGCACGACCGAGAGGCACCGCAAGGGCAGCGGAGAGGAATTTGCGGCCCCCGCCTCTTGCACCACTTTTTCGGACCACAGATTCGCGATCGTCTCCGCCAGCTTGAGCATCACGATCTTGTGCCCCAGCGCGGGGGTCCCCCGGTTTTCCGTCGAAATGTGGACGACCCGGAGGTTTTTCATCTGGTCCTTGCTGAACAGGTGCCAGAACGCATCGCAGGAGCGGATATCGGACATCCGTAGGCGTAGGAGTTTCCAGTAGAGGACCGCACGAGCCTCTTCCGAGACTTGCTTGTTGACGAGTAGGATTGCAGGTGTTTGAGGAACGAGGGTCATGGGGTTGATGGGAGAGCTCTACTGACGGCCGATGTTGAAGCCGAGAAGATGGTTGTATATTTCGTTCCGAACAGGGGCTGGGAGGCGGAGGAATGGAAATGGCGTCCGGAACCTCGTGCGCAAGAGCATCGAATGGGTTGATCCTTCGTCGGACGAAGGGACATTTGCCTTGGAGCGTGGAGGCATCTTGTTTTGACCGTCGGCTTCTTTTGTCTTCGTCCTTTCTTTCTTCTTCTGTCGGCAGGGGACAATCACAACGACCTGGAAGAGTTCTCGCATCAGTCAATGACGTACCCCTCTCGCCAAAGGCCTGGGGTGTGCTTACCTCTTCGAGTAACCTCCGTTGAAGCAGCACGGTGGAGCGATGGGGGGTGTGGGCAACCAATTCGTGAAATAGTGACAGAGATGGAAGGAACAGCGGCTGTAGCGTTATGAACTGCACTTGAGCCAGAGCCAAAAGGTTGGTACGAGACTTCCCATATTTTATACGCAGATAGTAGTGGTGATGCCGATTCTACGGATCGGCGTTACAAGCACTCAGGTACGATCGAAACAGCTACGATGTCGCCAAGCGTTCCCATTCGCGAGTAAACAAGGGTCTACATGACTGCAGGGGGGGTTCTACGTGTGGTGGGTCAGGCCTTCCAGTCGGTCTGGAATTTGGTCAATTGAACCAACCATTTTATTAATTTAAATCTTTATTCTTTGTTATTTACCAAACTTGCCCACTCATAATTCAGGAGCAGATTTCCAACATAACTCGAACCATTCACGTTCTATCTACAATCTCACCTTCTAAAAAGGCTTGGATTGATTGAATTCATCTACTGCAAGCCCTGCCGATCAGCCTCGTCCCCTTCTCCTCCACTGACGGCGGCCGCGGATCCTCGTCATGATCCAGAAGCTTGATCTCAAATGCGACATCATTCCGATTGACCATTTTTCGGTAGATCGACCGGGGAGCCCTGGGCTGGTGCCAACTCCTTTCTGCAGCTCTCTCTGTTCCGGTCGCCGGCCTCGTCGAGCGTGCATTGAAGGCCGTCGTACGCATTCTGCCAATTCGCATCACACTCGCAAAACGCCTCCTCCATTTGGTCGGTCGCAGCGACGCGACTGTGATGGACCTGCACGGAGCTGCGGGGGCGGCCTCCGTCCAGGCAGCAGCAGCAGCAGCAGTATTGCACCACCTCACGCGATTAACGGCGCTGCGACACACCCTGGCCGTTGACCGTGGCACTGTCGCACAAGAGCGTCGTCGGAGGAATGCGAGCTTGGCCCGCCGGAGTGAGAGCCTGCGATGCCGGGCCACCGCCCTTGCATGGAACAAACGCGGGCCTGAATAGTCATGGCTGTGGATGGCGGGTGAGCACGCATTTCCAGGAAGGCTCGGTCGCTAATTTTCGGCAGCGAAGTCAGTCCAAGCCCCGCCGAGTGCGATGGGAGCGGTTGGGCTGCTCCATCCCGTCTTTGTCTCTGCCCCTGGCAAAAATCGCGCAATTTCTCGGCACATTGCACTGCTGCATGGACTTCTTGTTTGCATGAGCGAGAAGCCGAAACAAGAGTTGGAAGCATCGAGACGCGGCCATGGCGAAATCTGGAAGCAAAAGCCCCAAGGGGAAAGGGATTCCAGCAGGCAAAATGCGACGAGGCAAAAACCAGTCATACCGCAGAGGGTCGTCGAAACAACGACAGGCCATATGAGCGATGCGATACATCGTCCCCACGCGCGTCGGCCGTTTTTTGACAGTCGACAGCCCTCCGTTACACCGAAACACAACATCCACGCCCAGCGGTCGCCTGTACGCTCTCCCTCCAGCCCGGCCATGATGCGCCCACGTCGCACCGACCCATACGTCGCTACGCCGGTACGCAGACGGACGCACGGCTGACCTGACCCACGCCATCTCCCGCGCAGACGGCCGCCGACGGATTTGTTCCTGAGTGCGTGCGTATGCAGTCGCGTCGGCGGCACGCTGCAACGCCGTTACGCAGACCCTCTCGCGCCATCTCCCGCACAAACAGCTGCAGCCGACAGATTTGATCTTGAGTGCGTATGCAGTCGCGTGGCCCACGTCGGCGGCGCGCTGCTGCACCGGTACGTACCCACCCACCCCCGCCATCTGACCGATCTGATCTTGAGCGCGTATGCAGTCGCGTGGCCCATGTCGACAGCACGCTGCAACACCGGTGCGCAGACCGACGCACAGCCATCTGCCGCGCAAACGGCCGTCGGCAGATCCGATCTTGAGCGCCCACATCGGTGTGCGACGCAGCCGAAGGCCAGCCAGCATCTACCTGCTTGTCCGTGCGACATACCCCCGTCGCCCGTCGCCCGCCTACAACAGCAGATGGCAGACGAATCCGATCCATCACATCGCCTGCACATCCTCTGCCCGAGGCGCTGTCGTCGATCCCGCCGGCCTTCCGCCGCGTCGCACACCTCTGTGTGTATGCAGTGCTGTGCGTAGACCTTTCCATCCGCCGAGCTCAGACCAGGGTTACCACTTACCAAGCTGGGATACCGTTGAGTCGTGGAGCAAGCGACCCAGCCTCGACGAGGCTTCTAGACACGACAATAGCAATACCACCGCAGCCGCCGACATCACGCAACAAAACAGCGTCGTCACAATACCGCTGGGCAGCAGCGGGTCTCCGAAACGCGAGATACTGCTCGAGCGCCTGCCGCACTCAGCCGTGATGCTCCGCCAGGGCAACAAGAAGAAGACCTCGAACCTCGGCGCCCGCCGCGAGGCCGAGCGAGGTGGAGAAGATCACCGGCTTCAGCGGCGTCGGAACAGGCGCTGACGACCCATCGCACAGCCGACCGACCCCCCCACGCACTCCCCGCACAAACGGCCGCCGGATTCGATCGTAGGCGCAGGGTCCACGACCGCGCGCTGCATGACGCACAAACGTCGCCCTTGCCGCCGCCGCACGGCACAGCGCTGCAGAGCGCGGCTGCTTCACGACGCGTCTGCCGGCACCGCGCAGCAACCCATGGGCTGATGCCGTCCGTGCAAACGCTGCTGCTGGGTGCAGGAGGAGCAGGAGGGCGGTGGTTGCCTGGCGGCGAGGCGAGCAGGCAAACGGGCGAGCGAGCGAGCGAGCGAGCGAGCGGCTGGGCGGGCGAGGGTGGGGATGGGCGGTGGGAATGGCAGATGACAGGTACCACGCAGCAATCCATGGCCTGATGCAACGCAACCCGGGCAAGCGGCCGTGCGGGTCGCCGCCGCAGCTCGATTCGGGAGGAGGCAGAGAGCCCGGCGGCGAGGCGGGCAAACGGGCGGGCGCGTGGGTCGACCGGCCAGCTTGCGGGCAGGCGGGCGAGATTGACGGATGACGGGTAGGTACCACGCAGCAATCCATGGCCTGATCCTGATGTCATCGGTGCAAACGGGCGCGCGGGTCGCTGCTGCCCGCTGCAGGAGGAGGGAGAGAGCGGTGGCTGCCTGGCGGCGAGGCGGGCAAGCGTGCGAGCGTGAGCATCGACGGCGAGATTGACGGATGGCCGACGCTGGCGGTCGGCAAGCTGCCGTCCTCACTTGCAGTGGAAAGGGGGGAGGGGAGGGGATGGGGGTGGGAGTAGACGTAGCGCATCAGGCCGAATTTTCGTAGCAGTCGACAAGGGGTTTGGGGGGGGTTTCCAGCGGCGGATGTAGCCCGCAGGATAACCTGCGATGATGAAGTGGAAGGCTCGGACGGGTCGCAACACCGGAGATGCCTTTGCGCAAGCAGGCGCTCGAGCCCGGCATCATGAAGCTCGCTTCTGCCACCTCCTGCACATCTTCTCGCCCTGACTGAGAAGCCCAAAGCGGCAAGATTGGCATCTGCACCTCCAACTCCACCATCTCACCCGCTGCTGCCACAATCTACACACATGGCCTAGACATCAGTGGAGCAGGCTCGGCGAGGAGAAGCACTTCAACGCTGCTGAATGCATGTCGTTGGGGGATCTGCTGGGTCGCATCTACGAGATTTGCACCGATAAGCACTTGCACCTTCGCCAACTAAGTATACGCAACGTGAGAACATTTTCGTAAAAGTGAATATGCTTCAATGTATTCCTTCTTCTTGAGACCTTTTATTGGAGCCGTACTTCTGTGATTGGGGTTGTTCGCGATGAAGAAGCTACGGCAGTGTGCAAAGATCACTTAAGCGGCCTACCCTCATAACTGAATCGATATCACTTTTGAGCATTGCAAATGATAACAATTCTCAGTATCTAATCCAGTTTTGGACCCTGGAGAGTTTGATGCTCGTGTACGTGAAATATATTGAAGTGTTTATAAACCCGCTGGATACGGCGTCACTTAGGCAGCGTTTCGGGAAATGGGCATCGACGTCACTTATCCATCCGAAATATCATTTTCCAATGATACATCATAGCCACTCCAGGGTTTCATACATATCCGTCCTCGTGTACGTGAGATATTCCACAATGTTGCGCTGGGTGATACGCTTTCGGCCAAGCGCCAAGCGAAGGTGCCGACACCCTCCAATTCGTCGTTGAGCAAAGTCCCGCGAAAACCCAGCCCACTCCCGCAACGCCCCGAGTTCGTCATTCCAAGTACATCGGGGCGGCAAGTTCGCGCAGGCGGCGGGGGGGCCATCCGGGCGCCGACGTTGCTGGGCTGCTGCTCGCCGCGACGGCGACCGGTGTTGTGCGGGCCGGGTCTGCCAGGGCGGCTCGCATCAGAGCCTCGGCAGCTTGCCGGATTGCCGCCACCTTGCCAGCGATGGGACCGGCTCTTGCCGCGGCGATATCGGAGTGCCTGGAGCGCATGCCGGTCGGGCGTGACGGGCCAGCGGCCTTTTCTCGCGGCTCGGCCCGGGCGGCGCTGTCGATGCTCGCCTCGCTTCTTCTGCCACTGCTGCTCGAACGAGAGGACGTAAGATTAGTTGGGCTCATCGTCGGGGCAGTGTACATGGCTCACTCGTTCTGCATTGACGCGGCGTAGCCCCGCTCTGCGGTTGTCGGCGGCAACAAGGAGTGTCAGGCCATGTTGCGACCTTCAGACCCGGTGCGGAGGTCAATGAGAGATGCGATGGACAGAGCCTGGCAGCAAGGTGCTGTGCATTGCCGAATATCGTCTCTAAAGTGTAGATGGAGTGCGTCACAGGGTAAATTGAAGCCAAGGTGGGTGTTCTGCTTGGAAGCGGTTGAGGATAATATCCGGCAAACTTGCGGAGATGAAGAACAGGGGCGCCCCCCCTCCAGAGTAAGCGACGAAATCTGTTTCGCAGAGAAATTCAGGCTTTATACTTGACTATTTATATTCCCCTCCAGGCGGTGCTATTACTGAAAAACGAGCCATTGCATTGCGTCTTGCCGGCTGCCCCCATCAGGCAGCTCGCGCCAAACACACGCTGTCCAAGAACCCCAGGTAGGCCAGAGCCTAGCCGTCGACGGTGTTTTCTGTCCGTAGGACTGCATCTTCAAGCCAGCGGCAGAGTAGAGGGTGCGGGGTGGTGGACCGTGGGCTGCGGCTGTTGGAGATCGGTTTCGCCTGTCCGCTTCCTCCGCGAAAGAGAAGAGAAAAGTAAAGGGTGCCGTCGCTATCTGAGCTCCCACGGAATCAGCATCGGCGCTCGCGAAACTTCGTTGTCAGACACAGACATGTCGGCGAACGGGAGGAGGCGGAGGAGGAAGACGTGCCTGTTGATTCCGCTTCCTGGTTGTCGATGTATCAAACCCGTCGAAGCTGGGGTGCGAGTACGTTTGTAGGTTGTAGGGAGGAACATTTCGACAAGGTTGGGCCGGGAAGAGGGCGTAGTAGGAAGGAAGAAACTCGGTAGAGTTGGTAGGGACTATCAGGGACAATCAGATCTATGTGAAGGTAGCCGAGGATTACACGCAGGTCTTATGCACATGTTTTTGTTCTAGATATGGCACTGTCAAGATAGTAGTAGTTTAAATTATACCGTAACAAATGGCAAGTGTTTGTATGAAGACCACGCCATCATCATCATCCCCGGCTGAACCGTTTCCAGACACGAGAATCTCCAAGCTGCGCCTCCAAGACTTCAACGCCATTGCGACTGTGAATGACGGAGCTGGGAATGTCATGGGGCGGTCGCCTGGGGGATGGGCCGTCGGACACTGTGGAGATTGAGTGTGATGAGTCTGAGACCTGGAAGCCATGCGCTCAATCAGGCGTAGTGTATGGAGATCAGCCTCCCCAAAGAGTTGAACATGTCTGAAGTGTCCTTTGTCTCCTTGGCGGGATCATCAAGGCTAGAGGTAGTCACTGTATTCCTGGCTACGAAGCTCTCCTTTCTCAACCACAACAACGCCAACTCTTCCGGTCAACATCCTCTCACGAACCACCCCAACCAATCTCGCTCAGCATGATCAGTGACATGGATCCCCTAGTCATGGCAGGGAATAAACCCGAGTATTTGGGTGGTGGAGTTGATCTCTGTACGGGTTCTTGCGTTTGTAGTCGCACATCTTGAATTGCGCAAACGATTTCCTGGCGACCGTGCGTACCCTCCGTCACACGAGAGACCAACGGATAGAATATGAGGCCTGATGTCTGTTTCTCTATTAAGCTCCGCAGATAGCCAGATTGGCGGCCTGTTTGGTTCGAGGAACTCCACTCACCCCTAACCACTCACTCGACCCAACCGCACGCTCTTGCCGTCCGAGCATGAGGAATCAAGAGGAGGAGCCACAGAAGTGGCTCGTACTATCGTCTACAGTTGGCAAAGCCAAAATGAAGATGCCGAACATCAGCGCCGACACGTCGTACCTGTGGTTTACCTTGCCCGCGCCACCGACAAGCTCCCACGAGGCGATTGAGACCATTCGCCGCCTGTCCAGGGGTGGTTTGCCCCAAGTCAACGACTACAACAAACACGGCGGATTGCGTCAGGCCCGGCTCGAGGCCGCACAATTGAAGCTCATGGCCCAATGCTTGGACTCGTGGTGCTCGAGCGATAAGAACGCCGACAAAGCGTACAAGATCTCCAAGTGTCCGCGGAGGTGTCCCATCCGCCGCCACCAGATCTGTCCGCTGGCCGTCCACTTTCTGGATGGCCGTGCAAGGGCCGAGTCGTTCCGTAGCTGGTTGAACAACCTGCCGGACTCGGAACGCGACGACCCCATGGTGAAAGAGTGCATGGAAGAGGAGGTGACCGCATACGGCACCGTGAAGGAAATGACGTCCAGCCACAATGTCGGCCCCACCCAGATCTACCTGGTCGTCACCCACGACAGCCCCTTGTTCGGTCAGACTTTCAAGGCGCGTCTGTTGTCCAAAAAGAATGAGAAGGCGTACAGGGCCTACCTGGCCAATGACGTGGCCAAAGAAGCGCACAAGGGTCGAGGCGGGGAAGCCCACGAGGTGGCCGTCTTGGTTTCGGAGAATTCGAAAGATGTGCTAATCTACGACCCCTCATTCAATCCGGCCGCTTGGACAGAAGGGCAAAAGAGATTGGGGTACGCTCCTTTCATCAATCGGGCGAGGCAGTTGCTGAATCATTTGAAAAGCGGCCGAGACCCAAAGATCGCAAAGGGTGGGAAAATCTTGCTCGGGGGAGGTGGAAACTTGACCAACAAGTGTAGAATTATGTCGACGACGTGGGTGGCGCAGGTAGTAAAGAGGTGGATGAAAGGTATTACGGCAGTGGAGTCGATGCCTCGCTTTGGGCCAAAGGATACTACAGTACAGCTTGATTGGTGAATTCGACAGCAGCGGGGGACTACGGTCGCTGACGTTCAAGGCAGAAGAGGGGAGAATCTTGTATGTCTACATCGTAACTTTAATTTGTGTTTGTTTTTCCAGCTCGTATTGCTCTGGCCGAGACGTCAACCATCGCCACCCTCCCTCTCCTCTCAACACCATCCAGGACTATCTCAGTGTTCCTCGCCATCCGTTCCGCAGCAAATATGTACCTCGTCCGTGGATTGCTGGACCTTGAGAACGAACTCAGCAGCAGCCATACGCGCCCGCAGCGTCACCGTTGTCACCGGAAGCCAAGGCTCGAGCATCTACGCATGGACGAAGGCCGGCGTTGGGATAGGTCAAGGTCTGTCCTGTGCTGACCCACCACGGCCACAGCGGGTGACAAAGGAATTTGGTCAGCGTTCTGAACCTTGTTCGTCCGAACATCCAAGTTACATAGGTAGTTGGATCCAATGTCTGAACGTAAAAGTGGGTATCAAATCCAAACGAATATGTCTGGACCGTGGATTCTACTACCTACGTAACATGGATGAAATATCTTCGGCGAATCAAGGTCGAGAGGGTTGCATTCTTTTGTCATCCGCCTGATAAAACAGCCGCAGCGTTTATATCAGCACCACACTGTGAAGCCACTTGTATTAGTGCCCTGTTCACACTGCTTGTCTATGCAGTCACCTCATCCTGTAGCTAGTTCAATGAGCAACGCTCTTACCTTTCACATCCCTTCGTCCCGTCTCACAGCAAATCCTCAAGGTCAAGCGCAGCCTCAAAGGCAACCCGAAACCCATGGAAAGACCCAGGCCTATACCCAAGACGATCGGCATCGGAAACAGTAACAGTAAGGCCACGGCCAAGCCTACCCCTATTATATGAACAACTAACAAGAACGTGCGGCGCCGTCCGGATCGACGGCGGGTACTGCCAGCGCAGTATAAGGGGGAGGGGAAGCGGCCGCTGCTTTCAGCATGAGCAGCGGAGGTAGGCGACGGCGGCGGGGGAGCGGGGAGGGGGGAGCAAACGGCCGTCTGCGCGTAATCGTTGTGGTGAGGATTTTGCTGGCGCCACCTTGCTTTCGCTTGCCTCGTTTCTGCGCGGAGGCGATGGCGGGGCGGGCGGAGGCGGGGGGGATGTTTCTTGCTTTTTTTTCTTTCTTTTTTTTCTCTTTCTGTCGGGGAGGCGGGGCGGTGTGGCCAAGTGATGGCGGCGGATTTTTGGGTGTAAGAGTATTGAGATGATTGATAAAAACAATGGTATCATACCGTTGGCAAAATTTGGTATAAGAGGCGGAGTGGAGGTAATACAAGCTGTCATTTTATATCCCACGCGGCTAAGCTACCTACTAAGCTGAGTTTCGCTATATTACAATTGACAGGCCAAAGGTTTACTAAGCACACGGCTAAAAACAGATCTTCCACACGTGCGCCCCAGGTACAGACCAAGCCGCACGTGCAGCCACCGTCCCAGCGCTCATGCGGCAGAGTCTGCGCGCTCGGGTCCCTGCAGCGCTGGAGCAGCGCGCTGACGATTTGCATCTGCAGCACCCGCCAAACGGGCAATTCGGCAACATCTGGGGGCAAGTATCCCTCAGGAAAACGGACGTACCGCTCAGCGTCCTGTTATAAGAGAGCCTGCGTGGAGGGCATTGCTGCAGAGTAGCAAATTGGCGAGAAATCCTGCTCGAAAAGAGAAATATCGCGTTTGGGGTGCTGGAGCTGGCTGGAGATGCGCTGCTGCTGCCAACATGCAGATGCATCCGCACCGCTCCAGCATCCGCGTCGCACCGGCATCCGCCTTGCTGCAGCGTCCGTCTTGCTTCAGCATGAACTTTGTACCAGCATCCGCTTTGTTCTATCATGCGCCTTGCTCCAGCATCCATGAGAGCTTTCTTAAACGCCGTTTGCTCACCTCTCATCACCTTCGCTTCCAAACCGTCTATATTATTCCCACATTGCCTGAAGTCTACTTCTGTGCTTCTGACAACCACCGTTTTCTTCTCGCTCCTCACTCTCCTCTCGCTCTCCGCGCTCCTCCGACACGTCAACCCACCCAAACTTCCCACCCACGCCACCATGGTCAGGCCAAAGTGCCTCGGCATCACCGCCAAGGGATTGCCTTGCCAGAACAGGCAGCGCGTCGACTGCGAGTACTGCCACATGCACTTCGACCAGCGTGAGTAGACAGATGCCGCCTCAGCCTCCCTCTGCCCCCCCCCCCCCCCCC